>CM068371.1:5795000-6395000 GCA_034769895.1 Magicicada septendecula
TGAAGTATTCGGAAACGAAGGTCATAATAATCCACTGTGGAAAGGTAGATGAAATATTTATAAATGAAAAAGATAGTTGAAGAGGAGGGGGTAATTTTCTATAATTGAAAATGGTAGTTCAAGGGGGAGGAGATAATTTTTATATGTGTACTACGTTATCGGCAACAAAGAAGTAGTTTGTTGTTAAAAATCCTTACCGGGCTGTTTGGCAGTGGTACAATGTTTTCTGCAAAACCAAACGTTTCGGCAGTGTCATCGACTGCCATCATCAGTGAAACTCGAGTGCGCTAACTTGAGGTGGTATACGTTAGTGACTACAGTACTGTGCTTAAGGCTAAAGAAAGAAGTAGTTTCTATGGAAATATTTCATTTCGAAAATGATTTTAAATATAAATCTTAGAACATGGAAGTCATGTATGGTTCCCTGTACCGATATTTTAGTACTTAATATGCAAGTCGTCATCGGCCTGAAGGGGGATACCGATATTCATGTCGTGTCGTGTGACCGTCATAACACTATGGGATATTATGAGTCCGGTCGTCTATCAAGGAAACGCTGGTCGCAAATGATCTGTAGGGTCAGGACAACAGAAGAATAGTCTATTCACTGTGACGGTGATAGATAATTACACTGCTCTTAATTAAGGCATTTATATAATTAATATGAATAGAACAAAATTTACCTCTTTTATCCGTCTAGTGGATTTTCATTTTTTGTATATATTTCATTACGTGTTTGTGAACATATGTACCATCATCAGATGGACTGTACTCTCAGTACAGTTCGTCAGATAATTAAAACAAATTACGTATAATTTACACACATGTCGTAAATAAATATAAAATATATGAACACGGAACACACGCGGTGTTGTTGGTGTGCACCACGGTAACACTATAATCAACCGTTATGCTTACGTTGTTATTGACCGCGCACTGCGGACCTCGTCTTGTAATCTTATCGCTGTATCGTGTAGAGAATTGGATTGAAAGTTCTACTGTTCGTACAAAGGCCTTATAGATGCCGAACTCGTCGACAGCATTCATACTGTACATCATAATTATCCAGTGTAATTTGACTTTGTTTTGTTAATGTCTTTTTAGGTATATGTTCTTTAAAGCGTTTTTTAATGCTCTATCAGTCTGATCAACGTAGAAGCTATCGCAGTCATCGCATGTAATTTTATAAATGCCTGTCTTGTCTTCAGCTGATTTCGATGGTTTAGGTCGGAGTATCTTACTAACATTGTTGTTAGTGCGGATTGACATTTTTATATTTATATCGTCAAATTTACTATTTAACATTTTTTGTAGGTTGTTACCGTAGTCCGATGATATATACCTAATCTTAGTTCTATTATTTTGTAATTTATTGTTGTTGTTTTTCTTTGTTTCTTGATTAAACTGTCGACAATTGAGCTTTATAACCACTGGCCTGAGCTATATACCTAATCGTGTTGAGTTCTTCCTGAAAATCTCTATGGAGATTTTCTATGGAGAACGGTATGGAGAGTAATCTATGTACTAAACTGTTAGCTGATGTCATTTTTTGAGAGAAGGGGTGATGCGACTCAGCATTTATCGTGACATCTGTGGTGGTTGGTTTCCGGTAGATCTGATACTGAAATTGTTATCTCGTCTTTTAATTGACAGGTCGAGAAAGTTAAGTTTATTATTTATCTCCGTTTCAAGAATAAATTTAATCCTTTTGTTTTAATTATCTGAAGGATTACACCTGAGGATGGGACATGTCCATGTAGCGAAATAGTGTAGCGTAGTGAAATAGCTTAGTGCAATATATAAAAACAGGAATAGCCACTAGACAGATAAAAGAGATAAATTTTATTCTATTCATATACGTATAAGTGGCTTGGATACCGAAAGCATGAGTTTAAAAATATAATTAATGTTATTTTAAGCTAATATTTCGATTTCTGATGCCTTTTAGAAGAAGCAGATATAATAATTACTAAGTTCACAACAGTAGTAGTTTCAAATGCGTTTTACACTTATCGTCATCTCACAGATAACAAAACTCAGCTCTGGTGCACTTCCGCCAAGCGCGCTGAATTTTTAATAAAACTCGCGACTACTAATTGCAAACGCCAGTGTTGTCATAATACCGCTACCGTTGCTATGGAAACGAGTTTAATTTACGGGTCAAGGTCGTGTGGTTGCACTATTTTACGGTCTGACGCCCTTGGCACTGGTCTTTCAATGCCGTATCCTTGGACTATATAACACGATTGTGACAAAGCGCCAGAACATATAAGAACACATGAGAACACATGTGAACATATGACTATTTTATTATCACTAGGAGTTTGCACTTTTACGTACGAGGTTTGATAAAAAAATTCATGCAGAAAGTTTATTTTAAAAAAATGATTCCTTCATTGATCGACACTTATACTGCCCCCTCAAAGTAGTCTCAGTCGAGTGTAACACGATTAGGCCAGCCGTTTTGCAGTTTTCAAAATATTTTAAGCAAGCAATTTTCGGTACAGCCTTGAGTTCGCTTAGCGATTTTCGTTTTACGTTTTCAACGGCCGCGAATCGTTGTTTCGTGGAAATTGTCAATTTCTTTTGCGTAGCCTGAAAAAATCTTAACAAGCAGTGACGTGCGTCCAGGCGCAATTATTCTCCCTTAATCTGGCCGTTTTCTTCGTAATAGTTTCGTACAAATGGCGTAAAATGTCCGAATAGTACTCTTCTAGCGAGAGTAGTACGTGTCCGCCCACGTACCACTGCTTCTAGCGATGAAATTACGTGGAACACAAAAACATGATCTTCATCTGACAACCACGATATTCAACTCATTTACGGCAGTCGTTGAAGCAGGTAAACCGCTTGTTCACGCACAGCAGTCTCGCCAGAAGCCTTCTGAACACGTTTACCAGGACAGAGCAGTTTATCTCACACAGTTTACACAAAATTTAATCCATGTTCTGTAATGATGTTGCATTGTAGAATTACCAAAAATCGCCTAATGAACCTAAGGATGACTTAGTCAATTAGGTGTGAAATCTAAACTACGCATCAAATAGTAGAGTTATACAATTTTAGACGATTGTCACTAACATGTGTGCCAACGTCACACGAAAACAGTTTTGTATTCGGACACTTGTAGCGGTGGAAATTGCAAAATTGCACGAACATTTTGATCAAACATTGTATATCTTGTAGGCAATAAGTTAACAGCCAGCTAAGGTAGCAAACGCGTAGGTGGAATCCGACAAGGGGACTCACTAGGCCCAGCTAATAGTGGATTACCTTTTTGACTCCACCAAGATAATAAGTCGATACAAAATGAATAATAGGCAAATACGTATCGTGTGCTATACAGATGATGCTGCGTTCATAGCGGATTTATAAGATATAACTTGCACGTAATTCTTCATAAATTCTCGACATCAGTAACAATATATAACATGATAGTGTCAGCGGACAAGAGCAACCTATTTCTTAGGCTTTCTCGGCCGGGGTCATAATTATTGAGGCCGGGAGCTGCAAGGCCGTGGTCTACTATAAAACCCTGCTGACGGATGTTACTATCAGACGTTTCGGCTTCACCTCGTCAGTGAAATCCATTCAGTTGTTTCAAAACCGTTTTCTCTGAAGATGAGTTTAAGAAGTAAGGCCGAAACGTCAGATAATACATCCGTCAGCATAGTACCACGGCCTTACAGCTCGGATCTTAATTCCAATAGACAAGAACAAGTCAATGGTAATTTCAAAAGATCCCATTCGATGTAAACTGGAAATTAGAAGAAAAGTTATAGGAGCATGTCATGGACTTTCTATATTTAGAAACAGACGTCTCTAGTCACCGTAATACCTACGAGGAAGCAAGAAGACTGACAATGAAAGGAGATCGTATTTCTGGATATTTGAATTATATAACCTGGAAGAAGAAACACCCGAGACTTGAAGGTAAAGTGAGGACCTACAAGATGAAGATGATACGATAACAGTAGAGGATTGACACTAGTATTGCATGAGACTAAAGTGTGTGAGAGGGGATACAGTAAGCGCGAGTGTGTTTGTGTTGGTATAGTTGTTTGTCAAGACCAATGATTCATGACACCTGCCTTACCTTGTTCACAGGCATACCGTCACAAAGGTAATCAGACATTATATATATATATTTTTTTAAATTACTTCCCCGGCTGTTTGGCCGTGGTCCAAAGTTTATTACAAAACCAGACGTTTCGGCAGTGCCATCGACTACCATCTTCAATGAAATCGAGTAAAGCGAACGTGAGGTGGTATACGTTAGGACCACAGTACCGTGGTTCAGCCTTAACTGTGATACTGTAGTCCACTTTGGACCACGGCCTAACAGCCCGGGAAGTAATTTTAACCATAATGACACCGGCCGTGTAATCCTTCGTAACACATTAAGACATTACACTCTTTGTAATTGTACTATAGTATGGTTTTCATCGTTGCGGTGTTAAGTGCGTTCTAAGACTACGTATTATTGCTTTGTAATTGTACTATAGTATGGTTTTCATCGTTGCGGTGTTAAGTGCGTTCTAAGACTACGTATTATTGCTTTGTAATTGTACTATAGTATGGTTTTCATCGTTGCGGTGTTAAGTGCGTTCTAAGACTACGTATTATTGCTTTGTAATTGTACTATAGTATGGTTTTCATCGTTTCGGTGTTAAGTGCGTTCAAAGACTACGTATTATTGCTTTGCAATTGTACTATAGTATGGTTTTCATCGTTGCGGTGTTAAGTGCGTTCAAAGACTACGTATTATTGCTTTGTAATTGTACTGTAGTATGGTTTTCATCGTTGCGGTGTTAAGTGCGTTCAAAGACTACGTATTATTGCTTTGTACTTGTACTACAGTATGGTTTTCATCGTTGCGGTGTTAAGTGCGTTCAAAGACTACATATTATTGCTTTTGTGTTTACAAATTAGTACATTTCAAGTAGCTATGTTATAGTAACATTAAAAATACAAATTTGTGAAGTATCGTTTGGGATTAGTGTACTTTTAGTTACTTTCAGTTAGTGAGTGTGTGCCGTGTTTTGGGAAAAACGCGGCGGTGTTCCTATATATAGCGGAATGATTAAAATTACGTATTTGACTACGCGAGGGGTACGTAAAAATTTACGTATGTTTATTTGGACTTTGTCGCTATGATTTATCTACTTGCCGGCCTAGCCGTGCGCGCTCTAGGTCGGAGGTTACGTACTGTTTTTTCAATCGCCGGTTTGTTCAGTTCAATTTTGGCTTCCAGCGTCTTCACATCTGGTCTCCGGCTGACAGAGCATATGTAAAAGTTTTCGTCTTCTAGCTGCTCTACTTATGAATAAGTAGAAGTCTACGCGACCTCCGGTAAGCCTATTAACATATATAAATTAGTTATTCATAAAAACAAATTGTATTTATTTGATATTAGCGCGGATGCGTTGCGATAGATATTGCAGTGATTCATCACCGCGTGGCGGCCACCAGGTTAAAATTTGTTTTATGTATGTTTTAATCTTAACGCTGGTTAACCGATATTAGCAGTAATAATATAATAATGTGTTATAATAATGTAGTAATAATCATACTCAATTCATTAAACCAAGATGGGGCGTAAGTCAGTTATTTTCTGAAGTCAGTGTACATCACGGACTGGTCAAAGTTTGCTAATTCCTGTAAGGGTGAGTTAAGTGCTTCATGAAATCTGGTGCATAACTATTAATTGAAATGATTATTATTATGGAATGACTATATTTGGACATATTATATTTTAAAATATTTAAAAGGGTTATTTTGAAGCGATTTATTAGATTCAATGCGGTTCTATACTTAGTGAATTTTCGGAGTTTATAAACTGGGCAGGCCATGGTACACAGTGCATTCAAAAAGTCCCGGGACTGATGCTGCTATAGACATACAGATGGAGCTATCTCTGTGTCACAGCTGGAACACTATGTGACAACCTTCACCTACTTCCTGTGACAATTGCATTGTTGAGGACTCATTCCATAGTAAACAGCGACACTGTTAAGTTTATCTGGTTTTTCCTTGTTGTCATAATTTTCGAGATGGAGCAAAGAGCTGCAATTAAATTTTGTTTTAAATGTGGAAAAAGTGCGACAGAAACGTTTTCGATGATGCAACTTGCATATGGAAAAGATTGTTTAAGTCGTAGCAAAGTGTTCGAGTGGTATGCACGTTTTAAAAATGGTCGTGAGTCTCTAGAAGATGATCCAAGAGATGGGCGCCCCTCCACAAGCGTGACTGATGAGAATGTCAAGCGTGTCTGTGCTGTACTGTCCGTCAACCGTCAGCTGAGCGTCCAGATTTTATCAGAAGAGATTGGCATCAGTGTGGGTAGTATTTACACTATGTAAATATTAGTATAGTATTATAATATTAGTATAATATTAAATAATAGTATTACATGACGTACTCGGCAAACGGAAACTGTGTGCCAGGTTCGTTCCACACTCGTTAACAGCAGAGCAAAAAGAACAACGTGTGTAAGCGTCGCGAAGTCTCGTTGAATGGGCCGATGACAACCCGAATTTCTTACAGAACATTGTCACAGGCGACGAATCGTGGTGTTTCCAGTATGACCCATCTACCAAACGTCAAACAGCTGAATGGCGCGACCCAGGAGATGGCAGACCCATGAAAGTGAGAGCCACAAAATCAAAAGTGAAAACAATGCTGATCACATTTTTTGATTCAAGGGGACTGATCCACAAAGAATTCTTGCCACCCGGCCAGACTGTAACTGGACTATTTTACAAAGAGGTACTTGATCGCCTTTTGAAAAGAATTCGCAGGGTTAGGCCAGAAATGTACCGATCAGGGGAGTGGTTTCTTCTGCATGACAATGCTCCAGTCCACTCATCATTGATTGTCTCACAATTTCTCGCTGGAAAATCAGTCACAGTGATTAACCATCCACCCTACTCACCAGATTTGGCTCCGGCTGACTTCTTTCTGTTCCCTAAGCTGAAGGTGGTACTGAAGGGGCAGCGTTTTGATAATATAGAGACAATTCAGAAGAATGTGACAGCTGTTTTAAACACGATTTCGAAGGAGAACTATGCGCATGCCTTTCAACGATTGTATGAGCGATCTAAAATCTGTATAGAGAGGGAAGGGATGTATGTTGAATAATAAATAATAAAATTTCATTTATCTGAAAAGTTGTGACCTTAATAGCGTTAGTCCCGGAACTTTTTGAATGCAGTATGTATGTCAGCTGGTAAATGTGGTAGTGTGTTTTATTAAACTTGTAAGTAATCCCAGATATAATTGTGCAGGGTTTCTGATGTAGACGGGAGTCTGTCCCGCTCCAGAAGGACGGCCGAACAACTGCCTCCGAAGATGTAGATTCAAACATTTCCGTCAGGTGTCAGCCGGAATGGACGGACAAAATACACTTAACGGAACCCTCTAACTACACGCTACTAACCAGGTGAAATTTAACCTTATTAAACCCAAAATGTTGTGGCCGATAAACTCTTTTGAGACACTTGTGCAGGCGCTCCAGTTTGGAAAATTATTTCCCGACAATGGGGGTTATATATTATTTTGTAATTTTGTAAGGCTTACGCCTCATAGATAAATACTATGTCTATCTCATTCTGAGAATTGTAAACTCGGCCAGGGTCATGGATCACCCGGGTCGAGGGGAGTTTTCTGTAAAAAAGGGTCGGCACTAAATTGTTTCTGTGTTGTGCATGCATGTGCAGAGGTATCTGTCCACGTGGGGAAATTTTAAGGTCAATTAATTTTTCAGTTAATGAGGGCATGTATTTTATTATTAATGTAAAGATCTGGGAGGTGTTTTAACATGTGGGCGACTCCCGTAGGGGCCGTTCACTGCAGGTCTGGATCATGTCAGATATTGCTGGATCTCGCCCGGACGCCTGACCCTGCCTGAAGTCAAGTTTTTTTATGAACACTGTAAGCCTGTTTCAGTACCTTCATGACATAGATTCTGTTTTGCAAAAATTCAGTTCCACTGTTCAGCTAATTTTGTAAACCTTAAATTTTGCCATAGCCAGTTAAATATTGTCACAGTTTATATTTTGCCATAGTTTAAATTTTGTAACGGTTAACCTTTTATTGCTCACTATACCAATTAATTAACGTTAAATAATACAAGACTAATCAGTATCTGTTATGAATATTCATGGGTGGTCACGTTCCACTATTTTTACAAATTCTGTCAAGAAAATAAAAGAATGAGAAATGCAGTTAGGCAACCGGGCATCCATGTTAACCTCGTCATGGCACTCTTTATCATTATCATTGACGAGATCCGAAATTGATAATTAAACATCTGCCTGGTATTTGTGCGCAGGCCGCAATGCTTACATAGAACATTTAGATTACTATTTATCTAATTAAATTTTTGGGGCATGTCTGCTCCACTCCTTAGGATATTTTAATTGAGGTTTTTGGGGGTTTAGTCATTTATTAATTGAACATTGAGGTGGGCCGGATACTTGGTCAGAATCAGGGGGGTTGAGGGTGTATGATGACAAATATACACTGCTAACCAGGTGAACATGTGATGTGTTACTTACATGTAAATGTCTTTCTATGTCAATTATATGTGTGTGTTGTGTCTTATGCGATTGTTACATTATTATATTTGATTATGTATATGTGTATATTTCTATATATTTATATCATGTTAGGAAATGTGTAATTACTTGCAGGTCGAGATTGTGTGCCATTTCACAATAGTATTGTTATTATTTATGTGGCATTCAACGATTTATTATTCAATAATTATTCAGCTATTTATTATTTCTTCAATATTTATTTATAATAATAATTGATTATTTATTATTCAACTAATTGGCGATGCATAGCTTAAGGGAATTATAACAACAATTAAGGGTTTTGAAGTGAGCTATATTGATTGTGAAATACTTAATTATCTTGCTTTAAGGGCGCATATGTTGTATAAAGCAGAGCACAATAAATACTGTTATTGTTATCTTAAGATCAGTGTTTCATTTGCAAGTCCCATCATACTGGACCCAGCACAATTTTGGCTTCTCTAGGCTCTAGCCTAGTCCTAAATAACTTGTGGCCTCTCTTTCAAAAAAATAAATAAATAAGGAAATATAAAATTAAATAAAAATAAAAAAAATAAAAAAAAAGGAATAAGGGGGGAGTTGGTTTTCTATAGATAAAAAGCATAAAAAGGAAAGAGGGGTTACAAGAGAATTATCCTGTCATTTTGTTATTTGTAGCTGTCTATTCACAATGTCTCTTCATGGGTCACTGTAAGTAAGAAAAAGAAATTTCGTTGTTCACAGTGAAGGTTGCTAAATAATTAGTAATACAACTGAAACATTTGATGAAGAAAAACAATTTATTTCACTGACATATCCATTGAATCAAGCCACAAAACGAAATGCGTATTACTGTAATAAATGGGAAGGTTTCGTTAAGTAGTTGAGAAAGCAATGAAAATGCAGTCCAGAAGGAAAACTCTCTACACTGACGAAAAACGTAAAAGATGTGAAAAAGGAAACATTTTTGATAAATGTGTTGTATGGGTTATTGTTCAGGGTACTTACAAAATCAAAACGTTGTGCCCACTATTAAAAACTCGTACCTATCGTGAAAGAAAGAATCCATTTCTCATGGGACGCTGAATCATTAACGCGAGTGCTGAAAAGTGTGGGATTAAAATGGAAGAAATATAAAAGTAAAAGAAAGGTGTTTATTATAAAACAATAAATTGTAATGATGCGTTACAAATACCTTGTACAAATTAAAAGTTTTTAGGAATCTGGGAGAAACAATTGTTGAAGATGAGAGGAAAGTTAGCGTTGAGTGGGTTTTCATAATGTAATGTGAATCGGTAATTCTGAATAGTAGTCTTGATTTGTTCACACCACTGTGCGCGTGTCTACGCTCTCTCTCTCTCTCTCTCTCTCTCTCTCTCTCTCTCTCTCTCTCTATTTCACATTCTTTTCGGGGATATAGAGCTCAGTCTAAAGCAGTAGCACAAAACTTTTAAGGAGGATAGAAATCTTGAAACACTTGGGACAATTATTGAAAAAAACCATCATCATCATTGTTATCTTCAAGGATTGTTTGTTCCGGTCTCAAATAGGCAAAAATTGGAGCTGGTCACTCCAGCGCTTCCTCGGACGTCCCACCCTCTCCGTCTCTTCAGCTTACAGTTCCATTGTTGTTTGGAAATGCGGCAGTCATCAATTCGGCTAAGATGTTTCCACCAATTCAGCCGATACAGGGGCGATCCTCTCGGGTATACTCATAACACTCTTTGCCTCGTACCTCGTGCCTCGATGAATTTCATTTCAGCCGCTTATCCGCCCTGTTAGTCCTTATTTGAGGCAATTTAGTAGTGAATATGTCCCCTGGTATGTTCCTAGCATATTGCAGGTTAAGACGTATGGTGGGGCTGCCACCTTCAGGCTTAACGTCCAGCCCGATTTTCTGTCTGGGTGTTCTCCCATAAATTGGCTGTCTTACCAGACTAAAGAGACCAGTTTTCCCTGATGAGATATCCATAAGAATTTTCTTGCCTTCCACATCCTACGTCGTTGACCAATGGAAGGTCATCCATCTTTAGGGACAATTTCTCACCCCAAGGGCAAGAGGGTGCCCTAACCTCTACTTGACAATGACAAGTAGAGGAAGGACAGCTTATACCGGCTGTCACTCGGTCTCCAGAGCCGCGTTAGCCACCTGTAGGTGTTGCCCATCCCCCACCACTTGGAGGTGCGGCTGGACTTCATCAAGAAATGAGACCTTAAGTCATTACTCACACTCCAGTACTTTAGAGGAGACCTGGATAAACCTGACTTTCTATATCTCTATAGAACACGACATAGAGGTATACCTGTTGTTCCATTACTTCTTGCATTTTTAATATTTTGGTTTATAAGGGTTCAAATTTGTGCACCGCGTGTAAACGCAGAATGAACGCAATAATCATAACACAACTTGCTTCTTAATTTTTGTAAAATCCTTTTATTTATTTCTTAGGTCATAACTTAACCCAAAAGGTGCTTAGCTCAGCTTCATACCTTTGTTAATCCCTGTGTGAGAATTTATTTTTTAATTCCTTTTAATAACCTGATGTCAGTTGATATAGTCGGTTAATTTCTCTGGGTGTTATTAAAATTGAAGTACGGTGAAATTAATAAAAAAAACTATTTTAAGGTCAGGATTTTTTGAACAGTTCTTTTATTTAAACAACTTTTCTTTTGTTTTTATCTGTCCCTGTAGAGATGGATGTGAGTTGCAGTTGGTGCAAAGTCACAGACCCGTGGCCGACAGCTCCGCTGTGGCCGACCATCAACCTCTATGGCGTTCCCACAGAGACTATTACTTGTAGTGACATACGGTTGTACGAACAGAGTGTAGATTTAAATTGGCACACGGGTACAATGCTTTCCCATATAATCATTGTGACTTTAATGTGTATGTTCGTTTTGGTTATGTTTTGCTTCCATATTGATTTTCCACTGGTGCTGATTAGAATACATTTTTATTCAATTTTATTTAACAAAATATTACTGCACTTAAAGTTATTTTTTATTTCAATGTTAAAGACAATATTTATTTATTTATTTTACAGGTACTTAAAGGGGCTATGTTGATTAATGAGTGAAACAGTGATCAAAAAATTAGACTTCAGCGAAGCAAATGTAAAATGAAAAACAATTTGCAGCAGAATTAATTTTGGCCTGTGGAAGACACTAGTAAAGTGTTTTACATTATGAGTCAGAGATATGAACAGTTATGAGAACGGACACAAATAGGATTGAGACGCTGAAAATATGGTTTTGCTCTGAAAAAATGTTTCTTGTCAGTGTTTCACTAGAATGTAAACTAGAATGAGCAGTTTATTCAAAAGTCACGATTTAACAATAAACACAAAGATGAGACTTTTACGCTGCTACGTATTCTCGGTCCTCTTCTACGGTGTAGAATCTTGGACTTTGACTGAAGCCACAACTAAAAAATTTGAATCTTTCGAAATGTGGTTTTACCGTAGAATACTGACGATTTCATGGACAGCACATATAACTAATGTTGAAGGTCTTAGAAAGATGAAGAAAGAAAGGGAAGTTATTAACACAGTGAAGATAAGAAAGCTTCAGTATCTGTGATTTCTCATGAGAATTGAACAGAGATTTTACTTATTGCAGTCCATACTATAGGGAAAAGTACTTGGAAAGAGAGGAGTTGGGTGACCGAGAATCTCATGGCTGAGAAATTTAAGGACCTGGTTTGGCATGAATACAACTGACTTATTCCGTGCAGCAGTACAGAAAGTTAAAATAGTCTGTATGATATCCAACATCCGAAACTGACAGGCAATATCAGAAGAAGAAGAAGAAATCAGTGTTTTAATTAATTATATAATTACCTTTTTATCCACTCTAGCGACACAAAGTGTCGTCTAGTTATGACGCGTTTCGGGACTAAGTCCCATCCTCAGATAACACTGATTTTAATATGAAAGCTAATACAATATACAATCGTAACCATGATTTTGGTTATGTCAAATAAATAAAATAAAATAAAACTTCAAATTGCATGTGAATTGTTATACGAAGCACGGCTGGAGCTCCCGCATGCGTTCACCCTAAACCGCGATCGTCACGCGACTGGTCAAAGATTAAATCCAAACCGATGGCAGTGTCGAACAAGTAGTTCGATGCAAAATTTATCTGATCATTCAATAAACTGTTTTTGGTGGTACTATTTTTTATAGCTTTATAAATTTCAAATTCCTCCAGACTATCCATCCGTTTACCTTTTTTACAAAAATGCAACGCTGTTAAATTTTCTTCAAAGCTCGTATATTTATGTCCGCTTGATATTAAATGTTGTGCAAAATTGGATTTAGTATTACTTGGCTTGGGAATATGTTCTAAAAATTTTGTATAAAAACATCTGCCTGATTGACCAATGTAGAACGTTTCACAATCATCACATTTTATTTTATATACACCACATTTCTTTTTTAAAGGTAGGCCTACTTTGCTTTTGTTTTTGAAATAATTTCCCAAGTTATTATTTGTTTCAAATGATAAGATATAGTTATTATCTTTGAGGACGGGTCTTAAAATATTTGTCATAATACCTGTGAAATTAGCAGAAAGATATTTACAATTTTTATTACTTGTTTTTATACAGTTTGAATTTTTATTTTCTGAACGTTTTCTATGTTTATTTATTATTTTGTCTACTATTGTAGATTTATACCCGTTGTTTATAGCTATTTGTTTGATAGTCCTAACCTCATTGAAGTAGTCCTCCTTTTCGAGGGGAACATTTAAAAGTCTGTTGACAAGACTGTTAAATACTGCCATTTTTTGTGAAACGGGATGATGTGAATCGTAGAGTATTACTGTGTCAGTATTAGTGTGTTTTCTAAAGATTTTGTATTTTAAATTATTCCCATTATGCGATACAGTTAAGTCTAGAAAATTGACACTTTTGTTGTTTTCGATCTCTATAGTAAATTTTAATTTATTATGAATTTTGTTTAAGTAATTTTTAAATAATTCTATTTGTCTGCTATTCCCGTTAAAAATAATAAAGGTATCATCTACATATCTGGAATAATGGATGATTTTATTGGCGAAATAATTATCTTTTAAAATTTTTGTATTTTCTAAATGGTTTTTGTGTGTTTTAATGTTTTTGATACTTTAAATACGTATATTTTTAAGGTTTGCAATCACCAAGCTGTGTATGGCTGTGAAATATGGACAGCAACCAAGGAACAAGACAGTAAAATACAGGCCACGGAAATGGCGTTCTTAAGAGGAGTTAAAACGTGTTATAAACTTGACCGAGGTCATAAGAGAAGAGTTACAAGCTGAATTACTTGAATGAGGAATTAAAAGATTACAAACAACGGTGGAAAAAAATTAGAAAGGATAGCAGATTCGAAACTCGCCAATCAAGTCTGGAAATACAAACCTATATGACATAGGTGTGTGTAGACCCAGGAAGACTCATTCTTTACACGGTCGAGTTTAGAACAACTTTTAACTCCTCTTAAGAAGACCATTTCCGTGGCCTGTATTTTACTGTCTTGTTCTTGTTTGTTGTCCATAATTCACACCCATAACACAGTACAGAGGTTGCCATAAGATTGTAAGACTTTAATTTTGTATCTCTCGTACCTTGTTTCTAAAAATACGGTTGATTGTGCCACAGATCGTCTGGAGCTAACCTAACTTAACATCAATAATGTCATAACTCCTGTTACAGACAATATCACTCCCAAACAATTAAAGTAACCTGTTCTAGAATTAGACACTAATCATTATTTTTGTTGTTATTGTATCCTTTCGTCGAAAGTCATTGCCTTTGTTTTTATAGTGAAGATTTTCATAATGTATTTTTGCAAATCTGAGGAGCCTTAAGAACAGATTTTTGTAAATCAGATTCTGTATTCTGAAGTACAATCAAGTCGTCAGCAAACAACAGCACATTAAAATACCGGTTTCGTGATAACTTAATACCAGCGATCACTAGATGTTTCCATTTGCTTACAAGATCGTCAATATAAATGTTAAAAAGTGTAGCTCATATTTGACTAACAACCTTGCCTTAATACCTTGATTGACAGATATTTGTAAAAATATCCTACAATTGTTTTTAACCCTATTCTTGTTCCGTTATTACAGGTTTTGCAAGTTTTATGACAATTGCAAGTATAATAATGATTCCCCTTTAAACGTTATCAGCGTCTTGTGTAGAGGTCGTTTGGGTATTGATTATGCCACAGATCATCTGGAACTAACCTAACTTCAACCTAGTGGGCGAAGTTGCCACCTTTGGAGCCTCAAACGTTTTCTTCTGAAATCTTCTTCTGCTCCTCTTCAAGGATTGGGTTATATAAACCTGTTCCTGCACCCGTCTCATCCTCGGACGACCCACGTCTCTTCTACCAATGGATTTATAGTTCAGTACCGCTTTCGGTTATTGATCCTCTTTTTCATCCTTTGCAGATTTTAAACTACAAGCATGTCGTCAGTAAACAACAGCATAACGAGTCAAATATCTGTCTCGTGATAACTTAATACCAGGGTTCATCAGATGTTTCCATTTTACAAAATACTATAATACTAAAATACCGTATATTCAAAGTGTTTTAATGATACCCAAATGACCTCAACCTTATATTTGCAGATCTTAGATACTAAGAAAGAAACAAGGAAGTACATTCAACGTGCGATACTCAAGCATTCTTCATAATAATTTCAAAAAATACCAATAACAGGGTCCAAGACGATCGTGTCGGCTAGAAAAGATAAAAAATGTACTTGATGATTTATGATAACGGAAGACAAAGAGCGTTTCAATGTTGTAACGAGAATGGTATCGAACCGCGTAGAACAGTTGAGAGCTTCCTTATACTCATCCTCCCCGTCCAGTGTGGCAGGTGTTGCCTCAGTCAAGGAATCGTTCAAGTTTGTTCTAGATCCTTCAAGACGCCGCTTGAGGTACCCATTAGCGTCAGCATTAAGTAGCGTGCAGATTGAGGATGGAAGATTTTTCTAGAAGGCGTGCGTTACCTATAAAAAGCATAGCAGCCGGCTTATGAGTTCAATGGTGTTGAGCAATTTCTTTAGCGCAGATCGAGTGTTTGTACAAGTATTGTTGTTGTGTTCTAATTAGTGCGAAATTCTTTATAGTTGACATTATTATTGCGTGTGGGCAATTTTTATTCTAATTGTTGTAAGAGACTATCTCGTTGATTACAAATTATATAAATTGTGATAATTGAAGCTGGGTTTTAGTGACTACATCGGTGTCTGTATTTTGTTTTCCGCTGTGCCATACGACGATCAGTGAGACAGTAGTAACAATATGTATTCTCAAGCTGCACGACTGCATATAAAACGTTGTCTTTTTCGTAGGGAAAACAGTATTGACCAGTGTAATTGTCCCATTTCGTACCAACGCTGAAACAGTAATTTACTTTTACACTCCCACACACGCAACCCCCCCCCCCCCGCCACCACTAACGCACCGTCCTGTCGCTACATGTGTATGCGCTTTGAAGTCTTTCTCTTTCACTGTCTTTTCCTTCCCAGTTCTCACTCTTTCTCTCTTCCTCACATTGCTTTATTTTATTCACTACATCCAGCTGTATCAGTAACGTTTTGTGGATTATTGTATTTAAATATCAGCCGGGCTGTTTGGCCGTGGTCCAAGGTTTTCATTAAAACCAAACGTTTCAGCAGCACCACTGGCTGCCATCTTCAGTGGCAGTATCGAGTCAACCTAACGTAGGGTGTCGTACGTCAGGCCCACAGTACTGTGGTTAGCCTTCATCACAGTACTGTGGGCCCGACACACCGCGTTAGGTAGACTTGACTTCTGAGGAGTGAGAGAGAGAGAGAGAGAGAGAGAGAGAGAGAGAGAGAGAGAGAGAGAGAGAGAGAGAGAGAGAGAGAGAGAGAGATTTGAGAAATGGAGGAATGTTAAGTTCAGTGAGGGATGATTAATTGTCGGCCGAGGTTTGGGTAACTCGGAAGAGACAGTAACTAATCGCTTCTACTCTAGTTACCAATGTCCACGTAACTACTGCGTACAGCCGCGTCACACACACACACACACACACACACACACACACACATGATTAATTTCTTTATAACATTTTTTTTGTAACCACAAATTCTAGTGGAATTCTGCGCACAAATAATATAGAATAAAGATAAATATAGGGAAAACAAAAGATATGAGAATTAATAAGCATTAAATTATGGCAATCGTAGAAAAAGAACGAAAAATATTGTTACGTAATTAGGAGCATTTTCGAACAATGGAGTGTGTCATTCTACGCTTTTCGCGGTTAGCTTAGCTTTAATGTTTGTGTGCGCACATGAGATTAAAGACAATTACATGACTCTTATCATGCGTCAACAATCGAGTCCATTCCAGAGCGAACCGGTCAGCGCACTGTGATCACGATACGACACTCTTTCTAATGCATTCTAGAGCGCCTGTAATATGCAGTTTGCTCGACACGTCATCCAGAAAGTGAGCGATTATTCTGGCATTTCCGCGGGGGGGGGATAAATATAAGCATTCAACGACAATCAGTAAGTTTACGTCGGGGGATTACTCAGTGCGTTCAAGAAGTGGTTATTAACAAAAAGGTATTATTGTGCGGGACTCTATTAGTTGACATTATTATTGCGTGTGGACTAATTTAACTGAATTATTGGACGAGTATAATCTTTTTGAACATCTTGCTGATTTCAAACTGTTAATTGTGATTGATTAAAACTGGCGATCAGTGACTTAATTGGTGTCTTCATTTTGTTTTCCACTCTACCATACGACGATCAGTGAACCGTCGTTAACAATATAAATGTTTAAAATTAAACACAGAAATTTGTAGAGTGAACTGTGGGAGAACTGGAGGAGAAAGTGAAGAATACGTAAAAGAAGCATTTTATAAGAAAACAGTCCATTTTGCAGGTCTACGAGTATGGAATCGCAGAAAGCCTAGTGCAGTGCTATGTGGGAAGCGTTCTGTTATACGACTGTGTTTGAGAGTAGCGTACTGGCCTGAACTGTTATGGAGAAAAATAGAGACAAGAGCCCATTTACAGGGCGAATAGTTGGGAGGTTTTGAACAGGTAATTGTACACAGAAAACTGTCAGACACAATTCTAAAGAAGAAGATAACTAACTGAATTCGACATAGGCATGTAAGAGGAAAATGATAGTGACGGCTACTTTTCTGTTGAGAAATTTATCGTTTCGAAGGGACAGTGTTATTATAGAAGACTACTGATGTTACAACACAGTTTGGTTTTAGCATCCTCAAAATTTTCTCTACTCAGGCCTCTCATTACATGGTCTTCTATATCTTCTTATCTCCATATTCATTAGATACCCCTCAACATTCACGATCCATCTCTTACTTGCTCTTCCTCTTGGTCTTCTACGTAGTAGTCTCTATTCCAGAATTTTTCTGGGAATTCTGTTCCATCATCATTGTGTGCCCGAGCCAGGCATCTTCTACTCTTCACTTTTTGTATCCGATTATCTGTTTCTTGATTCCTTCGTATTCTCTACAAGCCGTTGTTCTTCTGCACTGGACCAACATTTTTCCAGTATCTTTTGTTGAAATATTCTGAGTTACTGTTCGCCTTTTTGTGTTAATACACAGATGTCTACTGTGACCCGGGTTTCACAAGCGACCTAAGGGAATGTGACGCTTAAATTAGGACTTCAGTGAAGAGAAGTCCCCTGGTCTCTCCATTCCAACACCACTCTCACATACATACCTATCTGTACTGGACTTACGCCGAGTACCCCATTCCAAGGTTGTGGTAACCAATCCCTTTGGCGGAGTGAGTCGGTAGGCAGACGAGAGGTTTGGGGTCTTGCCAAGGCAGCCTATAAGTAACCTGAGATCCAGCTTCGGCAGGATGGACTGCATCGGCAGCAGGATGTACAGCTAGTGTGCGGAGAAACCACTAGTGGGTGAACGGTTGCACACGAGGGCTTAGTTAGGTAGCCTACTAGCCCAGGAAAAATGGTCAAAAAATTTGACTTTAAAGGAAAACATTAGATAAAAGCTAGTTTTTTGTACTTGTGATCGTTGAGCCATAAGTTATACGAAACCAATGAGTCTACCACTTAAACTTGTCCGGGGGTGATTTTACAGGGGATGAAGGGGTGAAAAAACGATTTTTCGCATATAATTCAGAAACGAAGTATTTTATCAAGAAATGTTTCAAATAAAAGTTGTAGCTCATAAAATTCCCTATAATGTGATGGTGTCACCTTCCTGTACGTCGAAGACTTTTGGAATAGGCCACGTTTAAACTTAGAGTATACTGTATTTTTTTGTATTTTGTGTCTATTGCATGTGAATGGTCGTTTCTTGTTGTGAGAGAGCGAGGATGATGCCTACATAAGCCGAAGCTTGTGCGTAGGTAATGAGAGGGGAATGATTCGAATGATGAACAAATGGAATCAAACCCCGAACCTCTTGGTCTAGAAGCCAGCGCCCTAACCATTAGGCCAAACCGCGCGGTCAATATTTAACTTAAAATATTGTCTCAGGGCAATTTTGCCCATATTGAAAAAATTAATTTTTTTTTTTGCTGATGCAAATGAAGAATTTCGTCAAAAATGTATCAAATAAAATAGTTTTTCACATTTTTAGTAACTTCTATACAATGAAGTACAGAAAGTAACTTGTGTATAATGCAGACCAAATGGCCTAAGTATTCTAAAAGTAAAGTAAAAACATTTTTACTTTTTTTTTAGTAGGAAGGTGCAACCTTCCCTAGCAGTGAAGGTCACGAAGGTCCCTACGACTATATGACTGACCTATTACATGAACGAGTTTCCTCCTCCACTCATTCCGTAGCAACCGATATGGTCATAGAACGGACAGCAAATCGAGAATTTAAAGTCCAAGGTGGCGTTGTTCACCGAGGATTCACAGAGGAAATATTAAATTCATATATCACTACCAAATCAGCATTTTCGGATGTTTGTCAAGAGCTAGAAATTTTTTTGCAGCACAACAATTTTCACATCTGAACAACATGTTGAGTTAAGAGAAACTCAAATTGCAAGAAATGATTCACATGTCAGTAAATTGTACGATTGGCTTATTAATCACGATCCGTTTTCAAAAACGCAAATCATTACGTCACTCGGTACTGGAATTATTGGAAATGATGCTATTAATTGTCATAAATCAAAGGAAATTGGTGAAAAAGATATGAAAAAATTGTCTGGGAAATTGTATAAGGACGTTGTCATAAAATGTGAAAACAGAGTACGTCCTCTTGAGTGCCGTTAATTCGTCTATAACGGTACGTGGAAAGGGTATTACTATAGATCCTTTAATTCTCTATCAAAGAATGCTGTTGTGCAGAGAACTGAGTGATGATATATTAGAGTATTTTAAATTTGAATTTGCACCGTACCCAATGTCTCTTTTCACGAATACTGGAATGAAAAAACCCACCAAGTCCGCTTTATATGATGGGTTTAAAAATATCAGTGAAAATTTACTGAACAAGACAGACATCTACATAATACATGGAGGGTATTTGTTGCACAAAGTGAAATGGAATTTTAAAAAATACAGTAATTATGAAGAAGTATGCAATATGTTTCTCGTACTTTTAAGTCTGCAGTAATCTTCTTCGATGGATATGATAATCCTGAAAGTAAAAGAAAATCTGAACAGCAACGTCGATACGCGAACTACAGTCCACAGTTCAGGATAACGGAACTAACCCCCTGTCTGTCGTCCAAGAAAAGTTTGAAGTACGACAGTTATCTGACGATGCAGATACACTGATTGTGCAAACTGCCATTCAGAAGTCTCAGAACAAGCAAGTGACAATTGTTGGCCAAGATACTGATTTGTTTGTACTTGTGATAGCTTTAAGTCCAGCAGACAAAGATATATTTTTCTTGAAACCAAATGTCGGCAAAATTAAACCAAAATTATTTTCCTTGCAAAATTTGCAAATACAATTCACAAATGTCAAAACTTTCATCCTTCTAACACAAGCTTTTAGTGGGCTGTGATACGACTAGTTTAGTTCATGGGAAAGGTAAACAACAATTACTGAAGCTATTGGAGAATAAGAGAAATTTGGACAATGCTGTAGCAGTGTTGAACAGTGTGAGTTCAAATAAAAGTGAAGTAGAAAAGCTGGTTAAAAATTATTTCGAATTCTGTATGGTTCGAAAGATGAAAGTCAAACACTAGACGAGAACAGATTTCAGATGTTTCAGAAATCTCTCAAAAAGGCATCTGCCAAATTAGAGCTGTTACATCCAACTTCAGCAGCTGCAACTCAGCATTCCTTTAGAGTTTACTACCAATTTCAGAAATGGCTAGGTAACCATAAACGTCCAGAGCAATGGGGATGGGAAAGGAAAAATAATTTTTTGCAGCCCATTAGGACTACATTAGAACCAGCTCCTAAATCAATTTTGAATTTGATTTCCTGTGGCTGCACGACTGACTCTTCTACTTTTCATTGTCGCTGCCTAAAATCTGGATTGCAATGCACAGTTATGTGTAAAAATTGCCAAGGATCAACGTGTCAGAATTGTAAAACGCCAGGTTATAATATTAATATTACTTATAGTGAAGAGATTAATATTGATGATAAAAATGAAAGTGAATTTCATATTGATGATCTTGAAGAAACAAATGCCAATGAAAACAGTGAGATTGAAGACTTTTTGTGACTTAAATTTTTATTATAAAAAGACTCTTACAAAAGGAAAATCTTACCATATTTTTAAAAATTAGTGTATATAATTTTCTTTTAACATTTTTTATTGTATTATTTTAAAATAATTTCCATTTAATTCAATTTACTTTTATCATCTGATATTACTGACCAAATTATTTATTCAGTTGTAAAAATTTTTCTTTATCTTAAGTGTTTGTTTTCGTAAATGTTTTGTGTTGATCTACCTTCTTTTGTGTAATTCGCTTATTTGATTTCATAAACTGATTGCTTTCTGATTTTGATATTTTATGATATGTGTTTAATTATGTAGGCAATTCATTTTTTAAATGACTACTGTGTACAGTTGAAGATTAATTTTTTTGTATTTTTACATCATTTTAATTTTAGTCATTAAATTCAGTAAAAATGTTCAAATTTTAAATTCAATAATTATTACATTTGCTTTTTTTATTCAAACAACGTTTTATTTATAATTTTTTTATTTTGTGATACTTTTACTATATTATTCTTACTGTTGTTATTATCATTATAATTTTGTAAATATCGAAAGATACTTTTTCAAAATATTTCACCTGGAATAATAAACTTATCAAAAATGTGTTTTTTTTCACTTTTTTATATTCATCCCCTTAAAAAACAAAACAAAAAACGATCATTCACATGCAATACACACAAAATACAAAAAATACAGTATACTCTAAGTTTTAAATGTGGCCTGTTCCAACAATCTTTGACATATAGGAATGTGACACCCCACCAAATTATAGGGAATTTTATGAACTACAACGTTTATTTGAAACATTGTTTGATAAATTACTTCGTTTTTCAGTTACATGCGAAAAATAGTTTTTTCACCCTTTCCAACCCCTGTAACACCACCCCTAGACACTTTTAAGTGGTAGACTCATTGATTTTGTATAATGTATGGTACAAGGACTATATGTACAAAAAATTAGCTTTTATCTAATTTTTTCCTTATAACTTCCTATTTTTCCTGGGCTATACTGGAACACTTGTGAGCCGAGGTGGAGTCACTTGGAAAAAAACAGCCTGAAATGAAAGTTCCTGAGCGTTTAGGCCAGGCTTTGAGCGCAGTACTGACAATCCTGTCTTGAAAAAATTCTAGCCCTGCGAAGAATTTAAGGCATAGTGTAAAGGAAAAGAATAAGAGGAACAAAAATGTTAATGAAGGTAGACGTTATTAAGACAGGAAAGTAGCCTATAAGAAAACTAAGCCTATAAGGGACGTGTTAATTGGTATACCACTACATCATGATGATGTGATTGGGTATGACTACAACACTCTATGCTGTTATCTCGACATAAAGAATAACTGAAACGCAGTACAGC
The DNA here is from genome assembly GCA_034769895.1 of Magicicada septendecula. Lineage (NCBI taxonomy): Eukaryota > Metazoa > Arthropoda > Insecta > Hemiptera > Cicadidae > Magicicada > Magicicada septendecula. The sequence goes on from CM068371.1 coordinate 5,817,602, forward strand.
TCAAACCACACTTCCTCACAGAGAGAAACAAGACCGCATATTATACTCTCGAGCTGCACTGTGAGGAGGGTTGTTGAAATGTGTGTGTTTGTTGGTGTAGAATTCTGACTAACACCCGCCTCTCATAGCCAGTTTGTAAACTTGCCTCAAACACTAGGCTCATGGAGTTGGAGTAACTCGTCCTACAGTCGAACTCCCAGCACAGAATGACGAACGAGAGCAAGATACAGTAAACTCTCTACTCTGCCGTCAGATTGATTTGTCAACAGTCGCATTAATCTTCTTCTTCTGTTGGCGTTACAACCCCGTATGGGTGTTAGCATTTTCAATGATTTTTCTTCATTCAGCCCTCTCATTACACAATCTTCTCCATATTCCTCACATCCTTCTCAACATCTTCGATTCCATGGATTTCCTCTTGATCTCCTACCTACTGGTCTCTATTCTAGAATTTTTCTGGGATTTCTGTGTTGTTCCATCCTCATTGTGTGTCCCAGCCAGACTGTCCTTGTACTATTTATAAACGTTACTATGGCAACTTCATGTATCAGATTATTTATTTCATGATTCCTTCGTACTATCCAGCGTGTGTACTATGTGTACTATCCAGAGCCGTCGTTGTTTTGCTCTGGTCCATAAATGTTCCCCAATAACTTTTGTTCAAATATTCTGAGATACTGTTTGCCTTTATTGTGTTAATACCCATGTTTCACATGCGTAAGTTACAAGTACTGGTCTAGTAATTATGCTTTTGCATATTTATAATTTGAATGATTTGTTCAGTGCTTTTTACTTCATTAATTTTGAGTAGGCGTAGTAACTTTGGTTACCACTAACAATTTTCGCCTGCATGTGGTAGTGTAATTTATTCGTATAATGGTTAGGTTAGGTTAGGTTAGGTTATCATTCACTTGCGTGTTCAAATTCATGATTTGTAAATTATAGAGGCTGCCTATTACATGATGTTCTTGTCAGCGGAACAGGCATGTCTTTACAATTATCATATTGTTCATCGTCTTTTACTTCATTCGTACAAGTCTGTTTAAGAAAAACACATCTCATTAATTTCTTTATCTTATTCTTAATATTTCACAAAGTTTAACATTTCACAGTAGTTCTTTTAAAACTTAAAAACTACTCAGAAAAATATGCCAAGAAAATTCACAGGAGAAGAAATTTGTCTCGCAACTGACAAGAGCAAATAACATTAAAAAACAAACAAACAAGCAGCGTCCACGTACAATATGAATACAAAGTCTGAAAGCGTGTCTCTGAATTTGCTTTCGGTACTGAATTCTTTATCATTGTTGACAATAAAATAATGTTTGTTCGCGTACAAGTTTCCTTTGTGCGCCTCGAGTATTCAAATTACTGTTCGCGTTATTATATCTCAAGGTTCTTTTTTCCGTTCAGACCAGGAGAGAGAGAGAGGAGTTAAGTGAAATATTCATACCCTCAAATAAACTTATTCATCAACCACAAACATGTACTTTGCGGCATGCTATTACTTGTACACACAGTTTCACAAAAGGAAAATTGTCTTCTCTTTATTCGGGGCAAATATTCGTGCATTGAGATTGAGTTATATTTTTAAGTGCCTATTGTTGTTGAAAACGTTTTATAAAATTTACTGTAAACAATTACATAAGATCAGCGGTCAGAAGTATCAGCGGTCCTTTATTTTCGAACTCACAACAAACACAGAACAAAAAGAAATTAGAGGACGCAGAGATGAATGTGGTCCGGAGATTCTTAAGAATTTCTAGACGGGACATAATTTCAAATGAAGAAATTATATGAAAGATAGTGATAAAGGGAAATTTGTTTTAGGCTATTGAAAAGAATCATTTGCTATGGTACAGCCACGTCCAGAGAATGGGGGCTGAGGGGATGAGAGACTTCCAAAGAAGGTGACACAGCGTGGTGTTCCCTATCTTCAGAAGCGGAAAAGACCGACCTGGAAAGAAGGCATATTTAAATCTATAGGTGCACGAGATCCCCGAGATAGAACGTGGAATGGGTCCTATAGACTGGATGTTGACCACCAGACAACGTCGAAGGATGTTTAGAAACACAACACGTACAAAACACACACACACACACACACACACACACACACACACACACACACACACACACACACACACACACACACACACACACACACACATCCATATACTGTTACGACGGTCTCACTGATTGTTGTATGGTACAGTGGAAAACAAAATGAAGTCACTAAAACCCGCTTTAATTATCACAATTAACAGTTTGTAATCAACAAGATAGTCTCTTATAACAATTCAAGTAAAATTTGTCAACTCGCAATAATAATAGCAACTAATAGAGTGCCGCACGATTATAACACAATCACACAACTTTGAACCTTAGTTCAATAAATCGCCAGTTAAACGCGCTGAGTAATCGCTCGACGTAAAACTGACTGACCGTCGCTGGATGCTTCTATTGTACCCCGCTGAAATGCCAGAATAATCGGTCACATTTTGGATGACGTGTCGAGCAAACTGGGTATTAAAGACGCTCTAGAATCGACTAGAAACCGTGCAAACTGTCTGGCCTTGAACACAGTGCGCCGACCGGTACGGTCTGGAATAACCTCGGTTGTTGATGAATGATAAGTGTGACGGAATTGTTTTTCATCTCAAAGTAGCAGCAATATGTACGCACACACACATTATAGCCGGGTTCTGCTGGAATAGCCGAAATACTTGTAGAATGTTCCGTATTACATAACAATACATATAAGTAGCATTCAAGTTTGTTCTAGATTCTTCAAGAGGCTACTTGAGATAAGAATTAGCGTTAGAATATTTTTAAAAAGCGTGCGCTACCCATAAAAAGCCATAGCAGCCGGTTTGTCAGTTCAGTGGTGATGAGGGATTTCTTTAGCGCAGATCGAATGTTTGTAGCGAAGTGTTGTGTTCTAATTAGTGCGGAATTCTTTGTGAATGACATTATTATTGAGTGTGGATAATTTTTACTTGAATTGTAAGAGACTATCTTGTTGATTACGAATCATTAATTGTGACAATTAAAACTGGTTATTAGTGTTTCCATTGGTGTCTTGTATTTTGTTTTCCACTGTACCATACGACGATCAGTGAGACCGACGTAGCAATATATTGTTACGAGAACCCTACCGAACAACCCAGAACATTCTCCACTCCCCCCGGCCAGTGTGGCAGCTGTTGCGTCATTCAAGTAGATGATTCTATTGAGTTCCAGGAACACTTGAGATACGCATCAAGCCGCCGGCATGCAATTAAGGAGGGAAAGCTGTACTGGACCTCAGCGCAGCGTGGCGTATATAAAGCCATAGCATCCGGGTTGTCAGTTGAGTTACGTAAGCGATTTTCGCTAGTGCGGATTGAGTGTTTATCGAGGTGAAGTAGTATTGTGTTTAATAATTGTGTGAAACTCTATTAATAGACATTATTATTGCGTGTGGACAAACCTAACTGGAAATATTGTACGAGTTAATTACAAACTGTTTAATAGTAACAATTAAAGCTGGTGATTAGTGCCGCAATTGGTGTCTTGTATTTTGTTTTCCACTGTACCATAGTGACACCGGCGTAACAATACATATATTCCTCCACACACAAAGATTATAATAATTTTAAGGATTACCGATGTTTGGACGGTATTTTTAATTTCAGGACACGATATTCTGAATACAAAATTGCGCCCGTTTGGCCTACATACTCAGGCGCTGCACACGAGATAATACAGTTCTCTTTACATAAACACGGTGAATAGAGTCTGTGTATAATTACACCCGCAGCTGTGTAAACTGCTTGCATCAGCTGATGGGCTCGTTACCCGTCTATACTGTAGAGCGCGTATCCTGTACTCTAATGAGACAAGGTCGACGTCACTGGCCGCTTATGCATCAGCTGATGGGCTCGTTACCCGTCTGTACTGTAGAGCGCGTATCCTGTACTCTAATGAGACAAGGTCGACGTCACTGGCCGCTTATGCATCAGCTGATGGACTCGTTACCCGTCTGTACTGTAGAGCGCTTATCCTGCACTCTAATGAGACAAGGTCGACGTCACTGGCCGCTTATGCATCAGCTGATGGGCTCGTTACCCGTCTGTACTGTAGAGCGCGTATCCTGTACTCTAATTATACAAGGTCGATGTCACTGGCCGCTTATGCATCAGCTGATGGACTCGTTACCCGTCTGTACTGTAGAGCGCTTATCCTGTACTCTAATGAGACAAGGTCGACGTCACTGGCCGCTTATGCATCAGCTGATGGGCTCGTTACGGGTCTGTACTGTAGAGCGCGTATCCTGTACTCTAATGAGACAAGTTCGACGTCACTGGCCGCTTATGCATCAGCTGATGGACTCGTTACCCGTCTGTACTGTAGAGCGCTTATCCTGTACTCTAATGAGACAAGGTCGACGTCACTGGCCGCTTATGCATCAGCTGATGGACTCGTTACCCGTCTGTACTGTAGAGCGCTTATCCTGTACTCTAATGAGACAAGGTCGACGTCACTGGCCGCTTATGCATCAGCTGATGGGCTCGTTACGGGTCTGTACTGTAGAGCGCGTATCCTGTACTCTAATGAGACAAGGTCGACGTCACTGGCCGCTTATGCATCAGCTGATGGGCTCGTTACCCTTCTGTACTGTAGAGCGCGTATCCTGTACTCTAATGAGACAAGGTCGACGTCACTGGCCGCTTATGCATCAGCTGATGGACTCGTTACCCGTCTGTACTGTAGAGCGCTTATCCTGCACTCTAATGAGACAAGGTCGACGTCACTGGCCGCTTATGCATCAGCTGATGGTCTCGTTACGGGTCTGTACTGTAGAGCGCGTATCCTGTACTCCAATGAGACAAGTTCGACGTCACTGGCCGCTTATATGATCAGCTGATGGGCTCGTTACCCGTCTGTACTGTAGAGCGCGTAACCTGTACTCTAATTAGACAAGGTCGACGTCACTGGCCGCTTATGCATGAGCTGATGGGCTCGTTACGGGTCTGTACTGTAGAGCGCGTATCCTGTACTCTAATGAGACAAGTTCGACGTCACTGGCCGCTTATATGATCTGCTGATGGGCTCGTTACCCGTCTGTACTGTAGAGCGCGTAACCTGTACTCTAATTAGACAAGGTCGACGTCACTGGCCGCTTATGCATGAGCTGATGGGCTCGTTACGGGTCTGTACTGTAGAGCGCGTATCCTGTACTCTAATGAGACAAGTTCGACGTCACTGGCCGCTTATATGATCTGCTGATGGGCTCGTTACCCGTCTGTACTGTAGAGCGCGTATCCTGTACTCTAATTATACAAGGTCGACGTCACTGGCCGCTTATATGATCAGCTGATGGGCTCGTTACCCGTCTGTACTGTAGAGCGCGTAACCTGTACTCCAATTAGACAAGATCGACGTCACTGGCCACTTATGCATCAGCTGATGGGCTCGTTACGGGTCTGTACTGTAGAGCGCGTATCCTGTACTCTAATGAGACAAGTTCGACGTCACTGGCCGCTTATGCATCAGCTGATGGGCTAGTTACCCGTCTATACTGTAGAGCGCGACATCCTGTACTCTAATGAGACAAGGTCGACGTCACTGGCCGCTTATGCATCAGCTGATGGGCTCGTTACCCGACTGTACTGTAGAGCGCGTATCCTGTACTCTAATGAGACAAGGTCGACGTCACTGGCCGCTTATGCATCAGCTGATGGGCTCGTTACCCGTCTGTACTGTAGAGCGCTTATCCTGCACTCTAATGAGACAAGGTCGACGTCACTGGCCGCTTATGCATCAGCTGATGGACTCGTTACCCATCTGTACTGTAGAGCACGTATCCTGTACTCTAATGAGACAAGGTCGACGTCACTGGCCGCTTATGCATCAGCTGATGGACTCGTTACCCTTTTGAGTATGACTTCATTAATTTTGAGTAGGCGTAGTAACTTTGGTTACCACTAACAATTTTCGGCTGCATGTGTTAGTGTAATTTATTCGTGTAATGGTTAGGTTAGGTTAGGTTATCATTTACTTGCGTGTTCAAATTCATGATTTGTAAATTATAGAGGCTGCCTATTACATGATGTTCTTGTCAACGGAACAGGCCTGTCTTTACAATCAATTGTTACGTGATACAATTATCATATTGTTCATCGTCTTTTACTTCATTCGTACAAGTCTGTTTAAGAAAAACACATCTCATTAATTTCTTTATCTTATTCTTAATATTTCACAAAGTTTAACATTTCACAGTAGTTCTTTTAAAACTTAAAAACTACTCAGAAAAATATGCCAAGAAAATTCACAGGAGAAGAAATTTGTCTCGCAACTGACAAGAGCAAATAACATTAAAAAACAAACAAACAAGCAGCGTCCACGTACAATATGAATACAAAGTCTGAAAGCGTGTCTCTGAATTTGCTTTCGGTACTGAATTCTTTATCATTGTTGACAATAAAGTAATGTTTGTTCGCGTACAAGTTTCCTTTGTGCGCCTCGAGTATTCAAATTTCTGTTCGCGTTATTATATCTCAAGGTTCTTTTTTCCGTTCAGACCAGGTGAGAGAGAGGAGTTAAGTGAAATATTCATACCCTCAAATAAACTTATTCATCAACCACAAACATGTACTTTGCGGCATGCTATTACTTGTACACACAGTTACACAAAAGGAAAAGTGTCTTCTCTTTATTCTGGGCAAATATTCGTGCATTTGAGATTGAGTAACATTTTTAACTGCCCATTGTTGTTGAAAACGTTTTCTGAAATTTACTGTAAACAATTGCATAAGATCAGCGGTCCTTTATTTTCGAATTCACAACAAACACAGAACAAAAAGAAATTAGAGGACGTATAGATGAATGTGGTCCGGAGATTCTTATGAATTTCTAGACGGGACATAATTTCAAATGAAGAAATTATATGAAAGGTAGTGATAAAGGGAAATTTGTTTTAGGATATTGAAAAGAATCATTTGCTATGGTACAGACACGTCCAGAGAATGCGGCTGAGAGGATGAGAGACTTCCAAAGAAGGTGACACAGCGTGTTGTTCCCTATCTTCAGAAGCGGAAAAGACCGACCTGGAAAGAAGGCATGTTAAAACTATAGGTGCACGAGATCCCCGAGATAGAACGTGGAATGGGTCCTATAGACCCATGTTGACCACCAGACAACGTCGAAGGATGTTTAGAAACACAACACGTACAAAACACACACACACGCATACACGCACACACACACACACACACACACACACACATCCATATACTGTTACGACGGTCTCACTGATTGTTGTATGGTACTGTGGAAAACAAAATGAAGTCACTAAAACCCGCTTTAATTATCACAATTAACAGTTTGTAATCAACAAGATAGTCTCTTATAACAATTCAAGTAAAATTTTTCAACACGCAATAATAATAGCAACTAATAGAGTGCCGCACAATTATAACACAATCGCACAACTTTGAACCTTAGTTCAATAAATCGCCAGTTAAACGCGCTGAGTAACCGCCCAACGTAAAACTGACTGACCGTCGCTGGATGCTTCTATTTGTACCCCGCTGAAATGCCAGAATAATCGGTCACATTTTGGATGACGTGTCGAGTAAACTGCGTATTAAAGACGCTCTAGAATCGACTAGAAACCGTGCAACCGTCTGACCTTGAGCACAGTGCGCCGACCGGTACGGTCTGGAATATCCTCGGTTGTTGACGCATGATAGGTGTCACGTAATTGTCTTTCATCTCAAAGTAGCAGCAGTGTGTACGCACACACACATTGTAGCCGCGCAGATCGAATGTTTGTAGCGAAGTGTTGTGTTCTAATTAGTGCAGAATTCTTTGTGATTGACATTATTATTGAGTGTGGATAATTTTTACTTGAATTGTAAGGGACTATCTTGTTGATTACGAATCATTAATTGTGACAATTAAAACTGGTTATTAGTGTTTTCATTGGTGTCTTGTATTTTGTTTTCCACTGTACCATACGACGATCAGTTAGACCGGTGTAACAATATATTGTTACGAGAAGCCTACCGAACAACCAAGAACATTCTCCACTCCCCCCGTCCAGTGTGGCAGCTGTTGCGTCATTCAAGTAGGTGATTCTATTGAGTTCCAGGAACACTTGAGATACGCATTAAGCCGCCGGCGTGCAGTTAAGGAGGGAAAACTGTACTGGACACCAGCGCAGCGTGGCGTATATAAAGCCATAGCATCCGGGTTGTCAGTTGAGTTACGTAAGCGATTTTCGCTAGTGCGGATTGAGTGTTTATCGAAGTGACGTAGTATTGTGTTTAATAATTGTGTGAAACTCTATTAGTAGACATTATTGCATGTGGACAAACCAAACTGGAAAAATTGTACGAGAAAATTACAAACTGTTTAATTGTGACAATTAAAGCTGGTGATTAGTGCCGCAATTGGTCTCTTGTATTTTGTTTCCACTGTACCATAGTGAGACCGGCGTAACAATACATATATTCCTCCACACACAAAGATTATAATAATTTTAAGGATTACCGATGTTTGGACGGTATTTTTAATTTCATGACGTGATATTCTGAATACAAAATTGCGCTCGTTTGGCCTACATACTCTGGCGCTGCACACGAGATAATACAGTTCTCTTTACATAAACACGGTGAATAGAGTCTGTGTATAATTACAGCCGCAGCTGTGTAAACTGCTTGCATCAGCTGATGGGCTCGTTACCCGTCTGTACTGTAGAGCGCGTATCCTGTACTCTAATGAGACAAGGTCGACGTCACTGGCCGCTTATGCATCAGCTGATGGCCTCGTTACCCGTCTGTACTGTAGAGCGCGTATCCTGTACTCTAATGAGACAAGGTCGACGTCACTGGCCGCTTAAACTGACGACGACGACAGCATAAATTTGCAGACGTTCGTTTAATTCGGCGAAAAGATTTTGCCGACAAAGAAGTCACTAACACTTTTTACATATAGTGAACAACAAAGATTTTCCTCGTTGATGTAGTCAGTAAGGTGAGTTCATCATTACCGCCTTCGCTATCATCAGTTGTAGCTTAAACGAGCAGGTTGTTCCTGTTTATTTTTCATAGTTATTGTACTTGCTCTAGTTTCTAAGGTTTGTAATTTATTTCATTTTGAAGGAAGTCTTGGAATGAAAAAACACAAAATCTCTTTCTCTTACTTCCATTACACCCTTCAATTTCTTCCTGCACGGCTCTAAGTTTTTTCTCTAAGTTCATGTTTATCAAAGGCTGCTGTCTATCAGTTACTATCACTCGATTGTCGTCCTTACAACCTCTATAACTCTATAATCTCACATTCTTTGGACACTGGTTAATTTCCTTAATGTTTCTCTTACAGTATGATTTAAGTTTCTGAAGCCATCTTCTTACGTGTCCTTCTAAGGGTCAGATTTTCTTACACTACCACATCTACGGATGATATTGTTCTATCTACTGGTATTTCATTGTTTATTACATTCCTGTTTTCGTTTTCGTTAATGGCACCAATAAACAACATCTTATTGGTGAACAGGAATACAAACGATGAAATTCGAAAGGAAATAAAGGCAGAAAAGATGTACGCGTACTTAATTATATTATGAAGAACTAGTAATGAGAGATGGGTAGTCAAGGTTACGAACTGGAGTCCTTTGAGAAGAAGAAGAAGAAGAAGAGGAGGAATTGGTAGAAGAAGAGAAAGAAGGAGGATGAGGAGGAGGGGGTAGAAGGGAGGTGCAGGAGAAGGAGGAGGAGGAGAAGGGCATGAGAATAAGAATAAGAAGAAGAAGTAGAAGAAGGACGAGGAGAAGGAGGAGCAGAAGCAACAGCAGCAGGAGCAGGAGGAGGTGGAAGACGAGGAGGAAGAGAAGGAGGAGGAGGGCAGGAAAGGAAGAAGAAAATGAAGAAGAAGAAGAAGAAAAAGATGAGGAAGGCCTCGAAGACCTCCGATAGTGACGTGGGAGAGGCGACGGTAAAATGAGGAGTAAGAGACGGAAAATGGGGGCAGGATTGATCGAAAACATACCAAGATATGAACTAGACGCACATTGGTATGTGCATGAAGTTTTTACAATCTTATTCTTCTCCTCTTGCATTACTCTTCATTCCTTATTACATCGTTTCCTCTGCAGCGCCCCCGTTCTTCTCATAAACCTCATTTTTTGTATTTGACAACATCTGTCTCCGCTTTATGCATCATAATACTCGTTTACTTTCATTCTTCCAATCCTCCTACGTCAGTTCTCTACTAATCACCACTGCAGTATTAACTTCGCTGTAAATGGTTTTTTCGGACTTTACCTTTTTTTGGTTTGCTGCTACGTCCAAATACATACTACAGTAGACCACCAGTGTTCTGAAATCCGACGTTACTGTCAGTACTAAGACAATCCTTTGGCTTCTGCAGCGTCCATGTTGTACAAACGAATTCGCATGTCATCTTTTATGGCATAGTTAAATATTCTACCTTGCCTTGCTTTTCTACAGCCTGAATTCTGCTGCTTGTATTTTATTGTCATCCTTATTTTGGTGTTTATAATAAGAATTTTGGTTTTTTGCCACTTTTTGTCACCATGCTTAAGTACGGGCGCAGCTATGATTTCATCATCATCATCATCATCATCATCATCATCATCATCATCATCATCATCATCATCATCATCATCATCATCATCATCATCACCATCGCCATCACAATCACTATCACCATCGCAATCACCATCACCACCATCATCATTTTCACATCACGGAGTAGAGAAGATGCTGCCTGTTCCGCTTTCAAAGATCCACCAGCCATCTCTTCCTGGCTCTCCCCACACTCCTGTTTCATATACAGATATATTCTCAGACTTGTTTGGGCAGTGTGGAATCTGCATTCTTTCTAAGTGTTTTTCCACCGTTGCATATAATCTTTTAGTACTTCATAACAGTTAAAAACTAACGTACCATTATTTTTAGCACATATTATAATATTGCAGATATTAGCCATCGTTTTAGAAAGCAATCCAAGCACGACGTTTCAACCTCAAAATATCTGAAGTTCCAAATGAATATGAAAACGACAAGGTTACCCGAGGTGAAATCCCTCCTAGTCAATAAGACGGGACCTTCTTGGTAAGTAAAAAATTTGTTTTTGTTAATAGTACTTAATAGTTTTGATGTTATACTGTGACGATATCTATGTAGTATTGATAGATGTGATTTTGTAAAATTTATTTACACCTGAGGACGACCTCAGATTTTGGATGTAGAAACTTCGTGTTTAGAATTGTTTCTGAAACGACAGATAATGTCCGCAATACTTTAGTATGTAATAATAATAATAATATATTATTTTAAGAGGGGCAAAATGATTTACGCTCCGTCAGAGGAGGCAGTGTTTCCCCTGGCGTGTGGGACTCTCGCCCACTTAAAAAAACCCAATCTCTAATTCAGGCATTCATATCCGTCCTATAATCACTCAACGTATTACTTCAGGATGGAGCCTTTTGCCCCCGTATCGGGATCCTTCTAGTTGTTCCTCATCTTCTACTGCCCGTTGGATGCAAGTTGGGCATGTATTTTCTTTTCTAGTAGGACCCACTGAATAAATGCATTGATGCGGTCCCATTCCGCCTTACCTCGACCCATAAGCGCAACTACGCTTTGGGTGTGAACTCCCCGAGCTCCATCGCCAGTGTCGTCCTTCAGCACTTGAAAAAGGTGTGCACGGCATCTTCATGGGGAGAGTCACCGTATTAGCTTGCTGGGCTTTGCACCTTTCCCATTCTGTGGAGGTTGGGACTAAAATTGCCGTGGCCACTGAGCAAACTGGGTCAGATGGTAGTTAACCTCACAGTGTTGGCGGTCAATCGATTCCTTCAAGTTTGATATGATCCTTGCGGTCCATCTTCCTCTGTCCTCTCTATTACATCGATCTTGCCAGTGCCGGAGGGTGAGTTCCATGGCTTCATGCTTTGGTAATAATAACAATAATATCTCTTCTTCACTACATGACTTGGGCTACAGCCCGTTCTGAATTCACAGAGTTTCTGACCATTGTTTCCACTGTCTTCTACGATCTCTCGTCCCCACTGGACTAATATTCAAACGCTTGTTTAGGAATTCGCGTGTACCATTCGTTCCAAAAGACATTTCAAATTCCGCCTGTATTCCTTTATTTTCACCATAACCGACTGAAACTTCAGGTCTTTCCTTATGTCGTCGTTTCGTAGATTATGTCTCAAACTACATATTTTAATTGCACTTAAAAATTTCATTTCCGAGGCCTGTATTTTTTGAATATCTGTTTGCAGGAAAGTCCATGTTTCACATACAGTCGGCACAGCCACGACTTTATAGAACGTTAGCTGTGTTTCCCTCTGTGTTTTTTCTTCAATAGTTTTCGTATTGTTCCACAGGTATAACTAAATTTATTTAACTTTCTCTCGATATCCGTTAGCCTTCCTAAACAAGATATCACGTCACTATAATAATAATAACAATAATAATAATAATAATATTACAAGGACAAGGACGACCCGTGTGGCGGAGCACTTACAGTGAAACACACCATCGAAGACTGTAGACAGAGTGCAGAACTGAGACAGAGACACTGAAACAAATAGTTAACGATAGAGAGATGTTGTTTATTTTAAGTATTTTCAGTTAGTTTTGTTTTTTATAATCGCTGCTAGGGGTTACTGAAATAGTTGTTCGGTTTCAAAGTTTCCACTGAAAGAAAATTCTCCTGGGGGCTCCCTTTCACTAGTGAAAGTGAGTTTTGGCTAAACCCGTCACCCTTAGAAATTGTAAATAAGTTTCACTTAGTAAACAACTGAACAGTATATAAACGGAGTGAAATATCCGAACGATTATCAATCCCAGAGGGTTGCAGTACGACATATTGTCAGTGATAAGTTGACTCGTCGAATAGTTGACTTGTTGTAAACTAGGCAAAGTAGAGAATTAATTTATAATTGTATGTAAAGAAGTTGTTAAAGTGTTTAAATTGAGTAAAGAGTCAGTATTATAAAGTAATAAAGAAGAGTTAATGTAAAAGGAAATTAAATGTACTTATTGTAAAATAGAATAGTAATAATAATAATAATAGAAACAACTAGTAGCATTACATTGTATTAAGTAATTTTCAGATGGTAGAATAAATTATTCTTTTGGTATCTTTTGAATTTCTTAATTCTTAATCAGGCAACGTACTCCTACTAAAATTTGCTTAGCCATAGTAAACTGTCATTACCATCGTACAGTTGGTAACACAGAACTCTGTTCTTCATAAAAGCAGCAAGATTACTGTAAGGGCTTTCATAATGTCGCTTTTCGTCTTAATTTGTATAAGTTTCCACTGTCGTTGAGCCAACTAATGTAGGTGAGAAGAAAACATTCCGTCAAGCAACGCTCCTGTCCTGGTAGACGTCGATGGGCTAAAAGCCTTCGCTGCCAAGCTCCATACATAAAATAATAATAATAATATTGGAAAGACGAATTATTAGGAAAATATTGAGCCCACGAAAAACTTGAGAAGCTTGGAAATTAAGAAGTAATGATGAAATATATCAAAGTATAGAAAATATAACAGAAGCCGTGAAAAAAAGAAGACTATTATTTTTTGGACATTTAGATAGAATGGACGACGTTAGATTAACAAAACAGATCTTCAAATATGTATGGGGAAAGAAGTCAACATCAAGTTGGATTAAAGAAGTCATAAAGTATTTAGAAAAAAATAATATAAAAGAAGGAGAAGCACATTAAAGAGACGTTTTTCGAGCAAAAGTGTTAACAATGGAAGGAGTCCAGAGTAGGAGAGAGAAAAACGCAGGACTGAAGACATGAAGAACTCACATAGTGACAAGTTTAAAGAATGTTGGAGAAAAAAAAGAACAAGGAATAAAGAATTGAAATTGGAATGTATGTGGTCCTCAGATGGCCGATACAAATAGAAAAAAAATAACAATAATAATAACAGCCTTCCCTCGTGTTCTAGTTTTCATATTAGTACAACGTAGTTTTTCATTTGCAACTCTAGAAAACAATTATACAAGATCGAAACATATTCGCAGTGAAAAAGGTAAAGTCTAAGGAAATGGTAGTTTGAATACTGCACACGCTAACTAATTACCATACATAAGTAATTAATTAATTTATTCTGCACGCATTCTTGCGATTTAATCGGCATCGTGATTACGCATGTATTTTATTTATTCAGTTCCTTGTACACTTTATTGCACTTTTTTCTCGCTGCTTCTGTTCGTCTTTCTGTCTGTCTGTTCCTCTTTCTTTCTCTCTCTCTTTCTTCCAATCTACCGCACGTTATGCACCGCTTTTTTATTCCCTCTCCTATGATACCGCTTACTTCACCTCATTCTAGTTACAATTATCTCTCTCACTGTCTTTTCCTTAGGTTTCCATAGGTCTGTCTCTATAATTGGTTGCTTCTTCCCCTCTCCTCTCTCTGCCATTCTCTCAGCAGGCACCCATTTTCTCACAAGCGCACAGCGTCACATAATCTCATCAGATAATCTACGGCGCATTTAAATATATACAGTAATTAACATCCATGTACGTGGACGGGAATTAAAGCAGTAACTGGGCCCGGTACTGGTCATTAACAGTACACGCCTCTCTTGTCCGGTGGGTGGTCATGTTTAGATAACCCCGAGTGATTAGAGGAACATCGTGATAACCAAAGCGACGGTAACTGTCTGTCCGTGCATTGGAAAGTGGACAGTAGCTCTGTTTTCGTTTTGCTGTTTAAATATATACAGCACTGTTGTCCTTTCACTGAATATATTTTTGTCTACTTGTAATTTGTATTTATTATTTACAATCTGTTTTCAAACTAAAATAAGTGAATTCCTTGCATGTGACATAGAACTGGGAGGGATAAACCATCCACGAATGGGTTGGCATTATTTACAATCTGTTTTCAAACTAAAATAAGTGAATTCCTTGCATGTGACATAGAACTGGGAGGGATAAACCATCCACGAATGGGTTGGTTTTTGTTCCTAGTTTGTAGCTTTGGACAATACAAGTATTTCGCATACTGGAAATACTACTGCACCACAAGCCACTGTACTATACTACAAGCATACCGCTTTTGTTGATCAGGAAAAAGCATTTGATAATGCAGACCGTCAAAACTTATGGAATATTATGGATAGAAGAAAATATCCACAGCATTTAGTAGATTCAGTTAAGATCCTTCATAAAAGTACATCTGTAGTCCTGGATCTAAATGGTAGGCTCTCAGGTGACATTCCAATAAATAAGAGAGTTAGGCAGGGATGATGTGTTTCCCCAACCTGCTTTAATATATACATTGACGACATGTTGAGAGCATGGAAATCCAGAGTGACTTCGCGAATACAGCTTAACAAATCAATTTGTATGGGTTCTCTGCTATATGCGGATGGCATGGTAGTTCTTATTCAATGAAAAGTGAGTATGATTTGCAAAGGGCTATGTTTCAATTACAAGAAGTGGCAAGAGAGTACTCACTGACAATTTCAGTAAGAAAGACCAAAACCATGGCCTTTAAAGGAAAATATCCAGCGAAGACTAAGATAGTTAAAAACAACAGAATTTTAGAACAAGTGAACCGTTTCAAATATCTCGGCTGTGCAGTGAGCTATGAAGCTGAATGTGATATAAGAGAGAAGATAAAAACATTTAGGAATATTTGTGATACGCTTCATAGAAATCTTAGAAATAAAACAAGACACAGCACAAGGAGTAAAGTTTATAAGACAATTGCAATACCCACGCTGATTTATGCCAGTGAGACGTGGGTCATGACAGAAAAGGAAAGCGGCAAGATTCAGAATGCTGAAATGCAGTTTCTTGGAAATACTTTAAATTATACATTGCAAGATAGAATAAGGAATTAATATATCAGAGCGGAACTCGAAATAAAGGACATAAATGAAATTATTTCAATTTACAGAAGACAATGGTGGGATCATCTGCAAAGGATGACAGAAGATCGATTGCCGAAAACGGCACTGAACTATAAAGCCATTGGTAGAAGAAATGTGGGTCGTCTGAGGATGAGATGGGTGCCGGAACAGGTTTATATAACCTAGTCCTTGAAGAGGAGAAGAAGTAGAAGTTTGTAGCTTTTGTTGAACACACAGTAATCTTCATCCAAATTTTGTGGTAAGACTATATACGCCCTGTTAATTATTACCCGTTGTGTTATCATTAGTACTTGGGCACTCTCACTCGAGCCGCTGTTGAATTCGCGTGACAATGTTGAATGCGTCGTCAAGGTTTCGATTCACAGAGAGAGAGCGCGCGCGCGCCTGCTTATTTAGTAATATTACAGTAATTCGGCCAATTATCAGTATTTGGGAAACCCAGTCTGCCATTCAGAATTGTGATCCGTCATTCAGAAAAAAACAACCGCCACTGGAATTTTTTGAAATTTCTCTTTGGGGATTAATTCTTGATATTGTAAATTAAATACAATACTATATAAAATTGTCTCACTTTTTACTTCCATGTTCCGTAAAGAAATGGAAGTATGGTGATTGCGAAAAAAATCGTGTTCGAGGTAAGGGCTGATTCTGATTGTACTACCCTCAATATATGAAGAAAAGTCATTTTCCGAAATGTCTCTGTGTGTAGAATTTTTTCTGTGGCGAAAGATAACTACCGCAAATTCCAACAGAATCAAATAATTTTTGCATATGTGCCTGACTGAGTTGTAGAGGACTCAAGGTCTATTGATTTTGGTGAAGATCGGTTAAGGGGAAGGGGTAGTTTACCTGCAACGTTTTTGGTTTAACGAGAGTAAAGTAGGCTACTTAGTTTTGATAAATAAAGTATCCTGAAAAGAAGGTCATAATAATCCACTGTAGAAAGGTAGATGAAATCTATAAATGAAAAGGGTAGTTGAAGGTGGAGGGGGTAATTTTCTGTAAATTAAAATGGTAGTTGAAGGGGGAGGTGATACTTTTATATGTGTGTACTACGTTATTGGTAACAAAGAAGTAGTTTCTATAGAAATATTTCATTTCAATTCGTCAAACATAAAACTTGATTTACAAGGAACGCACCTAACTTGTTAGAAATTATCGAACCGAATTCAAGTAAATGATTTTAAATATAAATCTTAGGAAATGGAAGTCATGTATAGTTCTCCATACCGATATTTTCTACCTGCAATTTTTATTTGCTATTTACAATCTGTTTTCAGATTGAAATAAGTGAATTCCTTGCACGTCAAATAGAACTGGGAGGGAGAAACCATCCAGGAGTGGGTTGATTTGTGTTCATAGTTTATAGCGTTTGCTGAATACCTGTTGTGTTATCATTAATACTTGGGCATTTACAGTTTGCAATTTCACTCGAGCCGCAATTGAAAAACGGAGCCCACTATAAATGCGCGTGACAATGTTGAATGGGTCGTCAAGGTTTCCGGTCGGAGAGAGAGAGAGAGAGAGAGAGAGAGAGAGAGAGAGAGAGAGAGAGAGAGAGAGAGAGAGAGAGAGAGAGAGAGAGAGAGAGAGAGAGAGCCTGTTAGTAATATTAAATTAATTCGGCCATTACCAGTATTTGGAAAAATTTAATCTTTCATTCAGAATCATGATCCATCATTCAGAAAAAAAAATACGAATTTATTGTAATTTCCCTTAGGGGATTCATTTTTCATATTGCAACTTAAATACATAATGATACATCAGACTGTATTATTTTTCTTACTTTTGTTTTCATAAAAGTTGAATAAATTTTAGTAGACTTTACCATGTTAACAAACTTGATACGCTACATATTCTCGGAAGAAACTCACTGCACTGTACAAGGAAAATACTTTGTTATAGTAGTTGATCATAGTCGTTTTAACTACACAATTGTTTTTTTCTTTTAATTTTGTCTTATGTTAGTGTAGAATTTGAAACAATGTGAAAAAATTACTACAAAAGACCGCGAAAATTAGTAGTGTAATGACGAGTGTTTCTAGTGTTACTTGTCAACGAATTGTCTGAAATATAATCAAATCTCAACAGTTTTATTTTCCTCTCTCAATATTTACAGCACCCAATGAAATGTCACTCCTGCTCTATGCTATTATTAACCAATACAATCTTGGTCTTTGAGACTAGTGGCACAAATGCCATAGTTTTCATCTTCTGCACAGAAATTTTCATGTTGCTATTTGAAGAGACTTGCTGTAACTGGAACATTGAACTCTAGATCACGCATTCGTTGTTTTTGATGATTGATTACTTTAGTGTTCTTTAATAAAAGTACACTAATTCGTGTAGCCACACCTTTTCTTTTTTATCTTTGTGTTATCTATGAGACGTCAGGGTGGGCACAGTGATACACAAATCTCGGCTTTGTATACGACAGCCGACGTCCGTGAAACGTATAAATTGAAAACCCATTCATGACGACTGCCCGTTTTACGTTAGTATAAGGCGCGCCGCACTACCAGCACCATTATAAAATCCCCGTGTTTACGATCGGATTATCCAACTTAACGCAACCTTTATTAAACTGCTTTATGTTTCAGTATTCGAGAAAAGCTCCGTTTGTTTAATGGAACAGTCTAATGTGATCTATTAACGGGGTATTAGTCGATAATGTACTACGGCTGCAAACAAATTACTTGATTAGAAAGGAGACGCGTATAAGCCTAATACTAGCACGTCGAAACTATACAGACCTAGTACTACTTTGTTTTGTAAGAATGAAAAGATTTATCTGAAACAGTCATATTTAAATCGCTCTTTCTACCTTAAGGGGATCCGGTCCTTCTATGCTTCCCCGTGCTGACGTAAGAAACATCCACTCAACCTGGATTTAATGTATTGTAGTCAATATTTATCGTTGCTGTAATGCCTTATTATAAAAAGTGTGATCAAAGGGGTTTTAAATATATCAGAATGTTAATTATAATAAGAATTCTGTTAGTGGTAAGTTCCAACACTTTGAATATTTAAACTTCAGACCCACATAGTATCACAACATATTAATTTATCAGAAAATGCCTTAGTGTCATATTTTCATAAGAATAACACTAACAATTTTATTAAATTACCTGAAAATGCTTTCGAGAAAATGTTCCTTTATTTCTAACAACATAAATTTTCGGAATGGATAGAAAAACATTACCAGTATATATTTTAAAACGTAAACATAAGCTCTTCAGTAACAGAACCAAAAACGATCATTACAAACAGATTATCGAAATATGGAAATCAGTGCTGGCACTGCATAATGGGAAAAATACATGGTATTTTTAAAATTACCTGACTATGAATAGGACGGACAAAAAATTATTAAAAATGTTGATCCCAAGTTTAATCGCCAGACGTAAAAAGAAATCTTGTATGAAGTGCGCAAGATATTAGTTCAAATATTATTTTTGTAGTTCAAAACGAAGAAAATATCTATAAATTATACAATTATACATCATTTTAAAAAGGAAACTTCATTTAAATACAAAAAACTTATAAAAAATTATTAATATTTCAACAACCGACTCCCCCTTAAGTGAAAGACGCCGGTAACAAATGAAATGTACATAAGTTCCACTTATTTACCAACAGATAATTTTTCTTAAGTCGCAATATGTCAACGCTTGAAGCGGACTTCGGTCAGCTGATCAGCTGTTTGCCTCAACACAATACTTGCGGGCACCAATTATACACTTTACTTGATCCAGCCATCCACCCACTCGGCGGCTGAACTCTTACGTCATCTCTCCGCCTACTGTTAGTATTTCCAGCCCGTTTTTACTTCCATGTACCATAAGGAAATAGAAGTATGGTGATGGAAAAAAATTCGAGTTCGAGATAAGGGCTGATTCTGATTGTACTACCTTCAAAACATGAATAAAAGCCATTTTTCAAAAAGTGTCTGTGTGTGTGTAGAATTTTTTATATGGCGAATGGTAACTGCCGCAAATTCAAACAGAATCAAATACTTTTTTGCATATGTGACTGAAATGTAGACGACTCAAGGCCTATTATTTGGTAAAGATCAGTTAAGGAGAAGGGGTAGTTTACCTGCAACGTTTTATGTTTTAACAAGAGTAATTTGTTTAACGAACGATAACTGCCATAAATTCAAACAGAATCAAATAATTTTTTGCATATGTCCCTGAATTGTAGAGTACTCAAGGGCTATTAATTTTTGTGAAGATCAGTTAAGGGGAAGGGATAGTTTACTTGCAGCGTTTTATGTTTTAAAAAGAGTAAAGTACTTAATTTTGATAAATAAAGTATCCTGAAAAAAAGGTCATAATAATACACTGTAGAAACGTAAATGAAATATCTATAAATAAAGAGGCTAGTTGAAGAGGGAGAGGGTAATTTTCTATAAATGAAAATAATAGTTGGAGGGGGAGGGGATAATTTTACTTCATGTTCCTTAAGGAAATGGAAATATGGTGATGGCAAAAACAATCGTGTTCGAGATTATTGCAGATTCTGATTGTACTACACGCAAAACATGAAAAAGGTCATTTTTCGAAAAGTGTGTGTGTGTGTGTGTGTGTGCCTGTAGATTTTTTCTATGGCAAACGATAACAGTCGCAAATTCAAACAGAATCAAATAATTTTTTGCATACAGCCCTGATTTGTTGGGTACTCAAGACGTATTGTTTTTGGTGAAGATCGGTTGAGGGAAAGGAGAAGTTTACCGGCAACGTTTTTTTTAATCAAGGGTAATTTTTTCTACGACGAACGATAACTGCCGCATATTCAAACAGAATCAAATAATTTTTTGCATACACCCCTGAATTGTAGAGAACGCAACGCCTTTTGATTTTGGTGAAGATCGGTTAAGAGGAAGGGGTAGTTTACCTGCAACCTTTTACGTTTTAACAACAGTAAAGTACTTGAAAATTCATTTAAACTTTTTCAAAGGCATTAACAATGGTAATTGTTAAAAATAAAATAATTTTGTTGCCAGGCAATAAAATTATAATGTTTTCATTTTAATGTAAATCATGTATGAGAGAAAATATATCGTTCGTGGCAGGCAAGCATATCTCAGTTATGTAATGTTTACGTTTCCATTTTATTATTATGACTACCGCAATAAAAAGGCAGGGAAGACACACACACACACACACACACACACACACACACACACACACACACACACACACACACACACACACACACACACACACACACACACACACACACACACACACACACACACACACACACACACACACACACACACACACACACACACACACACACACACACACACAATTCGCGTTATTTCTGGCCTCATTCATGTTTATTTTCTTGCATTTGCAAGCTTTTTAAATGAAAGTGCCGAAACCCACACCAACATAACGCGTGCAAGCCGAAAAAGTGTCCAGCGTGGATAGCGATTTGCTTCCTGTGGATCGCTGGGCAGTGTAACTGCACGTGTTTACAGAGGAACGATTCATAGACAGACTTTTCGTCTTTAGGGAATGAACCCTCTGCAAGATGCTGAGGGTCCATGCGTGACTTTGGAGGGCTCCTTCTTTTTCGCGTGTTTGTTCTGTGAAACATACACTTAGATTCGCAGCTTTACTCTAAGCAACGCTCAATAGGAAAAGTTGAAAATTTTTGTCCACGGTGTACCCTCATACACACTAAACCTGCTCTGATGTTTTAATTACGGACATCATAATATTAAAACTTTGGAAACTTGAGCACTACTTAATGGAGATCAATCATTAACTTATACAAGCCATTAATTTTATGCATATTTTTTATATATATGTGTACAACGTTATCGGCAACAAAGAAGTAGTTTTTGTTAAAATTCCTCCCCGGGATATTTGGCCGTAGTCCAATGTTTTCTACAAAACCAGACGTTTCGGCAATGCCATCGACTTCCATCATCAGTGAAAATCGAGTGCGATAACGTGAGGTGGTATACGTTAGTGACCACAGTACTGTGGTTAAGGCTGAAGCAGTAAGTAGAAAGAAGTAGTTTCTATGGTAATATTTCATTTCGAAAATGATTTTAAATATAAATCTTAGAATATGGAAGTCATGTATGGTTCTCCATACCGATATTTTTCTATGGCAAACGATAAGAGCCGCAAATTCAAACAGAATCAAATAATTTTTTGCATACAGCCCTGAATTGTAGATTACTCAAGATCTATTGTTTTTGGTGAAGATCGGTTAAGGGAAAGGGGTAGTTTACCGGGAACATTTTTTATCAAGGGTCATTTTTTCTATGGCAAACGATAACAGCCGCACATTCAAAGAGAATCAAATATTTTTTTGCATGCATCCCTGAATTGTAGAGGACTGAAGGTCTGTTGATTTTGGTGAAGATCGGTTAAGAGGAAGGGGTAGTTTACCAGCAACGTTTTATGTTTTAACAAGAGTAAAGTACTTAATTTTGATAAATAAAGTATCCTGATAAGAAGCTCATAATAATTCACTGTAGAAACGTAGATGAAATATCTATAAATGAAGAGGTTTGGTGAACGGGGTGGGGGTAATTTTCTATTAATGAAAATTATAGTTGAAGTGGGAGGGAAGAATTTTTTATATGTATACTACGTTATCGGCAATAAAGAAGTAGTTCTTTGTTAAAATTCCTTCCCAGTCTGTTTAGCCGTAGTCCAATGTTTTCTGCAAAACCAGACTTTTCGGCAGTCCATCGACTGCCATCATCAGTGAAAATCGAGTGCGAAAAAGTGAGGTGGTATACGTTAGTGACCACAGTACTGTGGTTAAGGCTGAAGCAATTAGTAGAAAGAAGTAGTTTCTATGGAAATATTTCATTTCGAATATGATTTTAAATATAAATCTTAGAACATGGAAGTCATGTATGGTTCTCCATACCGATATTTTATTTGTATGTCATGTGTACTACGCTATCGGCAACAAAGAAGTAGTTTGTTGTTAAAATTCCTTTCCGGGCTGTTTGGCGTGGTCCAATGTTTTCTACAAAACCACACGTTTCGGCAGTGCTATCGACTGCCATCATCAGTGAAAATCGAGTGCGCTAACGTGAGGTGGTATACGTTAGTGACCACAGTACTGTGGTTAAGGCTGAAGAAAGAATTAGTTTCTATGGAAATATTTCATTTAGAAAATTATTTTAAATATAAATTCTCAGAACATGGAAGTCATGGTTCTCCATATCGATATTTTCTTCTAGTGATGTGAAGAGAATATGGCGTGATGTAAACATATGACTTTAGTATTTACAGCTGATGACAACTTCCAGTGTATGGTTAGTTTTTCTGAGAGCGAGGCAATTAAAAAATGAGTAACATTGGTTACTCATTGGCTCCTCGTTTAATCAGATTAAGTGGGGCCCCACAAATAATAAGGATTAACAAAACTCCGTGTAATCCGGAAATGAAGTAAGGGGGGATAATGTAGAATAACACATTAATTGCATACAGCGCTTATCGTTTACTAGCTGTTACCCGCGGCTTCGCACGCGAATATTTGACTTTTAATAAGTATTTCAATATAATTTTTATTGTCTGTGTCTATATGGCGTTCTGTTAGCTGTATAACAATTTGTACTCATTAGTTAAATTCTTTCCAAAGCTGTTTTCAACACTTGTACTATTTTAACTTGTACTAAATTATTATGTTGGTGCAACAGCTTTTGGAGATTTAAAAGTACCCGCTAATAAAGCCTTTGGAGATATTTATAAAGTACCTGTTAAATCAGAGACGCTAAATTATTTATTTTAAGTGTTACTGTGTTAGAAGCAATTGTATAACACATTAAACGTTATGTTTTTCTCAACCATGGCTTTTATTTATTTCAGCAGTAAACTAAAAACCAAAAACCGTTGTCACCTAACCTCACAAATGAAAACAACACGTATTTTCGCAATTAGCAATTAGCAATTGAGATAGAAATCTGGGACATCTTTTATTCAATTTTTATCAAAAACTATAAGAAATCACCAAATTTACCCTTCACTTTATACCCCACGAATTCAGTATGGCGTCATTTTACCGTGGGACCAGAAATCAGCACGAACTGGTTCGCGAGCCTTAACTCGCTAACGAACCGTTTCCGGACCTATGTTTATATGAAATTTTTTTTATTTTGAGCTACAGAATCAGGTCTCGAGAGATTTCCTTGCAATTTTGAATCATCTTATATTCAAAGAAAACGTTTTTAATATCCTTAAACTGCAAGTTTCAGTGCATTACGATTGCATATTGCATATTCTGTATAACACTGTAAATAAAAATTTCTACTTTCCAACCTTTGGCTTGTAGTTTCTTTTAAAACCAGTTACAACCAAATTAAGTTTAGTTTAACATCTAGATAAATCTAAAATATTTTATCGGATATCTCATTATTAGAAAATGTTAAATTAAAGCTGAAATTTCTGTTTAAGTGGTCTGTGTCACAGTATCACAATAAGAAAACCTTAATTGTTCATTATCTCATCTTTTCGAGATATTGGTATATAGCTCTCTTAAAAATTTTTATTTTTTTGGATATATCCGATTTTGTCCTTGTTTGCTAGTTGTAGGGAAGATCAATTAGCGACTGGTAAATTAGTTTGTACCATTTCATTTTGGCGAAAAGAGTAGATCATTTATTCAAGCATTAAAAAATCAAAAAGATTTCAGTGAATTTGCTAGGTTATGGACTTGCGCCAAAATATCAGACAATTTTCAAAAACTGCGCTGAAAATACGACAATAAAACTGAAAATCGGTTAATAATAATAATTGTTGGTAAACAATTACATGCATCCAAATATTGTGTAACCCTATTAACGTTGTCTTGATTGTTCATCTCTTCTTTCACAGCACTATCATTTACTAAAAATGAACTTTATCTTGTGAAAAACTTACTTTTTTCGTCGGACGCGTTTCGGCTTAGTATCCGCCTTCCTAAGGCAGGCGGATACTAAGCCGAAACGCGTCCGACGAAAAAAGTAAGTTTTTCACAAGATAAAGTTCATTTTTAGTAAATAGTTAGCCTATTAACGTGTTTATACAAACATGCTCCCTGAGCTGGAGAACCGCTCACAATTTTGAACAAAGCACATCAACCAATAGGCCTACATAAATTTCCATGTTAAATAATTTTCAAATTGTAGGAAAAATTACAAAAATGCCTGTAGTAACATAACAATTGTGGAGCACACAAGCATACAATGAACACTAAAAATTCGAGACCTTCACAGTTGGGTTGCAATTCTTTCAGTTTGACACTCTGATTGATTTTCACAATTAAACAAAATTGAAGTCTTTCTTGGCACCGGGGCCCACAAATTTGAAATTTCCAAAACTTTTCATTACAAACAAGTGTTAGTTAAAAATTCTCTTTAATTAGATATCCCACATGTGCTTTTGCAATTTTTTCACAATTATCATCCCCCTCAGAAGTATTTCTCCCTCCCACTCAATGTAAAAAACAATAGGTTTCTGTACACTGAAAGTATGGACACAATGGGGAGTTTTACGAAAATCGGTTGATATGTTCAAAATGTATTGTTAGACATACCTTGAATAGACAGACAGATAGACAGACAGACAGCCAAATGCCGAACAGTCGAGTCAGAACTGACCATTCACCGCTTATTGAATAAAACTTCTTCTTCTTCTTCTTCTTCTTCTTCTTCTTCTTCTTCTTCTTCTTCTTCTTCTTCTTCTTCTTCTTCTTCTTCTTCTTCTTCTTCTTCTTCTGCACTACAAGGATTAGGCATTTGCCTGTTCCGTCCTCACAAACTTACGACCACCGTTTTCGTGGTCTTCCTACAGGCCTATCTCTTTTCCGTCTTGGGTTGTAGTTAAGTACTTTTGGTTATTCTCCCATTTCCCATTCTATTTATGTGTTGTTTCCATCGGTCTTTATATTCAGTTATTGTTTAATTTATTGCATATACATTTAGTTCATTTCGCACGTGTTCATTTCTTACTAAATCTCTTCTTGTACAGCCTTTGACCCGTCTCAAAATCTCATTTCTGCTGCCTGTATTTTGCTGTCTCCTTTTTTGGTATTTATCCAACTTTCACTCCCATACATAAATACAGGTACAGGCATCGTTTTATGAAATGTTATCCTTGTGTCTTTTCGTGTTTTGTTATTTAATATTCTATTTATTGTGCCACATATTGCCTGGAACTTATTTATTTTATTTTCCATGTCATTGTCATAATTGTAGCTTGTGTCGCAGCCCAAGTATGTAAAATTTGATACTTGTTCGATTGGCTTATGGTTGACAATTATTTTCGACCTAATGGGATACTTGCCTTGCAAAGCCATAACTTCGTCTTATGCAAGGAAATATTAAGATTATATTCTGGACATATTTGATTAAGTCGGTGCACTGCCAGTTGTAATTTATCTTCACTCTCTTGTATTATTATTTTATCATCAGCAAATAGTAACGTACTCAGGTAAGTATGTTGTCTAGCTGGACTCCAGGATATTACTTTTGAATAAACGTTTTTGGTTAAAATTCATAACCCAAACTTGTTATGAAATATGAAACTGGTTTGTTTTATATTTTATATTGTATTAGATATTTACTGTCTTAATCTCCATGTGTGCAAAATTTACTATGTGACAGTGCAATTTAATTTTTATAAAATGATTGCTTTATATTTATGAAATAAATAAAATTTATACCTTATTTAAATGTTACATATGAACTTACAACTAATTAAATTTAAATGTTTTTGATGCGACTGTTAATATTATTTAATTATGTATTTACTCAGTTAAATAATTTAAATATTTAATTATTTAGTAATTTACTCAATATGTCCCTCACTTCAGTTAACTTAAATTTCAGCTCACAAGAATCAACTGCCTGGTATGGTAAACTTGAAAAACATAAAGTCTCTCAATTCTAATTAAGGCTATAGTCCCAAATATGAGCACTTAACTGACCTGAAAAATTAACCACCAGAGTGAAAAGTACGTTTTACGCTATGTTCCCTCTCGTCATTCTCCCTGAAATTATTTATCTCCATCCCACTCTCTCACAAGTCCAAGTCTAGTCATTTACCCTCTCTGCACCCAGTCACCCAGCATTCTCTTTCTCTCGCTCTCTCTCTCTCTCTCTCTCTCTCTCTCTCTCTCTCTCTCTCTCTCTCTCTCTCTCTCTCTTCGTGGCTTACATTGCCCAGTGTCACGATTTATACTTGATTTATCACAACAATTAAGGTCAGTTACAGCTGATCATCGTGCATTGTTGGACGTTTGCAGTCCACAAACGAATATGTTGTACACTGTTTAAACAGTTAACACTGCCGGCTACCCAGATTGTAATTCTAACCCTAGTACAAACAGCAGCGATGTACTGCAATGAATTTTTAAACAGTGTTTTACCAAGGAGCAGGCTGTTTGATAGAACAGGCTATGAAATGACGTCACCAACGGGCGGCTGTTTCCATGGCAACACCCCTGTAGGTCAAGGTCATTGTCCCTGTCTGCCTCGCGACCCGTTACATTGAGGCAGGTCGGTCCCACCCACCTCATAATATCTACTACGTAAACACTCATACGTTTCTCTCTCTCACTCTCTCTCACCAACTACTCCGTGTCTCTGATTTAGTATTTTGTGTATTTTAGATGTTGAGTGCTTTGAAAATTGTGTCATGTTTTGTATTGATTTGTATTTGTTCAGATATTAGATTGTTTTGTGTTTGTATATTTGTAAATTTGCCCAAATGTTCATTATGGTGACTTTGTGTGGTATGTGTTTTATTAGTGTCATGTTGGTTATGTCTGGGAATTCATACCCTGTGTTTATTGCATGTGTGGCCAAATTAGTTTTATATATTTCTGTTTTTTTTTTTTTTTGTATGCGTTTAGATGTTCAAAATAACCTTTTTCCAGTTGTTTTTGTTTGTTTGTCCTGTGTAACATTTATTGCAATCTTGGCATTCAATTTTGTATATACCATTGGTTGTTGTATATACTTTGTTGTGTGGGTTATTTAGTTTTTGTAAATTATTTTTATTAGTGTATATATATATATCGTATAGTTTGATCCAGTCTGTGGGTAGTCATTTATGTGTACTGTGCTCGGTGAGTTGTATGTAAGTTTGATACTGAAAAATACTGTGTGTTAATCATGTCCAGTATGAGTACTGACATCTCCACGTACGCACTCGACTGCCATTCACACTACGTTGCCTTATCATTTCATTTTTTCTTTATACTCCACCAGTTCATTCTTTCACTTTCTCCTCCTTTTTCTCTCGCCTCTCTGTATTCTTCATCTTCTCCAACCTGAAGCACCGGAAGATATTTTTTAAATAAGGGAATTCAGGGTAATATGAGCAATGTGGAGAATATGAGCAGAGTTAATACTTAACCATATTTTTCAAAGCGGGTAAGTTATTTCCCCGTAGTTTTGTGCTAGCCACTCTATTTAGATTGTTATTGTGCAGTGTTGAAAGTGGCGCCACGCTAGATCGCACCTCTGCTTAGTCAAACGTATTTTAAGTAAGTGGTCATTTACACTCATTACGAATTTGTTTCCATAGTTATTCAAGCGTCTAAAGAATTACCAATATATTAATTAACCAATATATTAATTACCAATATTACCAATATATTATTGCTATACAAAATAATTAATATTCTGCCGTAAATACTACTTAAAAATATTGTGTCGGTCTACATATGTTTGGCCGAGGGCAGGTCAGGTTGTATGCTTATGTCTCAAGTTTTATTACGGCTTCACACTCGGGGAAATACGAGCATCTTATTTTGCTTACGCAATATGGCCGATGAGCGGAATAATTTCCAAAACTGTGTGAAAATTGTCTGTACAAAGCATTTGTGTAATTTATCCACTACCAATTGTTCAGTGAGCAATAAGTGCGCTGGGAAGAAAGCACTTAAAATCTTAAAAGAACTTCTGCTTATTTTTCACAGTTACTAAACATCGCTTCGTAAAAATAATAAGTGAAAGGGGCTGTGTAAAGTTACGGCCGCACAAATGACACTGGCTGTTACACTAATATCGTGTCATGAGTCAAAATATTGTCCTTCAGAGTTAAGTAGCGGTTGTGAAATACGTGTCAGTCAAGGGCAATAACTGAGCATGACTCACCAAAAACAGGGTGTGTGGCCTGGCTATAACGGCGCAAAGGGGGATCGCGGCTGGCGTTAGATAAAAAAAAATACAAAACCACCCCGTTCTACTGGTGGTAGAGAAAACAATTTATATGCCAATCTTCTATTGTGGTGTATTCTTTGTTCATAACCTAAAGGTACCATACACATGATTTATAATAAATTTTTCATTACTCACATTCTTAAACACGATCGATTTCGGTCATAGACCATCGTCAGGAAATACACACTGTGCGCTCGCTGTCACTATACAGTAAAACAGTTACTATTTACAAAAAAAAAAAAAGATCTCATAAACACTAATTAATGATCGTGAGACGTAGGTACATTTGTGTCCAGAGTTTCTCAAGAACTGATTTTGTTGCGGAGTGTTTATGTTTACATTCAGGTCTATATAGGCTACCAGGGAAAGTTCAAAAGTTCGCAGAGCGGCTTCTATAGCTCAGAGGTAGGACTAAAATCTTTCGTGTGCCGCAAGATGTATATTTCGCGTGAACACCTGTTAATTTCGAGATATATCTGTCAATTTATTCACTCTTTATCAGCCGTTTGAAATTTTCCTGTCACGCGTGTTTTTAAAACTCACAAAATCGTGTTGTGATGAATTCGCTGTTAAAAATGTTTTGGCGCCAATGGAAAATCAAAACGAAGTTATAATTTGTGTTAGGAGTGTTTAAGCTTACATTCAGGTCTATATATTATATCAGCTAATTACTGTATGTTGATTTTGATTTTGCCGCAATACCTCAATGTAATACGGGTTTTGAAGTCCGCCCGTCACGATGTTCAACAGATTTTCGTGGTCCTCTTTGTTTTCATGTTTGTATATTCGGTAAGTGAGTAATTAACGGTATCGTTACGCCATTAAAGGAGATTCTACGTCATTATCGGCTATTCCAGCATCTGGAACCCGGCTGTAATGTGTGTGTGCGCACGTATTGCTGCTACTTTGAGATGAAGGAAAATTACGTGACACTTGTCATGCGTCCGGAACGAAACTATTCCAGACCATACCGGTCCCCGCACACTGTGTTCAAGGCCGCAAGCAATTACGCTTTAGTGTTTAGTGTTTTCTAGTACTTGACGCGTATTATGGATTATTCTGGAATCTCAGCGGGGGTATAAATACAAACATTCAGTGGCGCTTAATTTCAGTTTAAGTGGCGATTTATTCAAGTCAGTTTCGAGTTATTGTCGGGCGATTAAACAGTGTGCCTCAAGTGGTGCATTAGTGATTATAGTGCAGAGTGCTTTATAGTTGACATTATTATTTGTGTGGACAGATTAACTTGAATTGTTGTACGAGAATAATCTTGTTGAATAACTTGTTGATTACAAACTGTTGTGATACTTAAAACTGGTGATTAGTGACTTCATTGGTGTCTTGTATTTTGTTGTCCACTGTACCATACGACGATCAGTTAGGACGTCGTAACAGTATCATATGTATGGTACCTTTAGGTTATGAATACATCACAATGAGACTTAGATTATAGGTACCATTAGTAAGCAATAAGTGTGTTTATATTATAAATACATCACATTATAATTAATTTATATGCTACTTCTCCAGTGGCAGAGTTTTGTTACTGTTAAAGACAGATTTTTTTGAGCAGATACAATATAAATTGACGACTATGCGGTTTAGTTGAAACGGTTAAATACACATATTTTGGTCAACCATTTGTAACATCTATTGTTTGAATTCTAATCAAACGAACCACGGTTGCCTCTGATTTATTCTGATATTACTAACAAGTGGTTTCGATAAGCGTGCTAGGTTACATCCTGTTGGCCATAAAATGTCAGAAGTTAATCAAACACGAGTAATTAACACAATCTTCGTTTTATATTTTCATGTGGTTTGTATACAAGAGGAGAGGGTTACAAATAATTCCGTAAATTCTTAAGTTTATTATTTTATATAAGAAAATAAATAAAAATAAACCTCTGCTCAAAAGTCGGTAAAGGACCAAGTCATTATTTTATACACAAAACGAAAATATTATAGAGTTATAAATTGACTGCAGTCCTCTTAAAAATAAACTCTTGCATATTCTTCTCCGTCTTCTTTAGGCTGTGAGCCTTACGATCCGTTGCGCGCTCCTTGGTCCGACCGTCTTTTCTTTGGTATGCCTATATTCAGGCGTCCTTTCGGATTGTAAACCAAAATTTGTTTTGGTATCCTGTTCTTATGCATCCTCTCAACATGGTCTGTCCAATCCTGCCTGTATCGCTTTATCGTTTCGTTTAGGTTGTACTGTATATTCTAAGGATGTTCCTTATGTCGTCATTTCGTAGCCGGTCCCTCCGTGATACTCCTGCACTGATCTTATAAATCTCATCTCACTGGCCTGAATCCGGCTTTCGGTCTTTGCGTTCAGTGTTCAAGTCTCACTGCCGTAAAGGCCGCGTGGAAGTGAGACTAGTGAGACTAGTGAGACTCTCTTCTCATCTTCCATTCAGAGTTTTCCTTATTGTTCCACACATGTAATAGAACTTCTCTATTTTTTGCCCAACTTCTCAGTTTCTCACCAGCTAAAGATAACTTACATCAAGGAACCTGAATGAATGCAGTTGCTCAATTTGTTTATCATTCAGTATTAGTTTACATCTTACAGGAAAGCAACCTTTAAAAGCCATGGATTTAGACTTGATAACAGAAATTTCCAGACCATACATCCTGATTATCTGCTGTAGTCCATAGAGGACCCTCTGCAGGCTACTTTCATTGTCTGTTATTATGACCTGATCACAGTTTTGACGAAATTACGTTTACTGAAACTGTCGCTGAAGTTCAGTTTTCCTAGCCTCTGCTTTCACTCTCTAACAGCATCGTCCAAATTTAAATTAAAAACTGTGAGTGAAATGCTACACTCTCGTCTGACCCCTTTATTTGTCACTGCACCAGATTCAGTTTTTACAATGATCTCTGTGTCCTTGTACATGCTCATAATGTCATCTATTAAGTGCTTTGGTACGCCTCTTCTGTCCATGGATCAACAAGTTGAGTGCCATAAAGGCCGTATGCCACTACCATCACTTTATACAATTTCAAAAGTGTAAACTCTAACATTTTGTTAAAATTAACTTACATTTTTGGCCGCGAATGCCCAAAAATAAAATAAAAAATTCGAAGTATACGTTGCATTCGGAACTTTGATCTTAGACTTTTACGGCCGGCATCAACATTAGTAATAGGCGGATTGTTAGGCCGTGGTCTATTGGTGTTAAAACCAGACGTTTCGGCCACACAATTCGAAAGTCATCTTCAGTGCCAAAGACCCCCAGTAGTACTGAGGGTAACTCAAAAAGTCCCCATACAGTGAGGCAGTATTAGTTTTTGCATCAGTACTGTGGTTGTTTGGTCCAACAACTGCAAAACGTTTCCACTGAAGAAGGCCTCCAATGGCGAGATCGAAACGTTGGGTTTTAAAACCATTAGACCACGGCACTCTGAGCTGTCCCTGCTTAACAAGCCGTTTTTATACAAACAAGCGTGATACCAGTTTGGGTGTATGCTGTACAGCTTTGGGGTTGTACTGGGAAATCTAACATTAAAATAATTTAGAATTTTCAAAATAAGGTTCTTCGCAGTATTGTTGATGCACCATGGTACGTAAGAAATGACAACATCCACAGGGATCTGAAAATGCCTACGGTTGCTGACGAGATTCAACGGGTTGCGGATAAATATGAAAGAAGACTTCATGAACACGTAAACATTGAAATGCTACAACAGTTTGATAATGCTGGACTCGTTCGGCGATTGCAGAGAGAGAAACCATTTGAACTGGTGAACTTAGTATTGTGATGAGAACCGTACCGAACAGCCTAGAAAAGCCGAGAGCGTCCTTTCACTCGACCCCCCCCCCCCCTATTAGTACAGGCGCGTTTAAGTATGTTCCACGTTTTTCAAGACCACATTTGAAATACGCATTAGCGTCAGCAGTTAAGTAAGGATGGAAAGATTCTAGAACATGTGCGCTACGTATATAAATCATAGCAGCCGGCTTCCCAGTTCAGTTGTGCTGAGCGATTTTCCTCAGCGCAGTTCGAGTGGCGATTTACACAAGTGCGGTGAAGTGGTGTTGTGTTATAATTAGTGCGGAATTCTTTGTAGTTGACGTTTATTATTGGCTGTGGACAAATTTTACTTTAATTGTTGTAAGAGACTATTTTGTTGATTACAAAATTATTAATTGTGATAATTAAAGCTGGATATTTGTGATTTCATTGGTGTCTTGTATTTTGTTTTCCGCTGTACCGTACGACGATCAGTGGACCGTCGTAACAATGAGTATAGTAATTCTGAGCACATGAACAAAGTGTAACT
Organism: Magicicada septendecula; assembly: GCA_034769895.1. Lineage (NCBI taxonomy): Eukaryota > Metazoa > Arthropoda > Insecta > Hemiptera > Cicadidae > Magicicada > Magicicada septendecula. Next base: position 5,851,012 of record CM068371.1, read on the forward strand.
GTACTGAGGAATGCTCCAGTGGGAGCTTATCCTACACACTGTTAACTTATGTATTAGAATAAAATTGCTCGATAGTTTTAACTAGTTGCAATGATGTTAAAAAAAAAATAATAGACCACGGCCTAACAGTGCGGTTTCATTCGGGTTCAGTTTACAATTCTGTTTAATCTGATAAGCAGCGTAGACTTTTATATAATTTTTCCACAATTTGGATCCTTTATTTAGGTCCTGGCGTTTAAAAGGTTTCGTAATAAGCAACACTCGATGGTACAGTCAGAGTTTCGTTTCAATTCTCTTTAATTGGATACTTCAAATGGATTATTACCGGAATGGATGGATTATATAAAAATAGGAAAAGCCTCTAGACGGATAAAAGAGGTAAACTTTATTCAATTCATTTAATGTAAGTGGTTCGGATACTGAAAGCATGATTTTTTAAATATTATTCCTGATGTACAATGTTTACACATTTTCCGGAACCAAAGATTACAGAAGTGATTGAATTCTCATTTTCCACTGCTACTTGTCCATCCAAAGACCTTCTTCAATTTCTCGTTCCCTCAATATAGCCTGAATTTCTTCTATGCAGGAGATAGGTGATCTTCCTCTTTTCATTCTTATTGGTGGGGTTCATTCCATAACTTTCCTGTGCCATTCTTTTCGTGTGTCCATTCCATTGTAATTTTGTTTCGTTTGGATAAAATCAAAACTTAAATTTTTCACATTCATTCTGTCCTTAATGACTTCATTTCTAATTTTGTCACGTCTGGATACTCTTGCCGAACGTCTCCAAAAGTCCATCTCTGCTGTCATTAATTTTATTCTCGTGTGTTTATTAGTAGTCCAAACGTCTGAGCGTAAGTCATGATACTTCTAACAATGGTTTTAAATATTTTGGTTTTTGTTTCTGCTGTAATTCGCTTATCCCACAGTATTCCATTTAATGTAGATACAGCCATCTTTCCCAAATTAATTCTGGACTGAATTTCTTTGTCTTGCTTCCCACTGGCCGTAATTTTCACTCCTAAATACTTGTATTCCTCTGTATATTAAATCTTCCACATGTCTTCCTCCAAGTCTTGTCTCTTCCACAAGTCTTGATGAAGGTCATCTATTACCATGTATTTTGTTTTATTCATAATTACCTTTAGTCCCCATTACGAAACCATGAATTAAAAATTTTATATTTTTTCCCTTCTGCCTTTAGAGTGAGTTTAATCTAAAGAAACAGTAGGGGCTTGTTGGGTAAGAGTGTAAATATACACTCTAAATTTTACGAAACTGTCGGTGTACTGGCCTCCCCCAGACAGACAGACAAATGCCAATTCATTAATCACTGACGTAATATACCCGCGGGAGCAGCATCAAGTGTGAATATCATTTGCATTCTAACGTAACGTACGTAATTAGCGTTCGTACGCCAATCTGTTGATTAACGCTACCCGACTCAATCAGTGCTCAGTGTGGACGCTACTTAGTGGACGAAATCAGGTTCGACGTGCATTACGCAGATTGCGCGCGGACCCGCGGCTATTAGATAATATAGTTACACAAACACCATACTGTACGTGTAATTCTGTTTGTATAGTTGATACAGTACTTTACATAATGTAATTTGTGAACTTTAATATAAAACGTGCAGGTTAAAAAAAAAATACTTCTATTCGTTTTTGAAAGGACTTCTTTTAATTATTGATTTGATATAAATTAAATGGAATTTTCTCACTACCACAAGTTTAGTTTTAAACTTTTACATTTGTGTAGTGTAAAATAGTTGCAGTAAAACAGAGGTAAACACTGATGAGGAAATGAAGAAAAATAAAGAAATTGGGCTAATAAAAATAACAAAAAACAAGTGGAGGTTCGACTATTTTTTCTCTGCTCGCTGCGCAACGTATGTGCACAATTCATTCGTACTTCTTGACAATTCTAATGTCTTCATCTTTGCCACGACGTAGAGGAATGGGTTCGGATATGTGAAATATATGCTGCAAGCAAGGGCCCACAAACCAGAAGCTGGGGAAAATGAGACAATATAACGTTGGGCTGCCATTAGAGAGTATCGCCATAGGCAGTAGTGGATCTTTCCCAGTTACTGACGATGGAAACCGGTACATCATGGTTACAGATGACTATATTACTAAGTGGGTGGAAGCTTATGCAATTACAAATCAGGAGGTTACCACTGTGGCAAAGGAGTTAGTTCACCACTTCTGTTGCCGTTATGGAGCCCCTATGGAAATCCATACGGATCAAGGAAGAAACTTCGAGACAGGAGTTTTTAAAGAATTATGTCACCTACTCGGAACTCGAAAGACCAGGACAACGCCTCTCCTCCATCCTTAGTTCCAATTATTCCGTTGTATGAATGGTGATGGAGGACATTTTGAACGATTGAATTATGGTAATTTGTAAGTTTGCAATATGATTTCGTGTTTATTTTGATTCTACAATTTGTTTGTAATATAACTTATTTGTTTTGTTATAAGCCTATAACGGTTTGTACTAATTTGTGCTACTATTTGTTCCAATGAACGCCAGATTTTATGAACCATTGTTTTGTTATAAGCCTATAACGGTTTGTACTAATTTGTGCTACTATTTGTTCCAATGAACGCCAGATTTTATGAACCATTGTTTTGTTATAAGCCTATAACGGTTTGTACTAATTTGTGCTACTATTTGTTCCAATGAACGCCAGATTTTATGAACCATTGTTTTGTTATAAGCCTATAACGGTTTGTACTAATTTGTGCTACTATTTGTTCCAATGAACGCCAGATTTTATGAACCATTGTTTTGTTATAAGCCTATAACGGTTTGTACTAATTTGTGCTACTATTTGTTCCAATGAACGCCAGATTTTATGAACCATTGTTTTGTTATAAGCCTATAACGGTTTGTACTAATTTGTGCTACTATTTGTTCCAATGAACGCCAGATTTTATGAACCATTGTTTTGTTATAAGCCTATAACGGTTTGTACTAATTTGTGCTACTATTTGTTCCAATGAACGCCAAATTTTATGAACCATTGTTTTGTTATAAGCCTATAACGGTTTGTACTAATTTGTGCTACTATTTGTTCCAATGAACGCCAGATTTTATGAACCATTGTTTTGTTATAAGCCTATAACGGTTTGTACTAATTTGTGCTACTATTTGTTCCAATGAACGCCAGATTTTATGAACCATTGTTTTGTTATAAGCCTATAACGGTTTGTACTAATTTGTGCTACTATTTGTTCCAATGAACGCCAGATTTTATGAACCATTGTTTTGTTATAAGCCTATAACGGTTTGTACTAATTTGTGCTACTATTTGTTCCAATGAACGCCAGATTTTATGAACCATTGTTTTGTTATAAGCCTATAACGGTTTGTACTAATTTGTGCTACTATTTGTTCCAATGAACGCCAGATTTTATGAACCATTGTTTTGTTATAAGCCTATAACGGTTTGTACTAATTTGTGCTACTATTTGTTCCAATGAACGCCAAATTTTATGAACCATTGTTTTGTTATAAGCCTATAACGGTTTGTACTAATTTGTGCTACTATTTGTTCCAATGAACGCCAGATTTTATGAACCATTGTTTTGTTATAAGCCTATAACGGTTTGTACTAATTTGTGCTACTATTTGTTCCAATGAACGCCAGATTTTATGAACCATTGTTTTGTTATAAGCCTATAACGGTTTGTACTAATTTGTGCTACTATTTGTTCCAATGAACGCCAGATTTTATGAACCATTGTTTTGTTATAAGCCTATAACGGTTTGTACTAATTTGTGCTACTATTTGTTCCAATGAACGCCAGATTTTATGAACCATTGTTTTGTTATAAGCCTATAACGGTTTGTACTAATTTGTGCTACTATTTGTTCCAATGAACGCCAGATTTTATGAACCATTGTTTTGTTATAAGCCTATAACGGTTTGTACTAATTTGTGCTACTATTTGTTCCAATGAACGCCAGATTTTATGAACCATTGTTTTGTTATAAGCCTATAACGGTTTGTACTAATTTGTGCTACTATTTGTTCCAATGAACGCCAAATTTTATGAACCATTGTTTTCAATTACCTGTACGTTATTATTACCTATATATGTTACGACATTACAGAAAAATCTACGTGTTTCTCGAATGTTCCAGTGGAATCCGGCTGTAATGTGTGTGCGTACGTGATTCTCAACGCGTTAGCTAGACTGTCACAGAAGTCGCGCGGCCGCGCGCACTGTGTGCAAGGCCGGAACCAATTACATTCTGGTATTTTCTAGTAGCGTTGATTGATGCGTGGTATGGAATTGTCTGGATTTTCGGCGGAGTATAAATACAGGTACTCAGCGACGCTCAGTTTCAGTTTGAGTTGTGGTTTATTGGAGTGCGGTTCGTAGTATTGTGGCGAAGTGTTATGTGTTTTATAATTGTGCGGGACATTTCTAATACAATTATGTTTTATATTAGTAGACATTTTTATTGCGTGTGAACAACTTTTATTTGGATTGTTGTACGAGACTGTCTTGTTGATTACAAACTGTTTAATTGTGATAATTAAAGCTGGTGATTAGTGGCTTAATTGGTGTCTTGTATTTTGTTTTCCACTGTACCATACGACGATCAGTTAGACCGTAGTAACAATATTTTCTTAAAATTAAGTTCTGTACAAATTTTTGCCACATTTTATTTCTTCATTAAAACATTACCAAGATAAATTTATGCCAAATCTAGAAAATGTTTTCTACTAGAATTATTTGAGGGTATCAGACTCTCAAATGTATGTTATGTATCTAATAACACTTGTAGCAGAACTTCCTGGAAATACTACTTTGGAACCCATTTTAACAATTTTCCAGACAAAAGACTATATAAAAAACAAATTTGTAAAAAATAAGTGTCGAAGAATCCCAGTGTAGCCTCATTCGCAAAAAATAAGGTGACAACTTTCGCTGTCCTGAACAGTAAAACAAAACGTTTGCCAGACCTATGTCTAGGTCTATATAAAGTTGTTTCCTTATTTCCAACAGCAGAATATGTCCTGAAATTATTCCGTTTCTTCATAAGACAACCTGCGTGCGTTTGCGCGCGCGTGTTTTTAAAGACTCTCCTTGACGGTTTACCTAATACCCAGTGGCGGAGGTCATAAGTCTAAGTAAGCCCTTTTAGCATGTATTTTAGCATGTAACTGTACCGAAAAGGCATTTCAACTGGCGATTTAAAAATATCGGTATAGAGAACCATACATGACTTGCATGTTCTAAGATTTATATTTAAAATCATTTTCAAAATGAAATATTTCCATACAAACTACTTCTTTAAATGTTTCCATAGAAACTACTTCTTTCCACTTAGTGCTTCAGCCTTAACCACAGTACTGTGGTCACTAATATATACCACCTCACGTTAGCGAACTTGATTTTCACTTATGATGCCAGTCGATGGCACTGCCGAAACGCCTGCTTTGCAAAAAACATTGGACCACGGCCAACAGCCCGGGAAGGAATTTCAACAACAAACTACTTGTTTATTGCCGATAACGTAGTACAGATATAAAAAATATTTCTCCCCTTTCAACTATCATTTTCATTTATAGAAAATTACCCCCTCCCCTTCAACTACTCTTTTTATTTAGAGATATTTCATCTATCTTTTTACAGTGGATTATTATTTCTTCCTTTTCAAGATACTTTCTTTATCAAACTTAAGCACCTTACTCTTGTTAAAACATAAAACGTTGCAGGTAAACTGCCCCTTCCCCTTAACCCATCTTTACCAAAATCAGTAGACATTGAGTCCTCTATAACTCAGGCACATATGCAAAACGTTTTTGATTCTGTTTGAATTTGCAGCAATTATCGTTCGCCATAGAAAAATTCTACACACAGACACTTTTAGGAAAATGACTTTTGCTTCATTTTACTTCCATGTTCCATAAGGAAATGGAAGTATGGTTATGGCAAAAAAAATAGTGTTCGAGATAATTGCAGATTCTGATTGTACTATCCTCAAAACATGAAAAAAAGTCATTTTTCGAAAAGTGTGTGTGTCTATGTGTGTGTAGATTTTTTTCCTATGGCAAACGATAAGTGCCGCAAATTCAAACAGAATCAAATAAGTTTTGCATACAGCCCTGAATTGTAGAGTACTCAAGACCTGTTGTTTTTGGTGAAGATCGGCTAAGGGAAGGGGATAGTTTACCTGCAACGTTTTATGTTTTAACAAGGGTAATTTTTTCTATGACGAACGATAACTGCCGTAAATTCACACAGAATCAAATAAGTTTTTGCATATCTTCCTAAGTTGTAGAGAACTCAAGGTCTTTTGATTTTGGTGAAGATCGGTTAAGAGGAAGGGGTAGTTTACCTGCAACGTTTTATGTTTTAACAAGGATAATTTTTTCTATGGCGAACGATAACTACCGCACATTCACACAGAATCAAATAATTTTTGCATACGTTCCTGAATTGTAGAGGGCTCAAGTTCTGTTGATTTTGGTGAAGATCGGTTAAGGGAAAGGGGTACTTTACCAGCAAAGTTTTCTATAAATGAAAATGGTAGTTGAAGTTGAAGGGGGAGGGGATAACTTTTTATTTGTGTACTACGTTATCGGCAACAAAGAAGTAGTTTGTTGTCCTTCCCGGGCTGTTTGGCCGTGGCCCAAAGTTTTCTGTAAAACCAGAGTTTGGGCAGTGCCATCGACTGCCATCATCAGTGAAAATCGAGTGTGCTAACGTCAGGTGGTATATGTTAGTGACCACAGTACTGTGGTTAAGGCTGAAGAAAGAAGTAGTTTCTATGGAAATATTTCATTTTGAAAATGTTTTAAAATATAAATCTTAAAACATGAAAGTCATGTATGGTTCTCCATACCGATATTTTTGAGGGTAGTACAATCAGAATCAGCCCTTGTCTTGAATACAATTTTTTTCGCCGTCACCGTACTTCCATTTCCTTATGGAACGCCACCTCTGATACAACAAAAACAAACCCTTTTAACAGACCTTAGTGTTTATTAATTTTGCTTGAACAATAGCATTAAACAGCGTGGTTACCAAACGAAAACCTTACTACCAGATGAAGGCGGATGCTGTGTGTTTTATATTATTAGAATGCAAAACAACAAAACAATTACTGTGTACACGCGACGTATGTATGACTAAATACCCTGCATTCGAGACCTAATTTTGTGCCCTCCTGACCAACTGACTCTATGTGTGTGTGTGTTTGGCAATTAAATGCAACTAGGATAATTGTGCTTAATTGACAATGACGTCGCGGGTCCGTCCAGTTTCGTTATCAACGCTTTTCTGTTTGCGTACCATAAGGTATCGGACCAGCGTGCTGCGTGTTTGTGAGTTTATGCAATTGAATTACAACAGTTGTTTTCGTTAATATTTTTAGTGACAGCGAAGCTGTTACGGACCTTAACGCGTTTACCGGTAAACTATTGAATACGAGTGCTAAAGAAAGTTAATCGTTCATATTCTAACTGTTCTTACGGTTTATAGTTTGACAATAAAAAAAGAATTAAAAAAAGAAAATCAAAAAACTTCACCAGTGTCGCGCAAGTAGTGTTCAGTGGTTTTTGTGCGGTCGCGATTTCGACTCATTCTACTTGTTTGTTCGATTTGATCTTGTTTAACCTGTGACCCCGTTGACAGAATATGGAAGTTAAGGCTTTGATTTCGGAAATAATTTTAAAAATAAATACAAATTATATTTGCCATTCGCAGATGATTTTGGTATACTTTCTGAACTTCTGACATCTGCAGTAACACAAGTTAATTTTTGAGAGGACATAGTCAGTAGAAGAGGCTTAAGAATTTCTGTAAAAAAAAATCAAATTTCTCACGAATATTAAAAATGCGTCAAATTTCCTGGTAACGGATATTGATTGGATAGAGATGGTTAGAAAATTTAAATATCTAGGGAAAATAATTCAAGAGAATGATTTAGAAAAATCTGCTATAGAAGAAGGGATTAATAAAATGAAAAGAGCGTATGGTATAACTAAAGATATTTACAATAAAAAGTGCATATCTAAAAATGCGAAAATAAGGCATTATAGTACAGTAGTGAAGCCAGAATGCGTATATGTAAGTGAATGTCTACCATTGAATAATAATTTAGACACACTATAAATATTGGAAAATATTAGGCCCACGAAAAACTTCAGAAGGTTGGAAATTAAGAAGCAATGATAAAATATATCAAAATATAGAAAATGTAACAGAAACAGTGAGAAAAAGAACACTACTATTTTTTGGACATTTATATAGAATAGACGACAATAGGTTAACAAAACAGATCTTCATATATCGTGAGGAAAGAAGTCAACATCAAGTTGCCTTAAAGAAGTTAAAAAGGATTCAGAAAAAAATGATATAAACGCAGAAGAAGCAATTGAATGAGACGTTTTTCGGCTAAAAGTGTTAAAAATTGAAGGAGTCTTGGGTAGGAGAGAGAAAAACGCAGTTTCAAAAGTGGACTGAAGACAGGAATAAGAGACGTAGTAAAAAGTTGAAAAAATATTGGAGAGAAAGAAGAGAACAAGGAATAATGAATTGAAATTTGCATGTGTTTCTCAGATGGCCAATACAAATAGAAAAACAGACAAATTATACAAAAACCTATAATATTTTTAAAATTATTATTTCAATAAAAAATATAAACTTCTAAATAACCACCAAAATTATAATTTCCATACATTATATATAAATATAATTTATCTACCTGTATGTATAAAACATATGTTACAATAATTATTTTCAAATTTATTTATTTAACATGATGGCAGTACATTAGAAAACCGTTGAAATGTTGTAAATAAACAACAATAAAATGTATTCTTGTTTCAAAAAATTAAATACCGTATTAATATTTATATAAATGTATAAAAGTAGGCCTATGTAGAAATAGTCCTGAAATTATTACTTGTTCTGAGAAAAATGGTGAGTCGAACCTCCAAGCTAGTCACATTAACCCCCCCCTCAAAAAAAAAAAAATAAAAAGGAACAGCTCTAGTTACACCACTGACTGACGGCATTACGTCAGTAAATTTAATTAATACAATAATTATAATAGTCTAAACTGTCGGAATTGTTTGGCTAACTAATATAAAGTGCTGCATATATTATATGCATCCAGCACGAAGTACAGTATAGTGTGGCATGCGCATGTAGAGTCTCCCCGGGGAAATTAAATGTCACTTAATTTGTGCCACGCGTTGTAATGCTGGGCGATTAAAATTAGTTTGTACTTTGGAGCTTTGGTGCAACGCGTCCTGATACACTATCAGCATTAATATCAGCCGGTACAGTACAGTACTGTATAGATAACATCTGTACGCGCTGCGAGTCTATCTACTTTGGCTTCAATTAATCTCTACCGCTGCTTTGTTTGGGCTCTAACTGTAACTCTCTCGTTTTTTTCAGACTTACGTTTTACTCCAGTGAACCTATTATCACTTTAGCTATTCTGGACTCATTATTCATGCAGATTAAATCAGTTCACCTTATTCAGATTAAATTAAAAACATTTTGTTATTATTAGCGGGAGTCCTACAATCTTGCCACATCCCGCATTTGTATCGACATTTCTCCCTATCATTCCAGTCATCATTTTCAATCTCGATCTCTCATGCTTTTCCTAATTCTCCTGTTCTCTATTGTGCTGTCAGTCTTCCCTTTCTTCTCCAGTTTTGTGGTGTGTAAGTCAATGTGTGGGGGAGTTAAGGGTTGGTAAAGGGTCTTGGGGGCTGTATAGACTGCTGATGTCTACACAGTAACAAAACTCTGAGAAATGCCCACTGATTCCTGACAAACGAGTCGGGGGTTTCAAGGAATCGAATTCAGCTCTGCCAACAGATGCTACTCTCACGTCCTCGTAGAGATAGAGGTATCTCGCGCAGCTGCTGGGTACATGGCATACAATGGGTGTGTGTTCTGTAGCAGACGAGAGAGGGTGAAGGGAGAGTCTCTGGCGCCCTACAAACATCTGGAGCATATCAGCTAAGGGACCCCTACAGAAAATCCTGGCCCTGCAAGTCTCCAGGTTGAATCGACGTGCCAGGGACTTGTCATTCGTAAAAAACATAAAATGCTAAACGTTTCGACAAATCACCTCGGAATAAAGATGGATATAAACGCTTACCACCTACGTTAAGGAAAACTACTATGAAATTTGCGACATGGAATGTACAAGGCTTGAGAACGAAACAAGGAAAGGTCTTCCAAGAACTACAAAAGATTAAAATCGATATCTGCGTTCTTACAGAAACCAAAAAGAAAGGAAAAGGTAATGAAATCAACGGAGAATAGATTCATTTATATAGTGGTGTACATAAATTAAAAACATATTTAAACAGAAATTTAGACTACAGCCAAAGAAACTAAACAACTTGAAGTGAAGTAGATCAACATAAATGGTGTATGCAAAAAAAATGAATAAATAGTCAAGTAAAATTTGTATTGCAAAACAAACAACTAGATCATTGAATGGGATTCTATGGAGCACAACAATTGGAAAAGAAATGAAGAAAAGAATGTACGACAGTATGATTAAAAGCGCGTTGATGTACGGTTCCGAAACATGGAGAATGAAAGAACAGGTAAAAAGAAAGAAGTTACAGAAACGGGTGCTTTGAGACGAGCTGCTATAACTTCAAGGTTAGAGCGAGTACGAAATGAAACGATCAAAGAAGAAATAGGCGTAGAAAAGACAATCGTCGACTGCATTGTCGAAAAACAACTAATCTGGTACGAACACGTACAAAGAATGGGACAAGAGCGACTACCAAAGAAAACAATGAGATGGATACCTAGAGAGCACAGAAAAAAGGGAAGACCCAAGAAAACGTGGATAAAGGGTATAACAAAATCAATGAGCGACAGAGGACTAAACGATGAAAACTGCAACGGCAAACAACAATGGAGATTAGGCATCGGACAATGTGGTAGGACGTTTTGACCTCGAATAACAAAAAAAATTGTTTTGATGTTACATATCAACGATTCTACTATTTTAGCGAGGGTAGAAAGGAGTGGCAAACGGTTTTTCGTTTTGATAATTTGATACTTATCAATTGCGGGAAAATCCCTTAAAAAGTTTTGTGTTGTTTATAAAGTTACTTTTCTTATTTTTCTTTCTTTCCTTTAAGATTTGTACTGGTCGAGCTGAGGTCTGTAGATAATTGTGAACTGTCTTGGAATCTTGGAATAGATTTCATATATTTTCACAGGAAAAATATGTTTATCATTTTCTTTTTATTCTTCTAGATTTACGTAGATTAATGCAGATATATATGTGTACAGATTTATTATTAAGATGTAGGTAAATAATTGACAATATTGAGACCTACACGTTTTTTATTGTTACACTCTGTTAGTAAGTTAAAGTAAATGTTAACTGTCACTAAATACTGTTATTTTAAACAATAAGTTTGTGTTAGTGGTTATATCCACAAATAGAAATTACCCTGTAGATATTTCCGATCTGAGGATGAGCTGAAAGGTTCGGAAGCGCTAATCGATAATTTTTTTCGTGTCCAACATACTTAGTCAACATCGATAGTTGAGTCCAACAGTAAGATATTTCAGATCTGACGATGAGCTGAGCGACTCTTGAGGACAAACCGGGAATTTTCTTATAACGTTACGACGGTCTCCTTGGTCGTCGCATGGTACAGTAGACAACAAAGTAGAAGACACCAATGAAGTCACTAAAAACCACAGTTTGTAACCAACAAGTTATAAAACAAGATTATACTCGTACATAAATTCAAGTTAAATGTATCCACACGCAATAATAATATCAACTAATAGAATTCCACACAACAATCACTTTTCACTAGTAGCCACTTGAAACGCACTGAGTAATCGCCCGAAGTAAACTGAAACTAAGCGGCAGGTGTGGGCTATTTATAGTCTGCAGGGTTCCATAATATGCGTCCTTAACAAGCGTTCGAAAATTGTAGAGGACTTCAGCGCGGCCTTGGCAGGAACACACACCGGCATGGCTAGTCGAGAAGCTGTAGAACGATACCATCGAACGCACTGGAACGTTCCGCATTACGTAACAATATAGTGGAGTGCAACAGTAAGGTGTTTCCAATCTGACGATGAGCTGAGAGCCTCGAAAGCGCTAATCGCGAATTTTTTATACAGTGGAGTCCAACAGTAAGATATTTCTGATCTGACGAAGAGCTGAGACGTTCGAAAGCTCTAATCGGAAATTTTTTATATAGTGAAGTCCAACATTAAGACATTTCCGATGTGACGATGAGCTGAGAGGCTCTAAAGCTCTAATCAGAAATATTATATACAGTAGAGTCCAACAGTAAGATATTTCCGAGCTGACGAAGAGGTGAGACGCTCGAAAGCCCTAATCGGGAATTTTTTATACAGTGGATTTCATCAGTAAGATATTTCTGAACTGGTGATGAGCTGAGAGGCTCGAAAGCGCTAATCGGGAATTTTTTATACAGTGGAGTCCAACAGTAAGGTATTTGCATGCTTAGAGCTGAAGCGCTAATTGGAAATTCTTATACCATGGTGTTCAACTGTGTAATTTCTGTTTGCAATATTATTAGTTTACTGTGATCATTACTGTTAATACGAAGTAGTTGTACATCAAGAACAAATTTTTTTGTTCGGAATAAGTGGCGTGGCGTGGGTTCATTAACACCTGTTACCGGTTATCATAGGCCTAAAAATTTAACTTAACCTATAAGGAACTTAACCTAAAACTTAATTCGAATTTTTTCTAGTACCAAGTGTTCTTTTTAGAGCATTTTCTATCATTTACTGGGAGAAGAAGAGGCTCCCGGTTCAACGGGGTCTGACTCCATTATACTTACACAGAATAAATCAGAACACAAATAATCGAATTAAAAATAATAAAGACAAAGATAAAAACGATCGACTAAACGCACAAAACACAATAGGTAGGTAGTATCTGCTGCACGTCAGTTCCGAAAGCGAACATAGCTGCTAACTGAGCGTTTTGCCGGTTTATACAGCGGCAACACATTGTGTGGACGAATGTGTCCACAGTTTGTACAGTGACAACTACTACTAGGTCAATGATCAAACGCTGTAAAACATTGCCGATGACTGAGCCGTTTGATTGTTACATAAAATAGTGTGAGCGTTTAATCAACTCATTACCAGTTTTTTTTTTATTGATACCCACACCAACACAGAGTACAGTATGTAGACAAACAAATTGAATGGTAAATCATTTCACACCAGTTTGTACTGTCTTAATTCTCTCGCACTAACTGTCTAAACTACTGTACATTTTTCCTACCAATCCGGGACGGATGTTTTGCATTTCTATTGAATAATCCAAAACTAACCGTATTCCTCAGTTTATTATTCACCGCGTCTTCCCTTTCGTGTTTGAATACGCGCAGCGATGATAACTGTATACACAATTCAGTTCCCCGGTGTAAGCAGTTTCCTCTTCATTAGCAGAGCCTGCGCCGCTCCGGCAGCGGCGTCCTGCGATGAATTTTTAAACAGTATTTAGTGGCTGCTGTTTGGCGGCACCCTGTGGGGAGGGGCGCCCCGTCTTTACGTCACGGCCAGGGCCGTAACCACGGCAACAACCTTTAGCGCCGCGCTCTCTGTGGGTCAAGGTCGTTGTCCCGGTGTCTGCCTGCCTTTGTTCCCGTAGGTTGGGGCAGGTCCAGCTCACGCGCGCGCGCGCGCACACACACACACACACACACACACACACGTCATTATTGATTGTTGTCAACATAAAGTGACTTGGATGTTTGTAGCTTAAACATGTATACCTATGATATATATATATATATATATATATATATACTTGTTTGTTTACCAAATTTTAAGCTGTAAATAAAACACGCGAGAAGTCATTTGACTGTAAACTTATTTTCTAACAGACTTCCGCTCGCTCAGTGCCAAAGGAAACGCGAATTCCGTCTCCCGTTGGCAACGAATTAAACCAAGGTCACCTTCTTTACGGTCGAATTGACAACATCTGCTGGTGAAAGCTGACGCCTTCAAAGCGTTACACCTTTATTTATAACTTCTCATTTTTCAGTACGTAATTTTTAGTGGTAAAAAATAATTACTCGTCACAAGTAAAATTTTAGAAACTTCATCATCATCATCATCATCATCATCATCATCATCATCATCAACATCTTCACAAGCATCTTCATCATACGGCATAAGCAAGGTGCTGCCTGTTCTGCCTTCAAAGATCCTCCAGCCATCTCTTCCTGGGGCTACCCACACACCTGTGTCCTAGAGGCTTGTACTTCCAGACTTGTTTGGCCAGTCTGGAAGCTGACATTTTTTCCACCGTTGTATATAATCTTTGATTTTTTAATTCAAGTCAAAAACTTCTAACTCTTCTGTTATGGCAACATTCTTTATACGGTCAAGTTTAGAACATCTTTTAACTCCTCGTAAGAACGCCATTTCCGAGGTCTGTATTTTACTCTTTTGATTCTTGGTTGTTGTCCTCAATTCACACCCATAGGACAGTACAGGGACTGCCATAACTTTATAAAACTTTAATTTTGTATCTCGATGTACCTTATTTCTAAACAATACGGTTGATTATCCCACATATCGTCTGGAACTTACCTAATTTGACATCAAGTTTAGAACTCCTCGTAAGAACGCCATTTCCGAGCCCTGTATTTTCTTGTTTCTTGGTATTTACTGTCTTGTTTTAGAAACTTGCAAATACCAACTACAACTAGTCAAAAACATATAACAAGGCAATCAGCGGTCACTGTCTTGGCTACAGACTTCGGCAGCAGTAACGTAACCACGGGAAAGGGGATCGGGAGAATAAATCCCCGGCAGAGATATTAAAAATTCCATCGAAATTCCATAATCACTTAAAGCAGATGTATACATTCATTATTATTCCAGCTGTACAACGTTTACACATTTTCCTGAATCAAAGATTACGGAATTGATTGAATTCTCATACCTTTATTGAATCCATCCGGCTGGATTCTATATGGTTTTTTAACATTTTCTTTTTTCCAGTGAACGGGGAGTTGGCCCAGTGCATTATCCCCCAACCTGGAGGACCAGGCATTTGTTAATCAATGTTTAGTTCCTTTAGTCTTTGATAAATCAATATCCAACTACAAGGCAGCAGCTGCTAGTTTTGGGTATTTTATTTCCCCGGTACCCAACATAGCTGATGAGTAATTTAAGAATTTTACCTTATATAATCCACTAGGCGATCTCAGTTTTTCAAATACGACATGTTTCAGGGACTAAATCCCCATCCTCAGGTACCGTAAAATGCTATTCCCCTAATACATAGGGGTCGTCGAAAAGATTAAAACGTTTATACACATAAACACCACACGCACAAAACTCACTATGAATAAATTAACATATATACATAAACATATGAAAACGTTATAAATGACTCGGTGCACAGGTCGACCTCTGACCGTCAACTAACATGTATACGCGCTTCACTGCTTATCTTCAACGCGGTATCATAGAATTTATTGGATTTAAACATCAGCTGATCGTGGAGTAACTGTTCTTCATTTATTTTGGAGGCCCTGTATATTTCAAACTCTTCTAGGGCGTTCAGGAGATGACCTTTATTACATATGTGTATCGGCTCCATGTTTTCTTTGAATCCGGTGTAACTATGGTTTTCGTTTATGAGGTGGAGTGCGTAATTTGATGAGATGGTTTGGGGATTCTTTTTTGGTAGGTGTTCTTTAAACCTCTCGATAAATTTTCTCCCCGTCTGTCCGATATAGAACTTATCGCACTCACTGCACTGGATTCATATATCTGATGAGCATTCCCCTATCCGTCACCTGGAGAGGCGTCGATGGGAGACTAGCAACTCCACACGGGAGATGTACAAATAATTGTGGAAATAAAAGGGGTTACAATACGATTCGTAAATTAATAAAATGATGTTTGTTTTCTTAGTAATCACTCAAAATTTAGTAAATAATCTACGAATTTGCACCACACTTCACTGCGGTGTCCTCAAAAACGCCTTCTATCAGTGACTAGGCAAATCACCTGTTTCGGTTACAAAGGATATAGGCCTACACTTTACCAAAGCTTCGTCTTACTATATTTCGCTGTCCAACAGACTTGTATTGACAAACTTCCTTGATAGACGCACACCGGTTAGGCAAGACAAGACAGTTTTAGACACGCTTAGTGACTGTTGTTTACGTTGATGCTTATGCCGCAACACACACCGATTTGTCATTGCAATTAGACGTGTCTATACTTCATGTCTGATGGAGTAGTCCATACACTGTTCCTATCAGTCACCATCAGACGACAGCAGTGTTTATATATTTATTTATTTTTATTTCATTTTATTTATATGATATTATTTTATTACTACAGTTTTATTAATTTTTATATTTATTACAGATCGTGGCGTAGTGGCTAGCGTGTGGCGCTGCCACATTGTCGGTGCGGTTCGATTCCCGCCGAGGGCCATCTGATTTACAAACGACCGTTCCCCCTCGGAAGGCGATGGCAAACCAGCGAGAGGTGTCCTGTCTAGTATAAACCTCCCCAACTATGCCGTTCGGGTCCGTCGTTAAAATGTAGATCCCATACACCTGTGAGAGACTCCGTAACACACGCACCACGGGTATATGCGAGGAGGGTACAAAAGACTGAAGGACCCAATAATTATAGTAAAATAGTGCACACGTTTTACTATGGTGAGTTATGAAAAGTTTGTTTTGCTGGTGCAGGATAGGGAAATACTATACAATCCGAAATTGAAGGAGCACCGTATCAGAAATATGATGGAAAACTATGATGGAGGAAATCCAATATCTCCTATTTACTATTTCTTGGTTACGTATCCACTCCCAAATCATAACAACTTTACTGTCTGACATCTTGCTCACGACTAACCGGTGTGAGTTACTGTCATATGACTAAAGGTGTCTTGTCTAGTTTCGTCTAAACGTATCTTGTCTTGCCTTGACTAACAGCTGTGTCTCTACCCTTTAGGCAACCTGCCATCCGGCATCCTATTCAGACGTGCAATCAATCTCTTTTTTTTCTCTGCAATACGACGTTGGATATTAAAAGTGTTTAACTCTTCACGAATGTCTTCACTATAGAGTAGATCTCTTCGCGTGTGTAGCCTTTGACAGATCGCAACAATCTCATCTCCGATGCCTGTATTCTGCTCAGATGTTTCTCAAAAGTTTTAAGATATACAGTATTTATAAAATTATACAAAGGTTTTAAAAAAAAATATATATATATATATTGTAATAATATAAAAAAGGATGTGTTGATGATAATATATTGTGGAGTATGAGACTCCGATGTAATCAAGCCCCACTCTTTGGGCTAGCCAATTTGTAATAAATTAATAAATAAGTTGTAAGTTATAATGTGTTTAATTGGTGTGTATTTGGTGTGGCTCTCGACGTCTTACTGGCCTGAAACACTTCCTTAAGTTTCCCAGCTGGTCGAGTCCCAATGGTAGCAAGACCGGTCGAGTAGCGTAAAGTTGATGAAGGAATATATATGTTCAGCTTCGCCGAAAGTTTCAAAACAAAATTTATTGTTTTGAAGGAAATTTAAAAAAAATTATGTTTATAAAAAAAAATAATTAAAAAAAAATTTTTAATTTTATTAATTAATTAATTAGGATCAATTAATTAATATAGGGCTGTGAAGTTTTAAACAGTGTAATGCTCTTCTGAAAATTTTTATTAAAGTTTTAGTATATTTTAAATAAGCTATCACCACTCATAAGACTGTCTTCAAACCAATCGATACTTGTTTACCTTTTTATTTTTTAGGTTATCTTCACTTACGGGTGGTAAAGTCCTTGTAGATTATCAATTAGAATTATATTATTGGTAATTAGTATTATTGAAGAAATAAAGAACTAATAAGTATTGAAAAGTATTAATGTTTTATTAATTAATAGCAATATTGACTCTTATCGATTAGTATCGATTCTCAGGATATCGAAAAAAGTTACAAATATATGATATAAAAATTAAATAGGGTTCTTTAAACAGCCAGTTATTATCAAAGTCAGAGAAATCGGGCTAATATTTAAAAAGTATAACGTTACAATCAAATTAATAGTTATTAATAAACACAGACATTGAATAATAATTTGTAAATATAATAATTGTTTTCACCCAACAGCTGAGTTGAACTAAGAAGAAGGCACTGGGATCGTCAAAGCAAATGGCCGCCATCAAGTTGATCAAAATGTTGCTCGTTCCTGCAGTGTTCCAAATAATGTATTTTCTGGCAATATTCCTGTTCTTGTGTCTGCAAATCTCTTGTTAAATGTTGTGTAGTGATTGGTGTACTGTTTCTGAGTTGTATTTAGTGTATCCGTATAATTATTAGTTCAAACACTTTCCCCGATTCCGTCACTAATTTGGGTTAATGTATTATACAGTTTTCTAGTGTTTTGTGGTGTTTTTCGGAGTAGATTTATATTGTTCTGTGTTATGGAGTGTTACTTGATCGTTTCTGTTATAATATGATAGTTTTAGAAGTATTTTACAAGTCACTCGCGATTTCACAATAACGCACTATACACTCGCTTTGTATGACTATTATAGGTTAGGTTATCCACGTTATCCAACGTATGTCATGTTAACCGTTCAAATACCAATAATTAACTAACTGTTTCCTCCAGTTTCAATTAAACTCTTAGCCCATATAATATTATCCTTAACATTGTTCAAAAATATTTTCACATCCTGTGTACACTTTACTATTTCACTATATGAATGCCTAAACTTTGGTTATTTGTCAATTTTATTCACTAGATGTGATTTAAATTAATCTTTCAGTTCATTCTGGTTATTTTCAGATTAAATAATGCCATTTTATAGTGTTTTCTGTCCAAAAAATAGTAATTTCACTTTCAGTTTGGTATACTCTGAAAAGTCAAAACATCAAAATTTACTTCCTGTCATTATATAAATTCAGCCATTTTATCAGTTATATTTAATATTAATAATCCTATATTGTATTAAAAGGTTCATATTCCCTTATTTTCTGGTAATTAATTGAATTAGTTGTATTCTGAAACATTATTCTGGAATATATGACTCCCATGTCCAAATTTCTGAGTTTAGTCATTTTCATTTTTATTTATAATTCTGAGTATATTTATTAAAATCTCTCTAAATGGTATGTGCAATTATATGGCTTGATCTCAAGTTTATTTTGTCTAAACCCTTTTGTTTACTTGCATTTAAATGAGCAATTTCTCTGTTTTGATGAAGTTTGGTTTCCATTCTTTTGGCCTATGATTTTTTAACAATTTTTCTTACAAAATATTTTACAAACAATATATGATGTGTAATACCCTCTCTGACTTTTACATATAGTATTATAAATTAAACATGTTTTCAAATTACACAAAAACAATTAGTATTGGTTACAATACAAATAATAGTTAAACAAAATAAAGAATATTTTTTTAAATAAATGGTTGTCTTCAAGTCAGACATTTTGCAACAAAATCCCCATTTCCAACATGGAAACATGGTTTATAAAAAAGGTTTTGTACTAACTAACATCTTAATTACTCTCTACTATTTACAAGTGGTAACTATTTTTATAGTTCTGATGTTAGTTGTTTCAGACCCAAACAAATGGCCTTATATCTAAAACATTTTTAAACATTCTTATACTATATACATAAAAACCTTATATTTATATTCTTATTTCTAACTATTATTATAAGTAGGATTCTACAGTTTTTATACCGTCTTTTATACATTGTCTTTGGGTAATTGCACCCTGTCATTAACAAATAAATAGTATTAACCGTTCAAAAAGCACTATGACATCTGTTTTTCTTTTTTCATGTAAAACAAAAATGTTATTTTAAACAGATTCATGTCTTATGAACAACATATTGTCACAGTACACATTTTAAGTCATTTAAAAATGCATATTTCATTGCATCCAATGTTTGTGATTTCCAAGAATGAAACACAAGGTTCATTTTTTATAATACCCAAAACTATCACTGGTTCACTTTGTACTTATATATTATGTTAATGCTAAATGGTCGTATAGTCTTATCAACATAATAAATTGGTTAGCGTTTTTTCAATGGAGATTTGTTCCATGGGTACTATATTATTGTTTCATCTTAGTTCACAGGAAACTTTTACTTTATACACTCCTCTCTCTTAAATTTATATACATGTGGTTTTTATTTCGTTATACTTTTATTTTTAAATATTTATTTTGGGGATATAGGGATTTGGGTGTCTTTTATAAGAGCATGACATCTTCTTCAGGATGCTGCCTTCTTCTTCTTTCATCAGTCTTCTTTTCTCCTGCCTTCTGGGACTGGTATCTTCTCCATCTTCTTCTTGTTGCCATCAGGTTTCTTGGGATCTTCTCCATCTTCTTCTTTATTTCAGAAATACACCACCTGTGTTGTTTGATCTTGGCTTATTTTAGGGTTTCTCTTCTATTTATTCTTCCTCGTTGTGGGTTTGGTCATATTCAGTACTGCTTTGTTATTTACTATTTTACCTTCCTGGGTTATACCTTGAAAACCTTTGGTTATGAGACTGGTCTTGGATGACTCATCACTAGTAACTCCTTTTACTTGAACTTGGATTTTCTTTATAATAATGATTTCTTTCCACAGTTGCTATGAATTAATCTATTTATATTAAACTTAATGCATTCTTCCAAATTTAAACATTATAACTTCATTATTCTAATGATCAATTGCCATTCAATATTATGCTTATATCTGTCACGCTACAATATATATATATATATATATATATATATATATACACTTGGTACGATTCACAGTTTTTATTTAACTCTGACAATTGTGTCAGTTTATTAAGCTATTGTCAAAGAAATCAGTGAACAATTAAACTAAGGAAAGATTGTAAGGGGGGTGAACGTGTGTTTATGGCGTGTATCTGGACATGTGTGGGGTGCGTTTGATAAAGTGTGAAACGTACCAAGTGTTTATAAATTTTTTTTTTAAACCTTTGTATTAATATGTTTCACCAAGTGCCCAACGAGTCATCAAATAATATCATAAAATTATGTTAGAAGATCCCTGAATTTTTCATTTGTTCTGAGGAAAATACAGAATCCAACCTTTAAGCTAGACTCATCACTCCCCCCAGAAGCTGGTCTCAGCAACCACAGGAACAAATCTCATCAAAAATTTATTTAAGAGTGGATTTAAATTAAATTGGGCGCCATATGGAACCTTGGATTAGTATTCCATAAATTTACTGTTATTAAAGTAATCAATAATTTATATGGTGTTTTGAAATTATGAATTTAGTCGAATTATTCTTGTTCACCTTGATGTTAATTCATTTGTTTTGGTTGGAGAATTTAAATAATACGTAGCGCCTCCAGATTCGGCACTGCCAACGTATTCGTTAAGGTGGCTTGAAAATTCCAACTTTTGTAAATAAAAATATCAACGATGAAAAATTAAAAGTCGTATGACATTAATTTGATTAACAATTCAATTATTATTATCCTTTAATTATGTTTGATTGTTTCTAAATTCATTTAACTAACAATGGATTCGACAATAAATCGACCTGGCTTATGATAATTCGAGCTCAGTATGTTGGCAATACTACTTTCAATTAAAGTTTACTATACGTTGTTTATATTTTTTCTCAGGCATGAATTCTTTTGATCTACAACAATACTAACGAAATGAACTGCCACTAGTTATTCAACTTTACAATAATTACTTGATTATGGTAGACACCCATAATATCTTA
This sequence comes from Magicicada septendecula, assembly GCA_034769895.1. Taxonomy (NCBI): domain Eukaryota; kingdom Metazoa; phylum Arthropoda; class Insecta; order Hemiptera; family Cicadidae; genus Magicicada; species Magicicada septendecula. The sequence continues at coordinate 5,872,808 of CM068371.1, forward strand.
CGTCTAACAACGACAAAATGTTCATATAGGCCGGACAGTGGCTAATTTGAGGTTATCCTCCTGTGAAAGTATTAAATAGTTTCTAACATGACTCATGACATAACAAACTCATTGAATAATAATTAAAGAATTAAAAATTACTAGTGTGTTATTGTTATGGTGTAGTGAAATGTCGTACATAAGTGTCACAGCAGTGAAGTTATTTCAATATTCGGATTTATAGTTTATATATTCACTATTCACTTATTAAGTCACTTGATTGCACATATTATTTCACTATTCACTCACAACACTTTATACTTTTTCGAGGATATATTATTGTTTACGTTGAACACCTAACCCCCTTACTGATTCGTATTATGAATTTAGGTTAATTTTGACGCGAAGAACCGTAGTTACTCCTCTGGATGACGATATACCAATTGATGGCGATGCGCTGAGATTTTTTATTTATAGTCGCTGGTTCGCGTCTCATTTCGATATCAAGCGAAATATGGTAAATATGGAAATATGGTACGACGGATATATGGTAAATATCTATTATATTAATATAAGCGACTTGGAGACAACTAACCTAAAATGTATTATATTGAAGCCCGTCAGGCAAGTGTTGTCTACAAATACAAAAATGTTAAAATCAAAATGCTAAAAGTTGCACAAAACATTAAATTTAATAAAATGTGTATAAAAATGAATATCATACCAAAATTTGCACTCATAAATATTAATTCAAGAACACCGGCGGCACTCAAGACGAAACAAATAGCAGAAAAAATGTGGTTAACGCAAGAAATTAGACAATTATACAAAAAGAAAAACAGGTTAAATACGGATCTTTATAAAGCGCATTTAGAAATGTTAAAGGAAATTCACCCTGCAGTTATAGATGTTATCATGACCAAAATTAACGCTTTAATATCCAATTATTTTTATCATAAAGTATTAACCCATAATAAGAAAATACGAAATCTATATCTTACTCAGCATAAAAAAGAAAATAGACCAATAGATTGTAAACATGTGTTCTATGAACGTGTAACGAATACAACCAACATAGAGTTCACTAACCAAGAAATAAACGTGCTTAATAAAGGTCTGAAATATAATGTACCAAGATTTAATACGACAAACGAAATTGTCCATGAGGTAGTTAATGCTGAAGCTGCTATTAAAAGATTAAATGGTTCCGTTGCACAGAATGAAGCAAGGGTTTTTATCAACAACAAACTCAATAACGCAATTAATAGTAATAAATGTAAAAGTCAAAACAATTTTTTAAAAAGTAAATATAAGCAGGATATCATGATTCTTAAAACCATAAAAAGTAAACTTGAGAAAAATGATGCAATTATAAGTAAGGCAGATAAGGGTGACACATTGGTGGTCATGCAGAAAAGAGAGTATACTCAAAAGGTATTTGATTTCATAAATAATAATAATATTAAGAAAATAGACCGGGATCCCACAAAGGCTTATGTAAAAACTTTGAATAACACCATTAATCAATGTAATTTTTTGTTAGATGAGAAAACACGCAGATATTTAAAACCAATTAATGCCACGGCACCAAAATTCACAGGGCTACCTAAAATCCACAAGGAAAGTACACCAATCAGACCAGTAATAAACTACACCACAGCTCCCGGATACAAAGCTGCTAAATTGTTAGTGACTTTAATTAAGAATAATATCAGGATAGCAAATAATTACAGTATAAAGAACAGTTATGAGTTTGTTGAAAAACTTAAAAAGATAGAAATACTACCACAATATAAATTAGTATCGTTAGACGTAACTAATTTGTACACTAATATCCCCGTGAGGGAAACTATAGAAATTGTAAATAACAATTTAAAGGAAGTAGCTCAACTTAGCATGCAAAAAATCAATGAACTTATAAAACTACTTACAGTCGTCTTGGAACAAAATTACTTTACATTTGACAACGGGTTTTTTACACAAGATGACGGTCTGGCTATGGGTTCGCCACTGTCAGGACTATTAGCTGATATATATTTAAATTATTATGAGAATATGAACATAATATCGAATAAATTATACAAGAATAAAATCATTTTTTATTGTAGATACGTCGACGATACGTTTATGATATTTAATGGAACAAAAAGGCAAATACAAAACTTAAATAGTCACATAAACAGCATACACCATAAGATTAAATTCACATCTGAAATAGAAGAAGAAAATCAATTAAATTTCTTAGATTTAACCATTTTAAAAAACAAAGGAAAACTTCAATTTAAAATCTATAGAAAGGCCACAACAACGGACGTCACAATTCATGCCGATTCATATCATCCCACCTCGCATAAAATGGCAGCTTACAATAGTTTTGTGCATAGATTGCTAACTATACCGTTAAGTGAAAAAGACTACATTGAAGAGGTTAATACCATCAAGCACATAGCAGCGGCTAACGGGTATAAAAGTTCATTAGTGGATAAATTAATAAGTAAACACAAAGAGAAGAAAATAAAAAAGTCGAACAATGATAACACACTTCCGGTTAATAAATACATATCTGCAGATTACACAAACATTTTACCAAATATTCTAGTTAACGAACTCAAGAAACACCATGTAATTGTAACCTTTCGTACAAATAACAACATTCAGAGACTTCTTAGCCGAAAAAACAGTATACCAGAAAGAAAAAGAACCGGCGTATACAAGATGAATTGCAGCTCATGCGACATGTTCTACATAGGCCAAACAGGCAGACCATTTGAAGAAAGATATAACGAACATCTTCCCAGAAGGGAATTACATAAAACAACATCTAATTTTGCCAGGCACCTGATACTATGTAATCATAACTACAGTGATTTTGAGACAAATTTCCAGCCTTTGCATTGCTGCAGGAAAGGAAAATACATGGACGCGCTTGAGGAATACGAAATATATAAAGCCGTCAAAATCAACAGTGATTATGTCTTGAATGATAAACTTACATTTTCACATAACATGTTGTACGACACGGCAATACTTGCACACGGGCGCCAGTAAATGAAATGTCACAGTACATATGGGCTATAATAAGCAAAACAGGTTTATCAGTGGCTATATAAACAGTGAATCAGTTGATCGATATTGTCCACGCGAAAGCAGTCGATCGATATAGTCCACGCGAGAAACATAAACTTTCATGTTCGCGTCTGTGAGTTTCCAATATCGTAAAAGTGCACTTTTACCGTAATGATTTTAGTGTTTTTAATTTTTTAACGATCTCATATGAGTGATTAAGATTCTGAAGATGGCAATTCGTTGCCGAAACGCGTCAAAATAAGACGAGAAAAACGAAGTCGCACGACGGATATATGGTAAATATCTATTATATCGATATCAAGGCTTCTTGCTGTGGGGGTCACACACCTCCGAACGTAACATTCTAATTGGCTGAAAATTACGTCATGGTCAACGGTCATTACGTCATTTTAATTAGACAGTTGAACTTAGCGTCACTTTTGTTGTTGTTAGTATTCAGCTTCCATATCCTAATTTCACAAAATTCTTAAAACTAACATTGGTTTCTGATGATAATTACAATTTTTAAAATATTATTCGTATTGCTTTGCTTGCTTAACATTTGAACTTTTACATGCTATATTTCTATACATTAATAAGAAATCCTTAAATTTTTAGTGACCGTCAATCAATGAATGTTTTAGTGGATGGTTAGTGAGGATCGGTCAATAATACAACAAAATAGCTAAAATTTGTATTATTGACCGATCCTCACTAACCATCCACTAAAACATTCATTAATAAGAAAATAAATAATTTTAACGATTTGCTTATACTAATACATTATTTTACAATTTATGTTTTTTGTTACAATTTTAGTTTGCTTTCTTGTGTACATGACAGTACTCTATTAACAAACCTTTTTAATAACATTGAATATGATTATAAATCTCAACTTGCAATGAAACTCTTAAATTCTATGATAGGCTAACTTTGTTGGGTCACTATTACTATTTTTACATCTTACAATAGAATGGCATTACTTTTATACATTGTAACAATTCATACTTAATTCTAATAGACACTTTGATATAAATTTGGTTGTTTAACTCAGGTTATATATTTTACAATGTCTTTATTTGTCACACTCAGTCTAGGTAGGGTCACTATGTCCAAATACCTACCTGGTTAATTATCTTCTCATGATTAATTTACAAACATTTTTAGATTAGTCATGTTTCAATTTAATTATATAATTCTCTTCTTGATATAATATACATAGGTTATTATAAGTTTATGCCTTATATGGTCTCTGTCCTTCTATTATTTAGAATTATGTTGTTGTTTGACATTGATTTCATACTAATTACGTTATTCTTTCTTCAAAACAATATTGTTTGATTTAACATCATTGGCCATTAGCCAGTCCAATTGACATACGTTTTACTATAAATTGAGTTATTTTACATTCTCTCTTCTACTCATCTTCTTCTTCAGTTTACAAAATTAAGCTTCATTCACCTCATACTCTACTACATTATGACACTAATTTAACACCTTTACAACCTAATTACAATATAAAGTTCTCCACTTTCTTAGTCTAATGGTATATTATTTACTCACAGGTATTATATTATCTATACATTCAGTACATATTATATTTAATCAAGGGTATAGTTCCTTGTCACACATTTCTTTCAAGGTTATGTTACCAATTACTAGTTATACATTGATAATTATACTCTACATTTTAATTTTATATATTCTCATTCTACTAATCTCTTGGGTAACTGTTAAGGTCAAAGTTATAGTCTAGTCTTGTCTTTTAGAGGTCTGTTTATCAAGTTATATTATATTACTGGCTTTCAAGTTTACTGCATGTTTTCATTCTGCTCATGATTTGGTAATGATTATTTCTTTATCTATTCCTGGTTGAAAAACTTAGTTAATATTATTCTTCCTTTACTTAGTTAATATTTTGTTCTTCATTATTGTGGTAAGATACTTATTTAGGTTGGGGTATGTTCTTTATGTAGAGGGAAACATCACGTTACAATATTCTGGAAACACTGCAAATGTAATACGGGGCCAGAGATAACCACAAATAGATGTAGACGAAAAAAGAAAATATACTTGTGGAATTTACTGTTAAGAGAGGAAAACCAAATTACGTTACAAAAAGCGGAGACATGTATAGTAGCTTTTGGGTTACCTCCTTACTTTGATTTGTGTTCTTTTTTGGTGATTTACATAAAAAACGAGTATTATTTGAAAGGTGTACTGGTTTTTCTGAGTAATCTCATTTTGCCCGATAATCTAACAACACCAACTATTGTTACCATAGGCGCAGGTTTAACCTATAATCACGATATTGATTGATGACTCGTTGGGTACTTCGTGAAACATATTAATATTACAAAGATTAAAAAAAAAAAAACACACAAACACTCGGTAAGTTCACAGCTCGGCTATTATTTACCTCTGACAGCTGTTTCAGCTTATTAAGCTATTCTCAGAGACATCACAGAAACAACCATGTTCTGTGATCTCTTTGAGAATCTCAGCCTAGTAAAAGATTCTCAGCTTTGAGAATTCTCAAATTCTGTTTCCATGATCTCATTGAAAATAGTTTAATAGGCTGAAACAGCTGTCAGAGGTAAATAATAAACAGTGAACTTACCGAGTGTTTGTGTTTTTTTTAAACCTTTGTATTAACTATAATATTAGTAGAAACATTTCGCATAAAAAATATAAAAAATATAAAAACAAGGGGAAACGATTACAACAATAAATTAACACGCTTTATATTACATTACTAAAATTATATCCGATAGTCACTACATATCGATACTGATTATCACATAATCGAAAATTGATGCAGGTACGGTTATTGGAAAGTATCGAAGACAACACAAATAACGTTCAGTGCTTTATAAATTGGCCACTCTGCAATTTTCACTTTTGTGTTTGCAGGCGATCAGGGTATTCTGTCGGACTCGGAAAACATGTTACAGACGGGTATACATTTGTTAAATCGAATCTGAAAATACTATGGCTTACAAATATCCACACTTTAAGTCCAAGGTAGTGGCTTTTCGTGGAACTGATCCCGTACGGGAAAAAATTGTTGTAGATGGTACTGTCCTGGAACAAGTCAGCAATTTTGAATACATGGGCTACAGTGTGTCTCATAATGCAAGCAACGACGTTGTGAATAAGTTGCTTATGTGTAGGACCATTAGGCGAACCCTTAAGTTAGCAATTAAAGGAACACGCCTAAAATTCTACAAGGTGATCGCCCTTTGGCCATTATGGGTATGAGAATTGGATTTTAAAAAAAGGCCAGGCCAGTCGCATCCAAGCGGCTGAAATGAGATTTCTCAGGCACGTGGCAGGGTACACTCAACATGACCATAGAAGAAACACATATATACGACAAGAACTGAATATTCTGAGTATACTCGAAAGGATTGCCCAGTATCGTCTGGATTTCTGGGAACATCTTTGCCGAATGGATGACTGCCGCATCCCCAAACAACTATGGAACTATAAGACGAGAGGTGTGGGTCGTCCGAGGAAGCGCTGGAGTGACCAGCTCTAGACTCTTTGAGACCATCCTTGATGTAATTCTTTTAGATGATGATGATAATGACGATGATTAATAAATAATGCGAACATATGTCAAAACAGTCTTGGAATGGAGACTCTTAAATCCGATTGTGTGTTGGGCTATCACATTCTTGATAATAATTATTATCAAGAATATAACATTAGGTAATTATTTCACACAAGTACCTAACATAGGTTCATTAATTTGATGACGATGTAATTACCAACTCTATACGGGGTTTGTACCCGCCTAACAATATCATCATACCAAAGCGCCCGTGGTGAGTCAACAAATTGACCGACTAGTTTAGTAAGGGTTGAAACTGCGTGAGTCTTATCAACTTAGAGGGTGGGCAGACAATGACACATAGTGTAGGTGTGGTTCACGGGGGTAAGGGAGCGCAGTGTCAGATAACTAGTACGTATCAGCCCCTACGGGTAGCGAGCAAAAGCGATATATATTGCCCAGACGGAGGGCGAGATGTGTGCTATTTTTTAATGTATGTACGTTCTCATGTCTCTCATGTAGCACCTAGTAGAAGCAAAAACTATTTAGGTTGAAAATTATTGACTTTATAAGATAACAGGTAATGTTATTTATATCTCGCTCGTAAACTTTCGTGGTTTTCGTTAATACCTAGTAACACTGTTTTTCGGTAGAACACACGTCTTTGTTATTCTCTTAGAACCAAAAATTTCGCCCATAGTACAATCCAGAATTAATTTGGAAAAGATGGATATCTGCATTAAATGGAATCCTGGGGGATAAGCAAATTACAGCAGAAACTAAAACCAAAATATTTAAAACCGTTGTTACAAGTATCGTATCATACGGCTCAGAAGTTTGGCCGGCTAATAAACGCACAAGAACAAAATTCATGGCAGCAGAGATGGACTTCTGGAGACGTTCAGCATGAGTATCCATACGTGAGAACATTAGAAGTGAAGTCATTAAGGACAGAATGAATATTATAACGTTGCAGAAATCTGATGATATAAAGTATCCATAAATATTATAGAAATGCAAAAAAGTAACATAATTTAATAATTAAATAACGAAGAAAATCGAACTGTTATGAAAACCAAATGAGTAACTGATGTCTACCATAGTCCAGTAACACATGAAGGGACAATAATCAAATATTAAACTGCAATTAAATAAAAACTGGATGAATTAAGAAGCAGACGTCAGAAGCAGACGGTACCCATATCGTTGGAAATAAACTAAAGAAACAATTCATTGGCGAAGACACTTGACGAACTATAGCCGAACAACGTGTGGTTGTTAAGTATAAAATAAATTACAACTAATTACGAACCAAATTGATTCACCAATTTACTAATAAATAACTCTCACTCTAAAATTTAAACACTAATTTCTTTCAAGGATTTATGATTCGAATTAAATAACACTGTATGTAACATAAATATAACCTATGTCAAACTGATAAAACCGACACACACACCTTTAACACAAAACTGTTGAGTTTCCATGTAAATCTTGTTAGTATATAAGTACCACGATTATAAAGTGGTGTACTTTATTTAAACATCTTCTTATAAACCTTTTTCGTATTCAAAAGAATTCACATGGCAGAATGAATTGTATAAATAAGAGACGATCAACATTATAGTGTCCTACGTCTGAAGCGCTGCCACCTTAGCGATCCGCTGAGTGAACTAATTTACAGCCGAGGCATAAACTTTGTTATAATTACACTTATTGTACAATTATTATTTAAAAAATTAATGAATTCTTGAACAAATTAAATCAGTACGAACCTTTATTAACTGTCGTGTATTTATTTGAATATTATTATGTATGTTATGTACTTTAGCGGAGAGTAGATTTCGTTACGCAAATTTTATGTTGGCAACACATCACAACAACGAGCGAAAGTCGAATTCCCGCCAGTTAGCGAGGCAATTCAAATTATTATTTACAGTTTCCAGGAGACAATCTAACTGCGAAAATTTTAATTGTTTTATAAAAAACAATTTGGCGCCTTTCGGGAGTTACAAAATACAAATTAGAACAGGTAAAGACTTCGATACTGGTTATTTGTACGTTCGCAACGGACGCAATCTGCGTGAGTCCCGTTCCAGAGCGACGACGGATTGTTAAGACACGAGAGTACACATTACACTCTTACTCTCTTACACATTTACAATAATACGATTAAGAGGGAGGAGAAGGAGTTATTATAATATGAAAAATTCAATTGTTGATTTTATCCAAACAACAAAATTACAATGGCATGGTCACACGAAACGAATGGCACAGGAAAGATTGCCAAGGAGAGTTATTTAAAGGAGCCCACCAGGAAGAAGGAAAATAGAAAGACCACCGATCACCTGGATAGAAGAAATTCAGACTATATTGAGAAAACGAGAAATTGAAAAAGATCTTTGGATGGACAAGCAGCAGTGGAGGATGAGAATTCAACACTTATGTAATCTTTGGTTCCGGAAAATGTGTGAACATTGTACACCCGGAATAACAATAATAATAACTTTCGCCCATACAACGATGAGGCATCCTCAGACAGACACTCAGAATGTCCAATCGTAGTATGGGGGAAACAATTGGTTTTGAGGTTTTGAAAGGAAAAAGATGTATTGGAAACAAACTGACTAAACTCCGGGCTATTGGGCCGTGGTTCACTCATGTGACGTCACTAACAGACGTTTCGGCCTCACCCCTGGACGCCATCTTCAGATGACGTCACCTTTGCCACAGTAGTAATTTTACTTCCATGTTCCATAAGGAAATGAAAGTATGGTGGTGGGGAAAACAATCGTGTTCGTGATAAAGGTTGATTCTGATTGTATTACCCTCAAAACATTAAGAAAACTCATTTTCCGAAAAGTGTCTGTGTGTAGAATTTTTTCTATGGCGAACGATAACTGCCGCGAATTCAAACAGAATCAAATAATGTTTTGCATATGTGCCTGAGTTGTACAGTACTCAAGGTGAATTAATGTTCGTGAAGCTCGGTTAAGGGGAAGAGGTAGTTTACCTGCAAAGTTTTACGTTTTAACAACAGTAAAGTACTTAATTTTAGATAAATAAAGTATCCTGAAAAAAAGATCATAATAATCTACTGTGGAAAGATAAATGAAATATATATATATATATATATATATATAAATTAAAATGATAGTTGAAGAGGGTTGGGACAAGTTTTTATATGTGTACTACGTTATCGGCAAAAAAGAAGCAGTTTGTTGTTAAAATTCCTTCCCGGGCTGTTTTGCCGTTGTTCAATGTTTTGTGCAATACAAGACGTTTCGGCAGTGCCATCGACTGTCATCATCAGTGAACATCGAGTGTGCTAACTTGAGGTGGTATACGTTAGTGACCACAGTACTGTGGTTAAGGCTGAAGAAAGAAGTAGTTCCTACGGAAACACTTCATGAGATTTTTGGTAAATCGAAGAATAGATAGTTGCAATCAACAGAGAATCCACTAATATGTTTTGGGAGAGAGCGAGAGAGAGAGAGTTTATAAAATAAACACGCACGTACGTCTAACGGCGGTCGGAGCGTAGTATATAACAACGCATCGCAGCGTAATTAGCGTTCATAACCCATTCTGTTAATTAACGCTGCCCGGATCTGTTAATTAATAGATGGATGCTATTAGACTGCGCGTCACAACGTAAGGATGCATTATGTAGAGGGCGCTGTATCGTGGTTACTGCTAACGTGATTTAATTATAAGTGGTTGTACCTACACCGTGTTATTGTCGATGCAACCGAACGAGAAGGTAAGAGCTTGATTTTAAAATTAACTCAAAATCAAAGTTTGAATGGTACTTATTTTGATTTAAATAAGATTAAAATTTTAATAAGTTGCATAAGTTCAACCTTATGTGCGGGACCATTAGGCGAACTCAGCAAGTAAAGGAACTCGCCTAAACTTCTACAAGGTGATGGCTCTTCCCACAATTCTTTATGGGCTGAGAATTGGACTTTAACGAAAGGCCAGGCCAGCCACATCCAAGCGGCTGAAATGATATTTGTCAGGCACGTGGCAGGGTGTATCCATGATCATAGATGGAAAACAGATATACCGCAGGAACGGAATATTATGAGTATACTCGACAGGATCGCCCAGTATCGGCTGAATTGGTGGGAACATCTTTGCCGAATGGATGACTGCCGCATCCCCAAACAGCTATGGAACTATAAGCCGATGGGACGGAGGGGTGTGGGACGTCCGAGGAAGTAGTAGAGTCACCAGCTCTAGTCTTTGCCTCTTTGGGACCGGAATCAAACCGGAACAAACCATCCTTGTTTAATCCTTGAAGATGATGATGACGATGACGAATTTTAAAATAATCATAAGTGGAAATATTAGTGGCAGTGGGATATTGTGGAGAGAGATACATACAGTAAACCGAAAAAATATTTTTGGTCCAAAATTCAGTAGAGTCCTTAGTAGATTCAAGAAAACCCTCACGCATTGTATATTTAAGTACCTGACAAATGATGTTCTCTGCTATAATTCTGAGTGTATTATTGATTATCATAATCAATTATGGTGAAAATTATTGGTAAAAAACAGATGGCGTTTAGGAAGGGTCGCTCTACAATCGGTGCCGTTTTGGTGTTGAAACATGAGACTAAGAAGAGACGGGATTTCTATTAGTTTAGAAACTCATATGGCCTTTATTGACTTTCAAAAGGCATTTGTTAGGTCCCCCTTTGCATCCTGTCAGAGTGATTAGAGGTCCGTATCAGAACACCTCTGTTGTCATTCATACGGAAAATAATTGACAGTGCCAGTTGAGACAAACAAAGGAGTTGGACAATGTTGTTGTATTTCTCCGATATTTTTTAATATTTATCTGGAGTAAGGATATTTAATTTATCATTAAAAGGTGGAAGGAAAATTTTAAATGTGGAATTAAGGTCTCTCCGGAATGTATACTTAGTAGTATTTTACATGCAGACGATGTTGTTATTATACAACAGACAGAAAATGACTTGCAAAGGAGAGTATTCATCGTGAGAAATTTAGCAGAGGAATATGGCTTAGTGCTATATAAAACCATCTCAACATAAAACATAAGCAATGGCTTTTAGAGGGAACTATCCAGTAAGGACAAAGATAGAGGTAAATGGAAACATCTTGGAACAGGTATTTAGTTTTAATTATCTTGGATGCGAAATATCTCCCGCAGTTGATTGTGATGCCAAAAATAAACTTAATAAAGTTAAACATATATGTCGAGCAATCTATAGAATCTTAAAGTACAAAACTAGGAAAGACACTAAGCTTAAGTTTTATAAGACTATGGCTGTACCGGTGGCGCTGCATGGGAGTGAGGCATGGGTACTTTCACAGAGACCCAGAGGGAAGGTTACATCAGCAGAAATGAAATTTCTCACGTTGGTCAAAGGAGTGCACATTACGAGAGAACATAAGTAATGCAGAGTTAAGGCACAGGCAGGGGTAGTTCCTCTCCACCTACTTTATATTTGACTATCGTTGTGAAGAACGCCAATTTAAATTAGACTAGAAAATGGATAAGTGATCTGAGCAGGGGAATCTAGTCTCACACATGAATCTAATTCCGATGTTGAATTAATGAATACCGTTTTAGCAACGAAAAACGAATACCTCCGATTATAAACCCGGTATTAGGATTTGATGATACTGTGTGCTTTGATAAGTACGGTAAATTCACACAATTGTTTACTATCATAAATTGCGAAAATAATCAGAACGAAAATGCACAGACAGAGATTTACAAATTTTTAAATTACAGAATAGAATTACGGAATACAAGGCCAACTGGTGTAAGCATTTGGGAAGAATGCAGCAAGATCGCCTTCCCAACCAAACTTGGCTTGAATTATAAACCCACAGGTTATCGTAGTGTGGGGCGTCCTAGGACGAGATCGTTTCCCGAACACGCAGTGCAGCCTAATCCGTGAAGTGGAGATGATGATGATGGTGAATTACTGACGAATACAATTCAAATACAAGATAGATTATAAACGCTAAGTCAATATGTAGGCAAATACATAATAAAAGTGTTAAACGAATCTGAGAGACAGAGAATGAAGGAAAGTGGGATCGAGGCAGGCAGAAGGCAGAGTGAGAGGCAGCGAGCACGGCTTTTGCAGAGAGCCGTCAATATTATGCCGACAGAGAGCGTAATATGAACAATTTTATACGCATCCAATTTAAAATGACAGTGAAAAATATATTTCATCGGGCGCAGTGCTTTTCGTAACACTATCAAAATTGCGCAATGTCGCCACATGAATTTGACTGTACATACAGAGTGTGAATAAATATCAACCTACGAACGGTTAAAATGTGTTTATCATATTGTTTCGACTGTCTCCTTGATCGTCGTACGGTACAGTGGAAAACAAAATACGAGACACCAATGAAGTCACTAATCACCAGCTGTAATTAATCACAATTAACAGTTTGTACTCAACTCGTTATTCAACAAGATTACACTCGCACAATAAATCAAGATAGTCTGTCAAAACTAATAATAATGTCAACTATAAAGTATTCCACACTATAATCACTAATACACTACTTGAGATGCACTGTGTAAATCGCCCGACAATAACTGAAAACGAAGCGGCAGGTATGGGCTATTTATAGTCTGCAGGGTTCCATAATATGCTTCCTTAAGAAACGGTTGAAAATTCTAGAGGATACTTTAGCGCGGCCTTGGCAGAAACACACACCGGCAGGGCTGGTCGAGAAGCTTGTAGAACGATACCATCGAACGCACGACAATGTTCCGCATTACGTAACACTGCCTCGCATGTTAAGCGTCACGTACGCACACAGACATTACAGCTGGGCTCTGCCGAGAACCGTGTAGAACTTCCTGTAATGGCGTAACAATATGTACAGACGAGGAGAGCGAAACCTGGATGGTGAGTGAGAGGGAGTGAGACAGTAAGTGGGGGAGGGAAACTACACAGGCCTGTACAAATACCGAAGCGTGTTACTATGGAAACTTTGGTAGTGAAGACATCTGGTAGCGCCCATAGCAGGCTTGCATTACGGACGACTCCGAATCCTGGTGAAAATTCACTGCAGGAAATTGCCGATCTGCAACTGATCGCTTTCTTGATGAAGAGGGAAATCATCGTAATAGGCTGCACATAGCCAGGCCACGTTTTCCCTTTGACTGTAGTAAATTATTGAAATAGGTAAGCAGACTGAGAAAAAAGTGAAACAGAATTAGGTATTTGTCATGTTCACCTTCTCCCCGCCTGTACAACTCCTGATCTACCACTGGCAGAGAGAAATGTGCAATCTAGTAACCAGGCGCGGTGCAGAGTCGCATGGGTAATAGGGAGTATTGTGTGTGTGTGTGTGCGCGCGTGCGTGCGTGCACGCAGGTATGTGTGTGCGTGTGTGTTTGTTCCATTGTTAATCATTGTTAATTGTCTAGCCCAGGCATGCCAAACAGTACCGCTGTATTATTTGTGTCCAACGATAGTGGTGGGAATAGTGACTTTGACAGACAGCACAGCCGTTGTCGTTGTGAGTCTGCAACGTCACCACTGCGCCAGCCAGCGCCACTGTTGACACATATTTATCGTGTTTATCACTTAATTGTAAATTGTAAATTTAATTGTATGGAACTATAAGCCGAGAGGACGGAGAGGTGTGGGATGTCCGAGGAAGCGCTGGAGTGACCAGCTGTTATCTTTGACTATTTGAGACCGGAACAAACCATTCTTGGTTTAATCCTTGAAGATGATGATGATCATCATCATTTAATTGTAGGAATATTTGTGGTACGATTTGTAGAAATCTTATAAATAAAACCTGACACAGCACAAGGATTAAATTTTATATTGCAATACCCACGTCGATTTATGCCAGTGAGGCGTGGGTTATGACAAAAAGGAAAGCGGCAAGATTCAGAGTCCAGAAAAAACGCTCGTGTAACCGTACCCTTAAGGTATTGTCAATTTGTTTTGTGTAGATCAAACGGCGTCATTTGAAACGAAATACAACGTTGTTATTAACAAAAACACGGAAAACATGTCCCATTTGCTTGGAGATTAGAGAGATAAAGAGAAAGTTAGAAAGAGAGAGAGAGAGAGAGAGAGTTTGTGTGCGAGTGAGAGAGAAAGGGTGAAGAGGCGGAGAGAGACAGGACAGAGAAGGTAGAAATAATCTCACTGCACTAGTATACGGGTTCCGTATATTCATATTGAATTACTGAAGTCGATGGAAATAGTAGCTAGAGGTAAGCGGAACTTCCATTAGATAGTAAAATGTAATTCCCTTATAGTTTTCTGTATTTTAAAACCACAAGCTGTAATAAGTTTGTTTTTCGGATTTTCGAATTAAGGTGTACATATACCTGAAGTATAGAGGATGTGTACATCGGGTACTTTTTCTCCACCTATTTTATATTTGACTAGCATTAATGGACGTAGGTTTTTTGCCTTGCGGTACTACTTCTGGACGGGGTTGCTAATCCCCCATTGATCGCCTCCCCAGGTGGTGGATGGCTGGGACGTTCTCCAGCTCCTCATGGGCTGGGGCATGGCCGGCTCTAGTATAAGGCCGGAATATCAAACGTGGAAACGTTGTGTCTAAGGCCTATAAGCATAGTGTAATAAAATAGCTATAGTGAACATGTTATATTTTGATTTAATTTCCTAGCATTTCTACAATGATGAGAAGACATATTTATAGTTAAATCTAAATTATAGGTCTGTGTGAACTTAGATTACGTTTAATTTGAAGAAATTAGTGACTTAGTGTTAGGCCTAATGAATCAATTTTGTTCGAATTACTCAATTCGTATCATATGAATTCGCTAATTATTATATTTGTTAAATAATATAACAATATTTTACATAACAAACTTTTAATTTGCAAAACATTAAGAATTAGAAAACTGCTGTTAACCGGCAATTAAAAATGACGCGTTTCGATTATTGATATACATAAATTATGAGATCATCTCGTCGGCCTGAAATATCAGCTTGGTAAAGCTTGGCCTCAAATTTGAACCAGGTAAATTGCTATCAATTGCATTTTCAAGTTATTATTATAATAATAATACAGAAATTAACGTTATAATTCTATTCATTCCTATCCTAGCCTAACCTAACCTAACCTAACCTAACCTAACCTAACCTAACCTAACCTAACCTAACCAAACCTAACCTAACATAAATTATGAGATCATCTCGTCGGCCTCAAATATCAGCTTGGTAAAGCTTGGCCTCAAATTTGAACCAGGTAAATTGCTATCAATTGCATTTTCAAGTTATTATTATTATTATTATTATTATTATACAGAAATTAACGTTATAATTCTATTCATTCCTAACCTAGCCTAACCTAACCTAACCTAACCTAACCTAACCTAACCTAACCTAACATAAATTATGAGATCATCTCGTCGGCCTGAAATATCAGCTTGGTAAAGCTTGGCCTCAAATTTGAACCAGGTAAATTGCTATCAATTGCATTTTCAAGTTATTATTATTATAATAATACAGAAATTAACGTTATAATTCTATTCATTCCTATCCTAGCCTAACCTAACCTAACCTAACATAACATAACCTAACCTAACCTGACCTAATCTGACCTAATATAACCTAACCTAACGTAACAGAAATATTGGAACAAAGAGGTTACTCACGCAAATAAAAAGTTGAAGAATTGAAATCTCATCGAAATTCAGAATAGCGACGTTTCTAAATGGCAGATTCGGTCAGTAAGTGAAAGTTCGGGGCGCAGTTGACAGCGTAAGAACAGGTAAAAGCGTTGTTTCGTCACAACTGACCGAGACCGAGGCTCTCACCGTGGTCTGCACCGCCAGAGGAATAAAACAATTAATTAATTGCATTAGTAAAGAAGGCCAATTTATAGAGTCTGGAAAAAACAATAAGTACGCTGAGCAGGGGGGGGGAATCTAGTCTCACACATGAATCTATTTCCGATTTTGAATTAACAAGTACCGTTTTAGCAATGAAATCAAATACCTCCGGTTATAAATCCCATAGCAGTATTTGACGATACTGTTTATTTCAATAAATAAATTCACATTATTTTTACCATAATAAATTGCGAAAATAATCAGAACGGAAATAGTATGCCAGTAGTTACTAAATATTAATATGAAGGCTTAAACCGTGAATATTTTAAAATACGAATTGAAGTTTTTAGGATTGTCTCGAATGTATTAATTGAAAATGGCAACGAGTCGTAAACATGCATTTAATTTGTTTCATTTGTCTACATTCTATCTGTTTGCGTGTGGAACACAACATAAGCACGTTCCTTGCGACGGGTAAACTTAGGGGTCCGCGGACTGGCCGTTGACGATGGTGCCCTCGGGAGCGTAACGTTTCGCTGGTCATCATCATGTTTAGGGCCGCCGCTAGCATATGTTCGCACCGGACACGGGCGGCCATACCATAGGGACGGCCGTATACTGCCAAATTCATCAGCGGATAATTAAGACAATTGATACCGACTACGTCTAGGTATATGACATTAACGTTATCCCCAACTTCGTCGCGCTTATTTGCTAAACTGCTAAGTCCCATGTTCTGGACGAGGCCTTACAGCGTTTCCACCACTTTCAAGTCCTAAATCACCACTGAGTCAGAATGGAGTCAAACTGAGCCATTTGTATGAAGTCAAAATAAAAACTAATAAATGATGGAAACTAGTAACAGGGAACTGATTGTTTGGGACAGTAAGCTAACAAAATTTGGACTCATCTGTGGAACGATTCATAGGTACCTAAAAAAAAAAAAAAAAAAACGGAAGTATATCCGAATGAAATTTTACAAAACTGTGGCTGTTCCCACATTCCTGGTCGAGACTTAGGAGTTGAAAATGGTGGAAACACTGAAAGGCCACGAGCGGGCGGCGAATATACCAGCATTTGACAAGAGCGGGCGGCGAATATACCAGCATTTGACACGAGCGGGCGACGAATATACCAGCATTTGACACGAGCGGGCGACGAATATACCAGCATTTGATATGAGCGGGCGACGAATATACCAGCATTTGACCTGAGCGGGAGACGAATATACCAGCATTTGACCTGAGCGGGCGGCGAATATACCAGCATTTGACAAGAGCGGGCGGCGAATATACCAGCATTTGACATGAGCGGGCGACGAATATACCAGCATTTCACATGAGCGGGCGACGAATATACCAGCATTTGACATGAGCGGGCGACGAATATACCAGCATTTGACAAGAGCGGGCGGCGAATATACCAGCATTTGATAAGAGCGGGCAACGAATATACCAGCATTTGACACGAGCGGGCGGCGAATATACCAGCATTTGACAAGAGCGGGCGGCGAATATACCGGCATTTGACACGAGCGGGCGGCGAATATACCAGCATTTGACAAGAGCGGGCGGCGAATATACCAGCATTTGACACGAGCGGGCGGCGAATATACCAGCATTTGACACGAGCGGGCGGCGAATATACCAGCATTTGACACGAGCGGGCGGCGAATATACCAGCATTTGACACGAGCGGGCGGCGATATAGCAGCATTTGACACGAGCGGGCGGCGAATATACCAGCATTTGACAAGAGCGGGCGACGAATATACCAGCATTTGACAAGAGCGGGCGACGAATATACCAGCATTTGACACGAGCGGGCGACGAATATACCAGCATTTGACATGAGCGGGCGACGAATATACCAGCATTTGACCAGAGCGGGCGGCGAATATACCAGAATTTGACACGAGCGGGCGGCGAATATACCGGCATTTGACACGAGCGGGCGGCGAATATACCGGCATTTGACACGAGCGGGCGGCGAATATACCAGCATTTGACACGAGCGGGCGGCGAATATACCAGCATTTGACACGAGCGGGCGGCGAATATACCAGCATTTGACACGAGCGGGCGGCGAATATACCAGCATTTGACACGAGCGGGCGGCGATATACCAGCATTTGACACGAGCGGGCGGCGAATATACCAGCATTTGACAAGAGCGGGCGACGAATATACCAGCATTTGACACGAGCGGGCGACGAATATACCAGCATTTGACACGAGCGGGCGGCGAATAAACCAGCATTTGACAAGAGCGGGCGGCCAATATACCAGCATTTGACACGAGCGGGCGGCGAATATACCAGCATTTGACGTGAGCGGGCGACGAATATACCAGCATTTGACGTGAGCGGGCGACGAATATACCAGCATTTGACATGAGCGGGCGACGAATATACCAGCATTTTTTTTCATAAAAAGTGGACGGTTGTTTGGGAGTGTATATTCCTATTAATAAAAAAAGGTATTGTTACGACGGTCTCACTGATCGTCGTATGGTACAGTGGAAAACAAAGTACAAGACACCAATGAAATCACTAATATATATATAATAGGGTTGGTATAGCTAGTGCCGTCTCCCTTCCTTCAACCTGGCTTCCCAATTCTCCCGATGTTCCCATTGACCTTCCTCGAGTCCTATACGTTGCATAGATTCATCCACTTCGTCCCTCCAAGATCTTCTCGGTTTTCCCCTTTTTCTGCTTCCTAATAGACTCCATTCCGTCACTTTGTTGATCCACCTATTTTCGGCTCTCCGGACATGACCGTACCACACCAATCTTTTCTCTTCAAAGTAGTCAATTACACTTCTTTCCGTTTCCATTCTTCTTCTGATCTCCTCGTTTGTTATTCGGTCTGCTCTCGTTATTCCACAGCACCTCCTCCAATATTCCATCTCTGTTGCCAGAATCGTCCGTTTATTCTTTTTGTTAATAGCCCATATTTCTGCTGCATAAGTTATAGTGCTTTGGACTGTGGTCTGATATATCATTTTTTTGGTGCTTCTTTCTAATAATTTTGTCCCATATAACACTGTGTAATTGTCTAATCCCTGTTCTAGTTTGCCCTAATCTACTTTTTATTTCTTCTTCTACTGTGCATTGTTTACTCAGTGTGAATCCTAGGTACTTGAATTTGTCTGTTCATCTAATTTTAGCATTTTCGTCCATTTCTAAATCTGTTGTTTCTTCATCTCTAATTGCCAAGTATTCAGTCTTTTTCATATTTTGCAATTCCATCTTTGTGTATTCTTCATTTAGCTTTCTGACCATGTAGGTTCGATCTTCTTCATCCTGGGCTATAACTACCTGGTCATCGGCGAAGCATAGTGTATACAGGTGATCGTTTCGTATCGGTATTCCCATTCCATGGCATTTTTGTTTCCACATGGTTAATGCACATTCTATAAATATCTTAAACAGCGTGGGTGATGTTGGGCAGCCTTGCAGTAACCCTTTGGATGTTTTAAACCTACAGACAACTTTGTTACCCACTTTAATTTGTACGTTGTTGTTTTTATATAGATTTTTTACTGCTTGCGTCAGGGCTTCCGGTATTTCCAATTGTGATAGAGCTTAAAACATTACTTGTATGGGTACTGTATCATATGCTTTTTAAGGTCAATAAACGCTAGATGTACTTCCCTGTTCTTCGCGTTTTTCTGTTCTATGATCTGTTGCAGTGCATATATCTGGTCTACGCACGACCTCCCGGCTGTAATACATGCTTTTTCTTCTGCAATCTTTCCCTCTATATTTTCCTCGATTTTATTTCTTAGCACCTTACCATACAGCCTTCCCATTGTTGCTATGACACTTATGCCTCTATAGTTTTCGCAGTCTTTTCTATCGTCCTTTTTAAATATCGATGTAATTCGTGCCTCTTTCCATTCCGCAGGTAAATCTTCTCCATTTATAACCTTCTCGAACATTTCTCCTATCATTCTCATAAGTTTTTCAGTTCCGTACTTTATTAGTTCCGCTACTAACCCACCTGGGCCTGATGCTTTGTTGTTTTTCATTGAGTTTACTGCTTTCCTTATTTCTGCTGCCGTTATAGTATTTCTATTTTCTGTTTCTGTCTCTATTTCTTCTTCATCGTTATTCAGGAATTCTTGTCTACGTTCCGCAAGTAGGTTTTTATAGTGTGTCTCCCATTCATTGTCTTGTGTGTATTGAATATAGGTTTTATCCTTTCTATTCGTTCGTAATGATTTAATTACATTCCATGCTTCTGAACTCCTAGCTCCTCCTATGTATTGGTCTACATTTCTACACCTGTTTTAACTTGCTTCATTTTTCTCTTTGCTGACCATTTCTTTCACTCCATTGTTCTTCTCTCCGTAGTTTCTGTAATCTTCTTCTTTTTTCGTGGACATCCATTTGTTATATAGTTTTTTCTTTGCTTTTATCTCTTCTATCGTCCCTTTCTTCAAGTCCTATTTATATGTATTATTTCCCTGTTCAATCTCTCCAAGGGCTTCTAGTGCTGATTGCAGCATAGCTTCTTTTATGTGTTCATATATGATGTTTACTTCTTCATCACACCTAAATTCTATTAACTTTTGATCTAGACGTTGCTGGTATAGGTTCCTTATCGATTCATCCTGTAATAATTGAATTTTGAATTTGTATCCTTAATTATTTGTGTTGTCGTAATTGTCTCTTCTGTCTTTGTTGGTATTTTGGCTCCTTTCCATGGGAATTTCATTTTTGCTATCAATAGTTTATGGTCTGTTCCACACTCCGCTCCTCTCTGAACTCTGACGCTTTTATTATAATTGTTGTTCTGTTCCTTATTATTACATAGTCAATTATCGACCTCAGCTTTCTTGTTTCCTGTGTCCAGTATATTTATGTATGTTTTTGTGTTCAAAGAATCCGTTTGTAATTTTTAAGTCATTTAGTTCACATAGGTCTATTAGTCTTTCTACATTATCATTCGATCTCTCTTCTCCAAATCTTCCTACTGTTTTGTCATTTTCCCTCTTCCCGACTCTTCCATTAAGATCACCAGCTATTATGATTTAGTAGTTTTGTTTTATTTTTGTAATTTCATGTTGTAGCGTATTCAAAAAGTAATCTTTTTCTGCAGCAGAGCTGTCATCCGTTGGAGCATAAACAGCTAGTATTGCTATTTCTCTACCATACAAAGTCAGGTTTAATTTTTAGTATTCTTTCGTTCACTGGTTCCCATGATTTTATATTTTTTCTGTACTTTTTCTTGATAAGTATTCTTACCCCGGATTTTGCCCTCTGATCTTTATTTACTCCACTCCATATTGTACCTTGTATTTCTTCTGTTCCGTTTCCTTTTTTCTTTGTTTCGGTGATCATTAATATGTCCAATTTCATTTTGCTAAATTCGTTTAAGATTTCTTTATCCTTTGTATTCCAGCCTTGGATGTTAAAGTCACTAATAACCAGCGTTAATTATCACAAGTACAGTTTACAGTACAATCAACAAGTTATTCAACAACATTGTACTCGTACAATAATTCAAACTGAACTGTCCACACTCAATAATAATGTAAACTAAGAGAGTCCCGCACAATTACAAAACACATGACAATTCGCCACAATACTTCGAACCTTACCGGAATAAATCGCCACTAAAACTGAAAGTAAACGCCGCTGAATGTCTGTATTTATGTCCCGCTGAGATTCCAGAATAATGCATTCTACGCGTCAGCGCTACTAGAAAAAAAACAGACTGTAATTGATTGCGGCCTTGAACACAGTGCCCGCGGACCGGTATGGTCTGCAATAGTGTCGCTGCGGACGCGTGACAATTGTCACGTCATTGTCCTTCGTCTCAAAGTAGCAACAATATGTACGCACACACACATTATAGCCGAGAAACACGTAGAGTGTTCTGTACTGCCATAACCGTACATATTGTCTTTCAGATAATCATTACCATTAAAGTAACAATGATTTGTTCATTTCGCAAGCAGATAGAGTAGAGCTGCTCTCACTTCAGACGTCCGACACGTCTACGGCCTTTCGGCCTTACGGGATGCGGCAATCGTCCATTCGGTTACGAGGTTTCAACTATTTTAACCGTTATGGGGTAATTATATTGTCTGAACCGTTCTGTCGATTATAGTGTTACGACGGTCTAGTGATCGTCGTATGCTACAGAGGAGAACAAAATACAAGACACCAGTTACGTCACTAATTACCAGCATTAGTTATCACAATTAAACAGTTTGTAAACAACAATACGGTCTGTTACAACAAATCAAATAAAAATTGTTCACACGTAATAATAATGTCAACTAACAGAGTCTCGCACAATTATAAAATACATATCACTTCGGCACATTACTTCGAACCGCACTGGAATAAATCGCTACTTAAACTCCATTAAGCACCGCTGAATGCCATATTTATACCCCGCTGATATTCCAGAATAATACATAATACGCGTCAACACTACACTAGAGCGTAATTGCTTGCGGCCTGGAACACAGCGCGCACGAACCGGTGAGTCTGGAACAATCTCGTTATCGCCTGTTAAGAATCACGTGCGCGCACAATATTACAGCTGGTTCCACTGGAATAGCCGAGAAACACGTAGAATGTTTTGGAATGTCGTAACAATGCTTATAATATTGTAACGTTACATAACCCATGTCCAAATATGATAACACAATCACCCCACTCTAAAGGTCAGAAATGGGTATTATGTACCTAGCTATAGAATACTTTGTACTACAGAACACTATAAACAATAACAAAGTGACAAAGTGTACATAGTGAGATATAGTGTACATAGTGAGAGGGTAAATTGTTAAAAAGGAGCATCTCACACATTTATACTGTAGATGGAAAAACAATCAATTGTAGCAGTGGACTATACTGCTGACAAATTTTGTATTTTGTTTGTATTTTGTATAATTTGTATTGTGTAGGCCACCAAGGTCTTGTACCTAGGTATAATTTTTATGTTTAATATAATAATTGTGTTTAAATATAAGATAACCCAGGGTTAGATATAAAATAATACTATGTGAGCAGGATGGCATAGGAAAATAGTTTAGAGTAAGGATACTTTAAGCAAATAATAAATTATAAATAAATACAATTGAAGAAAATTAAAATATTAAACACCTATGTATAAGCTTAAGAGAAAATAGAAAGAAAAACCTTAGATAAATTAAATTGGATTATAAACAATATTTAAAAAGATTATTTTTCTATAAAGAAGAAATAAATTTATAATAATTAAT
The DNA here is from genome assembly GCA_034769895.1 of Magicicada septendecula. Classification (NCBI taxonomy): domain Eukaryota; kingdom Metazoa; phylum Arthropoda; class Insecta; order Hemiptera; family Cicadidae; genus Magicicada; species Magicicada septendecula. Next base: position 5,896,492 of record CM068371.1, read on the forward strand.
AATAGCCTATATACTCAAAAGTATATAGATTCACCAATAAAAAACGATAAAAAATTCTTGGTTACTACGAGTAACCAACTAACAAGATTGAAATTAATTGTTAAAACGATTGGGAAGTGAACGTTTGAAAAAAGTGTAATGCCTATTTAAAATTTGAAAATTAATGAATACTTTTGGAATACCCAGTGCGAAATTCAATAAAAATTGACGAGAGATGTACACCTTCTATTAAAACTTCTTCAAGTAGCACCATCCACGCCCTTTATTTGACGAAACTTTGAGAAAATTTAACGACTAGTTCCAGCCCTAATCTCCAGCACTTCGAGATTTTGGTGAGATCGTATACAAGTAAATTTAACTAAATTACAACTCAACTATAACTTCTAACACTAGAAACAACACCATATCAGTAAACACTTCAGGAAAAGAGGTGAAACAGACTTTATTATTTTTCGTTAACCAAAAAATCTGCATAACGGATCTTTGTGAATTCTTTGGCGACATTAAATAATTTCGTGGTTGTAGCGAAGAACATAACCTGTACTCTGGCGGATAAACCCGGAAATACATACTAAAGAAAAACAAAATATAATCTATTTTTTTAATGTAAAGCTTGGTATTAAATTATTCATTTCTGACCGTCTCATAGCACAAAGAACTTACAAATAACCCTGGGAAATTAAAAAATTAATTCTTTATTGTTTTATATTTTATAAAGGATAAAAATGTTTGTTATACTTTCTATGTTTACCAAATAAGATCGAACTAATGTTGCGTTGAAAGGGAGAATCGATTATAACTTTCTGTATTGGGAGAAGATAAAAAACATTGTATTTATTAAATAAATACCATGAATACTTTGTTATTTGAATAAAATGTGTATTATTTTCAGTAGATGGTAGTTGTTTACAGATCGTCAAGAGGCAAGGAAGAGTACGAACAACCAGAAAATATTACAGACAATTGGTGTTAATTTAACCTCCAATTTGTTTGTAAACGTCAAAATCAGCTGATCTCAAGAGCGGAGAAATTTAAATTAAGTAATTGTATGCCAAGAGGATAATACTTTTTACACTCTCTCTCCTAACTACAGTCAAACAACTTCAATGAATTCTCCCAAATCACACACCCTCGATGTCATTTTTTTGGAACTGTAAACATCAAATATAACGAATTCTGTGACGATCGCAAGAGTGACGATAAGATCTAACGATACTATCCGATCATTAACCGCGAGACGTTACAAGATTGGCGAACCCAACAGTGGGTCTAATAAAATATTATTTCATTAAACAATTACTGTGACTCTCATTAAAGCGAGATTTTCGAAGGGCAAATAAAACTTAGATTTAATTAAGTAAAGTACTATTTAGACTCTTAGAGATTAACCGCGAGACGTTAAAAGATGACGTACCAACGTGGTGCTTAATTAGGAAAGCTTAACAAATTAACGATAGTACATAACAAGCTCTGAGACAAATAACCGCGAGACGTTACAATATTCACTTAGTATTGTTGTATATCTGCATATCTTCTACAATCTTGCAGAGTTTACCATACCACGTGCCTAGAGACCTCATTTCAACTATGCCTGAATAGGACTGGCCGCCGGCGATTTCGTTAATTATTATTTCTTATACACGCTATGTGGATGACACCTTCGTGGTTTTCGATGGTACTTATAGGCAAATCAACATGCTACTGAAATACATGAACAGTATAAACAATAAAATTAAATTCACCATGGAAATGGAAAATAATGAATGTATAAACTTCCTTGACTTATCTGTACGAAAACAGAATCGTTCTTTTACATATAAAATATACAGGAAGCCAACTACCACGTATTTGACTATACACGCACACTCATATCATCCTTACACATAAAAAAATTCCGTTCAATGCATTTGTGCACAGATTGTTGAATGCACCATTGAGCCTTGAAGATTATCGGGATGAAGTAAACATGATCAAATACATAGCCGTGAAAAATGCTTATAAAAGTGACATGATTGATGATTTGATACGTAAACATAAGTGCAAGCAGAACAAGATGAAAACTGACAAGGATAAAGTTCAATTTGTCTCAGCTGAATATATTAATGTGCTCCCTAACGTAATAAAAAATGAGTTTAAGAAATTAAACTTTAATGTTTCATTTAGAACTATCAATATTTTAAAAAATATATTTAAGTTAAGGTCTCCAAAGTTATCAGAAAATTGCTCAGGCGTATACAGGATACAATGTAATGATTGTGACAAGTTATACATCGGTCAAACGGGGGGAGATTTATTGACAGATTTAAAGAACATATACCGAAAAAGGATATCAGATCGGCCAAATCTAATTTTGCATTGCATTTGATAAACGAAAATCATAATTACACTGAATTCGCAGATAATATTAAGATACCCATACACGTTAGCAACAAAGGTCGTTTTATGGATGCCTTAGAGGATTTTGAAATTTACAGAGCATCCAAAATGCATAAAGAATGCTTAACGACCAGCTTTCGTTTAAATCAAATACGCTGTATGACACCATATTGAAGATAAACGGCGAACATTGTTATCAATTCAGTTGAAATGTGACATTCGAGCAGTGCGCACTGTTTTCGATACTTGTGTAGTTATAACGGGTTTTTAATTATGTTATTTGTAACAGTTGTGGTTGTGTGTGTGTGTGTGTGTGTGTGTGTGTGTGTGTGTGTGTGTGTGTGTGTGTGTGTGTGTGTGTGTGTGTGTGTGTGTGTGTGTGTGTGTGTGTGTGATATTTTCGCCAAAGATTCCTATAGGCCTATAATGGAAGGATAAAAATTCTTCACCTGAAGATGGGAATTTATTCCCGAAACATGTAGTTTACAAAATAACTACAAGATCGCAAGACGGATTACAATAAAGATATATTATAAACTTTAAATTAAATTTCGTTAATGTCCAATTCTCAGACCCATACAGAAGTGTGGGGAGGGCTATCGCCCTGTAGAAATTTATGTTTTTCTTTACTCTGTGATTTTATATTCTCCTGATGGTATAACATCTTCTCTAGTGTTATAACTTAGGGAACCCGAAATAATTGGTTCTGCCAATTATTCAGGCTGCCTTATTCGACGAGCTGAAATTTAATCAGAACAACACAGAGTAAAAATAAAAGGAATCAGGGAATGGGAAAACTGTTGATTTATGTACTCAGTATATGTGTGAAACAAGAAGACTTCTCTTTATTAAACATTTGAAAAATAATAACATTTACTCAAAAGATAGATCCCATGACATTACTAATTGAATTATTAAAGTTATTTGAATTCTTTATTTAAACTTTGGGATCACAACAGATTTTATTTAGCTATACCACGGATCCGGGTAACCTTAGGTATTTAGTCATCAAACCTTTAATTATATTCACTTCATGATATTAGCTTGCAAGACCTTTAGTTTTATGCTTCATTATTATTCCATTTGAAGAATGGTATTAATTATACTACGATACATTAAGATTTAACTTTTACAATGTATTATGTCTGAATAGTTACATTAAATTCTTAGAGTTAATTCTTTTTAATCTTTACAAGTTTAATCGTCTCTGAAAAGTCTCTCTTTTAAAGTGTATTGTGTTACAATTATAATTATTATTTATTCCTCGATAGACGTGCTATCGAGTCACCTTTTAATTTGGTATGTAGAAATTTCCTCCGGGAGTGTCCGTCTTGGGAATCCTTAAAAGCGTCGTCCTCATCTAGGTCTGGTCTTAGTCATTAAAGGCTTAAACGTCTGCAGTCTAGGTCGAACCTTCTACGATGGTAGGCGTCGATTCTCTGATGTCTCGAACTACATCTTCTGTCGGGTCTACTAGAGTTGTAAATTCTGGTAGCTCACATCTCCAGGTAGGATGTTGAAAAGTGTCGTCAGTTGGTGAAGTTAGCAGTCATCGTTATTAATACTCGTACTTTTGTTGTCACATATTTCTTCTTGTTACCACGTTTCTGATTTTTAATTAATGTTACATGTTACACTCTTTAGTGTAGCAGAAAATAAACTACATTTGAAATAAGCCAAACTAACAACAAATCACACAACATTCCAACAGAGCTTTTGCTCGTGCGTGTGCACTGCTTGGAGACTTCATAGCGAGAGAGAGATTTTTCGCCCGCTTCCACTGGTACTGCACGGGGTAGTGGGGTGTTTATTCCGCGAGAATATAGTCCCTGTCTCTCTCTAAATAAACATTTTTATTTATACAAACTATCCCTAGATAAAAATACATAATTTAAATGAGTTGTTTTAGTGACTATCTGTGTCTTCAGATTCTTTAATTATTAACATTAGTTTTTTATTTTATTCTTAATTACAGAAGACTCGGAAAACATGTCGAGTCCGGAATCAACAGGTAGGCGCCTGATAGCAAGCAAGGGTTAAATACGACAATAATAATTATTTACAATATGCCTTTTTATTACTTATTCCTTTCACACTTAGTACCTACATGTTTTTTTATTATTGTGAGATTTAAATGGTTAATGGCTCGCAACCTTAATTTTTTTTTATTTCTTTTTTTTTTTTATAATGGTTACAATTTAAATCGTCACAATGGTAGCCGCACATATGGTTTAATTTACGCGTATGCAGTTTATTCACCACGCCATTGTTTGTAATAACAAGAGAAAGTAAATACATGGCTGAACGCGCTCGTGCGTGAGTGTGTAAAACTGAATCATTAATATGGAATCAGAATAACAACTAATAAATGATCGAAACTAGGAATAAGGAACTGATTGATTGGGATAGTAAGCTTACGAAATTTAGACGCATCTATGGAACGATTCATAGGTACCCGAGAAATAAAACACGGAAGTACACTCGAATGAATTTTTACAAAACTGTGGCTGTCCCCACATTATTGTATGCTAGTGAGACATGGACCCTTGGTAAAAGGGATGTTCAGAGGATTCAGGCAGCTGAAATGAAAATTCTAAGAGGGACGCAAGGTTGTTCTCTCTTGGATCGGAGAGGAAATGAGAATACTAGACGCGATTTAAACATTGTATCGTTGCACCAGAAGATTGAAGTCCACAGAAGGATATATTGTGAACATTTGAACCGTATGCTTGATATCTGTCTACGCGTGGCTGCCTTGGGTTATCATCCGAATGGGAAGAGAGATGTCGGTAGACCGAGGGGAGATAGGTTCTGGAACAGGTCTAGGGCCTAATTCTTGGGGTGGTGATGATGATGATGAACTAGTAACAGGCCTAATTTATTACAGAAACGAACGAAATATGTTTCATTAAAAATAAAGTCATAGGACAGGGTTGAAAAGTCAAATAATGACGCCTATAAAGTAGCACGTGGTCATAAAAACCCAACGAACTGGGGAGGACAGTGTTAGATAACAGCTAACAACCCTTATTGATGGTAGTTATAAAACTAATTCATAACGTCTACTAAGGGTAGGGATTTTATTATTTTGTAATACACGCTCACACTTGTGGGTACGTTTTTATGTCTCCTATTCAACCGAAGCCATTATATTTTCGTCAGCACTAAAATGTAAAGCACTCCATCTAGATCGGCCATTAGAACAACCACACAGTTCGCATTTCAGAAAAATTTGAACGTTTGTTGTTACCTTGTGGAATGGAAAAACGAACTTCTTTATTTTAATGTTTCTATACGAAACGTAAATTGCTGTTGTTATCAAGCGTAATAGGTGCCATATAAAGCTATTTTAATAACATCGGGCAACAGCGTTTTGTAAATTAAACATGTTATGAGTGTAAATCGTTTAGAACATTAGTGATTTTGAAATATCGCACTAGGTGTTTACTTTCAAAATTTATACACTACACAGAATCTCTACATAGATTTTTATGCGGTAATTTTCCAGACTCATCGTGAGACTACGTTCGACTGATCTTTTTAAGTACTAGTTCCGAACTATCGAGCAATTTCATTCTGACAACTATGTCAGCAGTGTGTAGAATGTGCTCCCACAGGGACACTCCTCACTATAGTTTACACTTCCTACATATATTATGTAGATTTTCCATTAAACACTTTACTTTCCTACACCAGTTTCAACAGTTTCTGTCTCTGCAATCGCCGAACAAGACATTGTAGTGCCTCATTATCTTGATGTTTATAAAGCCTTTGTTCGTATTTAGCAGCATACCGTTTCACCTCATCAGTAACTATAGGTATTTTCAGCTCTCGATAGATATCATTGTTCCTTACATACTGAGCTTCATCAACAATTCTGTAAAGTACTTTATTTTGAAAAGCTTCGATTATTTTGATGTTGGCTTTTGAGTTTGTGCGATCAAACTATTTACGCGAGCCTTCACTTCTCCTTACCACCCATTTTCGCCATTGACAAACGCCCACTTTTGTATGGACAAAGGCCCACTTTCCGAGCGTTGCTTTTATCTGGCAACACCGAGCCCGTACCGGAGCATAGAGACGCAGGGGTTGGAAGCCGCGTTTGATCTACACGTGCTCAGTGCCGCCTTTTGTGTGAGACTCCTTCCCCTCCTTGCTCTAGTTGTGCTCAGTGCCGCCTTTTGTGTGGGACTCCTTCCCCTCCCTGCTCTAGGTGTGCTCAGTGGCGCCTTTTGTGTGAGACTCCTTCCCCTCCCTGCTCTAGGTGTGCTCAGTGGCGCCTTTTGTGTGAGACTCCTTCCCCTCCCTGCTCTAGGTGTGCTCAGTGCCGCCTTTTGTGTGAGACTCCTTGCCCTCCCTGCTCTAGGTGTGCTCAGTGCCGCCTTTTGTGTGAGACTCCTTCCTCTCCCTGCTCTAGGTGTGCTCAGTGCCGCATTTTGTGTGAGACTCCTTCCCCTCCCTGCTCTAGGTGTGCTCAGTGCCGCATTTTGTGAGCGAATCCTTCCCCTCTACTGACTCCCATGTTTCGGCCTCCTGTTCAGACTTTCCTTGGGTGGCTGAAATGCTTTGACTCGTTATCGCTGAGCAAATTCTGCCTTTCCTCCACAGACTCTACAGTAAGAACTGAGCAACCGTTGTGTATTGCTATGCAGTTCAGGACGAGGAAAGACAGTTCGTATACCTGTAAAAATAATCACAACAAAACGGATGATGAAACCGTTCCTAACATGCGCATGTCCGGTGCATAGGTGTGTACAGAGCAACAGACAGTCATCAAGCTGGCCCGGACACTGGGGCACGTCCAGCTGCTGACCCAACAATCGACCTTGACCTTGACTTGACCTTCTAAGACTGTAGCCCGTTAATAAGTGAACACCGACCTTGCAGCTTGAATAGTGTATAAGGATTTATTCTCCTTCCTCTACTAGACTGAGACTACAACTCGTTATTTTTTAATACAATCGCCGTACCCTTGTTGCCTCGTTGTGCGTATAAATTCTGTTACAGCGATTCCGTGGATCGTTGTCTTACAACACTGGAATAAACTATTAACAGCCAGAGAAATCGATTTTCAAAACATTACTATAAACGTTTTAAGGCCTCGATTGGGGAATATGTTCTGATACGTGTAGCACCGGGCACTATGAGAAAATTCCAGAACAAAGAAACTGTCAGGTGTACGTACAAATGCGCCCACGGCACACTTGATCTGTTCTAAACTAAGCAAAGTAGCTTTAGTAGAAAAATAACTAACAAAATACTAGATTCATATACCAGCAAGAATAGCCGGAGAACTTCTCATAGGAACCAAAGTGTCAGCAACTTTGATTTTACACGAGTGGAAATCTTGGACGTACAACGCGTATTCCTAACTACCACTGAACGATTACAATGACAAATGGAGGAGAAAGCGAAAAAGGCGAGGGAACGTAGTTGATAAATAAGAGTGACAGAAGAGTTAAGAGGAGAGTTCCTGGAAAGAGTTTAAAACAAAATGAGCTGCGGATGAAGTTTTGAAGTGTGATGAACATGGACCACAACAACAAACTGTAAGTAAAACGTTTTAATTATTTAAAGTGTAACAGGGATTACTCTCTTTTAAAAATGAAATACAAAATATGAACGAGTAATAAGATGATAATTTACGAAGAAAATAATATTGATAATAATGAAATAATATGGAATAAAAAATTACCCCGTAATTTAAAAGGAACCAGATTTTAAAGGTTTTATAATATTGCTACATAAGTTCAGATGAAACAGAATTATATAATGCTCTTGAAAATTTGAGATTGAGTTGATACACTTTTATCGACTGGCCTTGTGTATGCAGCAGGCACGTTGCCTTAGAAGCTTTGACCTAGTCACCAGATTCTTCCAGCTCCTGCAACTACGTAAATCATCCTCGCCGTGCCGCTCGAAAAATGAATGATTATTCTGGAAATTCTGCGGGGTGTTATAAAGCGTCAGCGACCCTGTTAGAAATTAGTTTAGACCTGGAGATATTCAAGTGCGAATGTGACGAAGTGATCATTGTGTGTAATAGTGCGGAACTGTAATAAAGTGGCATTTATTATTGTGTGCTGGACAAATTCAACTTGACTTATTCTATAAGAGTGTTTTGTTGTTTTATAACCATTGTTTTAGTCTAATTAAAGTTTGCGATTTGTGACTTCAGTCGGATACAGGTTAGTGAAATGGGATTTTTACGATCAGTACTAGGAGTACCACGGAGGGACAGGATAAGAAATGATGATATAAGGAATATCCTTGGAATATACAACTAAACGAAAGGATAAAGCAATACAGACAGAATTGGACTGGCCACATTGAAAGGATGCATACGGAGAGGATACCAAAACAATTTTGGTTTATAATCCAAAAGGATGGCGAAATATTGGAAGACCAAAGAAAAGATAGTCGGACCAGGGAGCGCATAACGGATCATAAGGTCCACAGCCTGAAGAAATAGAAGAAGAACAGGAACAGGAAGAAAAAGCATGATTTTATTGGTGTCAGTTATTCTGTTTCCACTGTACCCACGTCGATCCGTGTGACCGACGTAACAGTCTTTTCAAAAGTTTACTTATTTTATTGGTAACCATAATATTCTATTTCACTTTCTCATAAAAATTATTATTATTCACAACTAAGTTTAGTCCAAATTTATAATAAAATTAATCATCTCATAAGTTAAGCGAAGTTACTTTTCAACTACTAAAACCACCAGCCTCTTACATAGTGGTTTACATAAGTTATGAGTACGTTGATAGTTTTGTTAGACAGGAGATATTAAGCTACACGCACGGGAGTCTGTGTTTGTCAGTGTCTGCGTTGAAAAAATAATAAAAGTGGTCCGCTTACCAGACGTTATCTATGTTACTTGTTTACAGCCACTACCAGTAGCGGTCGTTATCTGTTATCTAACACACTGTCCTAGCGACGCATTGTGCTTTTACAACCCTATCCAATTTTATGTGAGCCATTATCTGTTGTTATTAACCGTGTTTTATTGTATTATCTTTAATGAGAACTTGAACGGTGGCCGGCACAGTGGTATTGCTAGAAGCTCAGAATCTCAAAGGCTGTCATGGAATCGAGTCAAGGTCGCGAATAGATCTGCCTCACCCGATAATGTAGCGGTCATGTCTGGAATGCCGGGGTAGATAAGTAATAAAGGCACATTTACAATACAATAATGTAACGATTATTAATAAGTAGCTGTTACCCGCGGCTTCTCAGGCGAGTATTTGACTTTTAATAAGTATTTTAATATAATTTTTATTGTCTATGTCTATATGCCGTTCTGTCAGCTTGAATAAAAATTTTGTACTCATTAGTCAAATTCTCTCCTAAGGTGTTTTCAACACTTGTACTATTTTAACTTCTACTAAATTATTATGTTGGTGCAACAGCCTTTGAAGTTTTAAAAGTACCCGTTTATGAAGCCTGTTTATGTTCATCGTGTTAAAGACTTGAATAATTCTTTAATTGCTCTTTGTTAACTGTTAATTGTTAACTTTATCGACACACTTGAAAGAACTATTTCGTTTAATTGTTCTTACTTCTCGGGCAACGGAAGGTCTTCTGTCAGGTCTTGTCTGCTCAGTGTTTAAAGCTAGGTGTTTCAGATACGCCCAGTTCTTAGCATGTATTACTTTTCCAGTATCGTCATTCCATATACGCAGATTTCGATTTCCGTACCTTTGACGTCTGATTCTCAGAGGTTCTAATGCTGCGTGGGACATTATAGCTCTGACGTCACCCCATTCCTGATTTACATTATCACTGATGGGTGTTTGTTGTGCAGACTGACTCAGCCGAATTCGGAACAGGTGTCCTATATTATTATTTTGGAGTAGGGGTATTTTAAAAAGTTTCTGTGGAACACGGGTCGCACTTTCCTCCACCTACCAGGAATACTATTCTTTGATATGGGGGGAGAATGGTCAGACTAAACAACGTCCTTCCTTTCTTTTCATTTTCTTGCTGTTACAACCCAGCGTGGGTTTCCGCCCTCTCATCACACATCCGTCTCCATCCCCTCACGTTCATACATCTCAAATAACCCTCCACGTCGTCCAACCATCTCTTTCTGGGTCTGCCTCTGTCTCTAATTTTTCTTCCGACCGGTCTCCAATCTGCAATTTTCTTAGCCATTCTTCTGTCATCCATTCGCCTTACGTGGCCTAGCCACTCAAGCCTCCTACTTTTAATAAACCGGACTATGTCGGCACCCTGAATCAGTTGGTGCTGTTCATAGGTCATTCGAATCCTCTAATAGCCATCTTCGGTTTGTAGAGGTTCAAAGATTTTCTCAAGACTTTTCGTTGAAATATTCTTAAATGTTGCTCGTGTGTGCTGGTTAATGTCCAGGCTTCGCATCCTTATGTTAACTCAACAATGTCAGATACTCTAAAATCCTTTGCATTAACCACTAATTTACATAGTGCTCCAGTGATTTAGTGTTGTCGGCCTAAAGACGGTTAACGATTCCTAACATAGTTCAAACGCCATTTTTCTAAAAAAAAAAAAAAAATTTTTAAGCGACGGCAAACATACAGTTTTTATAAATTTTACACAAATGTTTCATGAATGTCAACTTTGCGATTGGAAACGGATTGTTGGCCTTAAGTTGTGAAACGTTTGTAAGAGCACTTCTTGAACCAGCAAATCGAGTTGTCAGTTTTAACTCTACCAATTTCCATTTGTCTGTCTGCCTGTTTGTCTATCTGTTTGGTATACCCTATGTATGATGATAAGTTTTGAACGCATCAACCGATTTTCCAAAAACTTGGCATGTACCCTACAGAATTGTTATTTTGAATGTTCATCCTCTTCATTCACAGCACTTAATGAATACTAATTGCTAAACTTTCACATGTGAAACATACTTTGTTTATTTACCTCGTACGCGTTTCAGCGTGATGTTCGCTTTTCTCAGCGAGGTGTGATACAGCTGTATCAGAAAGGCGAACATCACGCTGAAACGCGTACGAGGTAAATCAACAAAGTAAGTTTCACATGTGAAAGTTTAGCAATTAGTATTCACCTACAAAATTCTATTGTTGTTAAGAATGATGCCCCTCAAAATAGAAGGGGGAGGTACGCAAGTATGTGGGTGACAAAGTAGTATAAAAATGGCAGTAGTCCACGTGTAGTATCAAATCGAAGGGAATTTTAACCATTATCTGAAATTTTTTACTATGAAAATGTCATAATATTGGGATGGCTGGACTCTGAAAAGTAGGTGAAAATTTTCATAAAATTGCAACAATTTATGTAGCGTATCAAATTAAAGAGGATTTTAATGGAAATCTGAATTTAGTATTAATTTTTTCGGGAATTTCAACATTTTTAGACTCCATGTCCCAAAAAGAAGCTTAAAAGTTGAGAAAATTGAAAAAATCCAGTAGGGTGCAGACTAAGTGGAATTTTAACACAGATCCCCGAATGTTTGGAATTTTTAATGTTTATTGAATGATTGTCTAAGTTATGATTATTATTTTACTAAACAAATTGTAGTGTAGTCGGAATTTTCCTAATATTTCTGATAACTGAAAAATTGTTAACATCGAAATATATTTATAATATACATAGTCTACTTATATATTCTCATATCATCATCACCACCACCATCACCACCCCAAGGACTAGGCCTTTGACCTGTTACGGAACCCATCTCCTCCTCGGTCTACCGACATCTCTCCTCCCAGGAGGGTGACAACCCAAGGCAGCCACGCGTAGACAGATATCAAGTATACGGTTCAAATGTTCACAATATCTCCTTCTGTGGACTTCAATCTTCTGGTGTAACGATACAATGCTTAAATCGCGTCTAGTATTCTCGTTCCTTCTCCGATCCAAGAGGGAGTAACCTTGCGTCCCTCTTAGAATTTTCATTTCGGCTGCCTGAACCTCTGCACGTCCCTTTTACCAAGAGTCCATGTCTCACTAGCATACAGTAATGTGGGGACAAGCCACAGTTTTGTAAAAATTCATTTGGTTGTACTTTCTTGTTTTATTTTTCAGGTGCCTATGAATCGTTGCACAGATATTCTCATAATATTACTACGACAATTACCTAATGCTCTCGAAAAATCGAGAGCGTCATACCACACGTTTCTCGACTAGTCCAGCGCGTGCAGTGTCTATGTCAAGGTCGTGCACTCACGTAGCCTCCAGAACATTCGAGCCCTTTTGACTATGCAAACTATATTGGCATGGCGCCAGGACTATGGAAAATTATTCTAGAATCTCTGCAGGATCTATGTAAGCAACAGTGGCCGGCTTTGTCAATCAGTTACAGTGGGCGATAATGTAGAGTGCGGTTCAAGTGATTGTTGCGGATCAGTGCAAAGTGATTTTTGTTTTAATTAGTGTAAAACTGTAATAAGTTGATATTAATTCTTGGACAAAATTAATTTGAATTATTGTATGGGAGTACCTTGTTGATTTCAAATTGTTATTTGTGACTAATTAAAGCTGATAATCAGTGACTTCATGGGTGTCTGTATTTTATCTTCTTCTTCCCCTCTTCAATGATTAGGTTCGTGTTACGGCACGCATCTCATCCTCTGACGACCCACGTCTTTTCACCAATGGCTTTATACGAGTTCAGTGCCGCTTTTGGCAATCAACCCTCTGTCGTCATTTACAGATGATCCCACCGTTGACTTCTGTAAATTGCAATAATTTTATTTATGTCCTTAACTTCGAGTTCTCCTCTGATATCTTCATTCCTTATTCAATCTTTCAATGTATAATTTAAAGTATTTCGAAGAAACTGCATTTCAGCACTCCGACAATTGTCGCTTCCTTTTTTGTCATGACCCAACGCCTCACTCATATAAATCAACGTGAGTATTGCAATTGTCTTATAAAATTTAATCCTTGTGCTGCTCTGTCTTGTTTTATTTCTAAGATTTCTATGAACTGTACCACAAATATTCCTAAATTCTGTATTTTGTTTTCATTGTAAAAACGACGATCCGTGAGACCTTGTAAAAATATAATAATAAGCTCTAATTAATCTACATCGTTCAAAATAGTGAGGGAGTTTGCAGCTCAGCGAACTTACTAGTTAAAAAATTATTTAACAAAAAGTTATTATATTAATAACTACATTTGGCTTGTTCTTAATCAAGATAGTAATAACGGAATTGAGATTTGTAGAGTACACGATTGGAACATAAATAATATTAATCGCGGATGTAACCACATTGGAAATAGCCAGCCGACCACAATCAGCGGTTCATTGTTTTTGTTGCTCCAAAGGATTATAACATGAGCGTGACCCAGTTTGGATACGCGGCCGGCCGTTTGTTCTCGCACAATGACAATTATGTTTGAGTATGGAATTACTTAACTGAACCTCGTTGTGCAAACGAAATTGTACAAATCTTGGAACTGTGACCCAACTTAGGGTTTAGCCGTGGTTAACATACTGAGAATCGCATTAGGCTTGTTGTACTTGCGTATTCTATTACACACACACACACACACACACACACACACACACACACACACACACACACACACACACACACACACACACACACACACACACACACACACACACACACACACACACACACACACACACACACACACACACACCTCAACATTTCAGCGCAAAATGTGACCTTACTTCGGCAATGGTTTTGGGACAATAGTGACTTGGAAAACGAAAATTTGTGTTTAATTAATACAGTTGTGTTAATAAACTGTTTGGCATTCGCAACATTTGCTATAGGTTCTGAACATCTGACGTCTACAGTAACACAAGTTAATTTTTTAGAGGTCATAGCCAGTAGAACAGGCTTAAGAATTTCTGCAGAAAAACCAAATTTTTCACGAACATTAAAAATGCGCCAAAATTCCTGCTAACGAATATTGGTCGAATAGAGAGGGTTAGAAAATTTAAGTATCTAGGAGAAATAATTCGAGAGAATGGTTTAGAAAAATCTGCTATATAAGAAATGATTCATGAAATGGAAAGAGCGTATGGTATAACAAAAGATGTTTACAATAAAAAGTGAATTACATTAAAAGTGCGAAAATAAGGCATTACAGTACAGTAGTGAGGCCAGAATGCCTATATGCAAGTGAATGTCTAGCATTGAATGATAATTTAGACAAACTAGAAATATTGGAAGACGAATTATTGGGAAAATATTAGGCCCAGGAAAAACTTCAGAAGGTTAGAAATTAAGAAGTAATGATGAAATACGCGTATATCAAAGTATAGAAAATATAACAGAAACAGTGAGAAGAAGACTAGTATTTTTTTTTTACATTTATATAGAACGGACGACAATAGGTTGACAAAACAGATCTTCAGGTCAGGGAAAGAAGTCAACATCAAGTCGGATTAAAGAAGTCAAAAAAGATTTAGAGAAAAATAATATAAACGCAGAAGAAGCAATTGAAAGAGATTTTCGGGCAAAAGTGTTAAAAATGGAAGGAGTCCAGGGTAAGAGAGAGAAAAACGCAGGTCCAAAGTGGACTGAAGAGAAGAAGAAGGTAGACAGTGAAAAGATGAAAGAATATAGAGAAAAAGAAAAGAACAAGGAATATGAAATTGAAATTGGTATGTGGTCCTCAGATGGCCGATACAAGTAGAAAAACAAGTTGTGTTAGTGGTTATAATTACAAACAGAATTAACACTGTTGCACACCATTATAGGAAAGTTATTCCAATTAGCGCTTTCAAGCTTCACAGCTCATCATCAGATCGGAAATCATCATGAGTTGTGATGCTTGAAAGGGCTAATCGGAATAATTTGTTTATAGTGGTGTGCAACAGTGTTAATTCTGTTTGTCAAAATATTTGTGTAGTCACCACCAAATCCGTCACCAGTCCTTCTCCTCAAACGGAAAGTGGTATAAACACTTTTCTTGAACCACTGCGGGGGATAAATAAGCAGCCGGGGTCCGACAAAAGTTTTCGTTTTCTTTCCTTGACGAGTTTGTATGATCTCTTGCGTAGAAACTCTTCAACAGTGCTTCGACCTCAACTTTTCTGCATCTCCGTCACATTAGCACGGACGAAGGCACTCTTCAGGTTAAACGCAGACACTTGCGAGCTTTGCTCGACAACGCCTCCCCCACAAGCTCTCTCAGCCCTTCTACCTGCCCCGTCGACCGCTCAAAACTTAAGAATCCTTCACAAAACTCAAAGTTCGTGCCGCCGCATGGATCGGGATTTGCGGCCTCCTTAGGTGTCCCAAGCGCCCCTTTTTTTGGCCGAACTTCTTTCACGTCACAATCTAGCATTCCCTGGCAGCGCCTCGAATCGCCCGGGAGCCTCTCGGGACTCTTGCCGGGTTGACAGGAGTGTAACGACTCGTTGTGGGCGTGAAAATCCTGCCTCCCTCTGCGAAGTGTCTCCAGAGATTTTCCTGTGCAACCGTTGCGAATCGCTCCGCGATTTAGCCAATCACAATGCTGCATCTTCTCTTCTTTATGGGTCTGAGAATTGGACTTTAATGAAAGGCCAGGCCAGGCCAGTCGCACCCAAGCGGCTGAAATGAGATTTCTCAGGTACGTGGCAGGATATATTCTCCATGATCATATGGTCATAGAAGAAACACAGATATACACCAGGAACTGAATATTATGAGTATACTCGACAGGATTGCCCAGTATCGCCTGAATTGGTGGGAACATCTTTGGCGAATGGATGACTGCCGCATCCCCAAACAACTATGGATCTATAAGCTGGGGGGACGGAGAGGTGAGGGACGTCAGAGGAAGCGATGAAGTGACCAGATCTAATATTTGCCTATTTGAGACCGGCACAAACCATCCTTCGTTTAATCCTTGAAGATGATGATGATGATACTGCTGCATCCTGTCCCTCCGCCAAAATAAATAAAAAAGAAACTTTCCCATCTTGAACTAGAGTACCGGGAAGAGCTTCCAAGCAATTACACAAACATCAGGCAGTCATCAGGCTCGCCCGGTCACTGCCACCACTGGGGTACGTAATTGTGTGTGTGTCCCCCGCATCTGGACACCTGGGCAGCTGGCAAAGTTTTAGTTTTGACCAGCGACTTTACAGTGAGCTTCGGAGTGATTGGTATTGTGACATGTAAGTGACATTACTGTTGATTTGTGTAATTTTTAGAAACACCATAATCTTTGTTTATTGCTGACTGCTATTTGTTTCTAAATAAAGTTGTAATTCGAGACTTCATCTGGTGTCAGTTAGTCTATTTCCACTGTACAACAAGACGATCCGTATGACCGTCGTAACAGTCACCTCTCAAAAGTAGGTGAAAATGTTTCTAAAATAGCAAAGATATTTGTAGCGTATCAAATTAAAGAGGATATTAATTTAAATCTGAATTTACTAGTAGTGTTAAGTTTTGGGGAATTTCTGAACTTTTAAACCCCATGTGCCAAAAGAGGGATTAAAAATTTGAGAAAATTAAAAAAATTCAGCTGGGTGCAGACTAATTGGATTTTTACGACAAATCTTGTAAATCCCCACTTCTTCCAACCACCATTATCAATAGAGACCACACGGGCACAGTCAACTTCATTATCGTCACTGTCACTGCCACCATATCATAAATATCAATATCATTATGAATGTCATAAATATTATTCAGATTTATCTTAATAAAGTCTTTTTTTACAATTTTTAATGTAGAAGGTACATTTGCTTAATTTTTTACCTTTCCTGAGATATTCCTTTTCTCATGAATATTGTATGAACTGTAAAAAAAAAGAGGGCCACCGGGGATGTTAAGTAAATTGAATTCTGTTTCCATAGGCGCTCTGTGGGGTGTGAGCCCGTTTGGGAATGATGCGTGAGTTTAATATCGTATATATGTGTGTACATGGTTCATATACAGCGAGCTTATTTTGGAAATAAAATGTGAAGCGTCAGCATACGCAAAGACTATGAGGAAAATGAAAGCACACGCTTTCATAACACGTATAGAAAATATTCACGAGTATATTTATTGTATAAATCTGACTCGTTCCATCTAGTAAATGTTATAATGTTTGTGATGATGTTTTTAAATAAAATAACAAAGAATATTATTTATTTATCGACCGTGTTAATAAATATGGTTTCAGGTTGATATCGAATTTCGGACTAATAAACATGCAGTTTTTATGCAACGTTTTGAGATTTATCTCATAATCAAGCTACAGCATAAAATATAAAGTATAAAGTAATATAATTGTAATGAGAGTTTTAATTACAATATATAAGTTGTATGATATTATGTATCATACATCATTACAATTTATATCATATATAAATTACACAATTACAACATCATCATATATCACACAATTTTTTCTATACAACACAACGCCACTGCTAATATCATACAACTGATATATTAGGCCTATATTCACAACTCTCATTACAAATATATTAGTTTATATTTCATGTTGTAGGCATGAATATGAGATAAATCTCAAAACGTTGCATAAAAACTGCATTTTTATTAGACCGAAACGCAATATCAACTTGAAACCTAAAATATCAAATGTATTTTTCTCATTTGCATCAAGTAATCTTTATATAATTATATCAGTCTTCACCAACAACTATAATTTATATATTTAATTAATAAAGTTGTGTTAGTGGTTATTATAATAAACAGAAATTACATTATTGCACACCACTGTAGAAACAATTCCTGATTAGCCCTTTCAAGCTTCACAGCTCATCATTAGATCGGAAATATACAATAATGAAACATGAAAATTCCTTTATTACCTCAGGGTTTGTTTACGAATATGTTACGACCTGTGAGAGAGGTATAAAGCAATAGCCTTGTTTTATTATTGTACATTTACGATCTGATGATTATCTGTGAGGCTTGAAAGCGTTAATGGGGAATTTTCCTGTGTAGTAGTGTGCAACACAACAATGTAATTTCTGTTTATAATTTTTATGTAAGTTAATAAGGAAGGAATTATAAAAACACTGTGACCTAGTTGCAAGTGGTCTTCTGCGACGAAAATCCAGTTTTGTTAAATAACAGATAGCCATAAATAACAATTGCAACCCAGAGATAGTAGACAGAATAGTAAGAAAAATTGAAAGAGGTCATAGGGTAAATAAAGATAAAGAAAATAAGAAGTACTTTGGATCTATAACGCACATACGGTATCAAACCAAGAAAATACCGGTAATTATTTTGAAAAATATGATGTAGATGTAGCTATAACAAAGACGAAGACAGTGTTTGATCATGTGAAAAGTAACAGTATTGAAGAAGAAATACCAATACTGTACAAGAGTGGTGTATCTAAACTAAGTTGTAAGGACTGTGAAAATTGTATGTGGACTAAACGGGCGTAGGTTCGAAATTAGAATGAAATAACATGCGAAAGGGGAAGGTGATAGGACTACAAATTCCTTGTGTGCAAGACATTTTATGGAAACAGGACACACATTTATAAATCCTAGGGAAAATGTTGAAATATTAAAAATAAAAAATAACGTAAACAAACAAAAATTATTAGAAGAGTTAGAAATATTAAAAGTAAAAAATAAAAATAAAAATGCACTAATGAATATAAAGGACAGAGTTAATAATGAAGAAGCGTTTTACCATATTTTGCGGAAGTCATAAGAATAAGTAAATATTAAGAAAACATTGTTGGCAAGAGTAATTCGCGATACCAGGAGTGACTAGGGGGGGGGAAACGGGCAGTGATGAAGCTCGGTGAAGGGCGGACCAATAGGAAAGTAGGTAGAGACGATGCTCGGTGATGCGCGTGGCCTAGTTGGAACACGCAATATGGGGTTGGTTGATGGGGAGGTGTCTCTAGGGTTTGTAGAGGGGGTATATATATGGGGTTGTAGAGGTAAAAAATTGTCGTTTAATACATGAAGATGGTAGAGACACCGAAAGGCCTCGTCAAGAACGATGTATTTAACAGTGTGGTAATAAGTAGTTAAAAGATTTTGGTGTACGACTCAAATATTTACCTGTATCAAATTTTCTACTCCGGAATTTACGTTTTTAAAATTTATAATTGACCTTTTTTGGTTGCAGTCGTTTACCAGAGTAAATTAACTTCCCCATAATAGGTTACCAGCCTATAGATGAGTAAGACATGTAGAGGAGCTCCCTCCTTACGGGACATAACTTCCGGTAAACTTTATTCACGGCAAGGAACCAATAAGAAGAAAAATGATTAATGATCAAATTCTAGAATAGGTGACCCATTTTAATTATTAGCGAAATTATATTCGTTATGATATACATTGTGATGCTAAGTTAGGTAAGTTCCAGAAGATCTGTTCCAGACATTCAATAGTAGGCCTACTTTTAGAGACAAGGTACGTCGAAATACAAAATCAAAATTTTACAAAATTATGGCAGTCAAATGGGTGTAAATTATGGCAGTCCAATGGGTGTAAAATATGGGCAACAACCAAGAAAGAAGACAGTAAAATACAGGCCTCGGAAATGGCGTTCTTAAGACGAGTTAAAAGGTATTCTAAACTTGACTGTAGAAAGAATGAGGCCATGAGAGAGAGTTCCAAGTTTGTAACTTTAATGAAAAATTAAACGATCACAAACAACGGTCCACAGAACACTTAGAAAGAATATCAGATCCCAGGCTAGCCAAAAGAGTTTGGAAATACAAACCTATGGACTACACGTGTGTAGGTAGACCCAAGAAGAGGATCTTTGAAGGTGGAACAGGCAGCACATTGTTTATGCCGTGTTGTGAAGTTGGTAATACAAATTTATAATTTACAATTTAGAAATACAGTAAGTTGATTGGTTTACAACACTGTCTTCAAGCCAGCGTGGAAATACAGCGGCTTACAACTTTGGAGAAGTGCTTCCTAATCCAACATCACTACAATGGAAAGGTTACAGACTGAGTTGCTGCGTGCTATATCCAATGTACCGTAGTTCGTCAGCAACAAAGAAGTCAATACAGACCGAGACCTGTCTAGAGTCAATGAATCTATTGTGCAGTTCAGTGAGACGAGACGGCTAGAGGGCACAAATCTGCTAGATAACAGCGTAGAGACAAGAATATTAAAACCAACTCCTTAAATTAGTAGTGACCCTCAATCAATGAGTTTTTCCGGTGAAGGGTTTGTGAGGAAGAGTCAAAAATATATCACAATTTTAACTTATTTGTGTCAACGTTTTGACAATGTTTATTGTCATCATCAGGAAAATTGTTGTTGACGCCAAATGCCATTGGATTAGTAGTTTCCATGCAATGTATTCAGTATTCAATTACGCGTAACATTTTGTAACAATAGATTTCATTGTAACTAAACGTTAAAAAACAATTTACAATCAGAAAGTTATACTGTTCAACGAATAGGATTAGTTAGCTGTTAGTGGCGAACAAGTCATCATTATATAAGAAATATTTGGTCTAATAATGAACTAATTACAGGAAAAGAATTTCAAAAGTATTCAGCTAGATCTCTCAGCATGTGTGTACATTTTCTTTTATCATAAATAAAATTAGTTTTAATATTTACGTTACTTTTACAATAATATTAAATGTTTAAAATATTGTTACGACGATCTACTTGATCGTCGTAGGTGCAGTGGAAACAAAATAAATACAAGACACCAATTAAGTCACTAATCACCAGCTTTAATTTTCACAGTTAACAGTTTGTAATTAACAACACAGTATCTTATAACAAATCAAATAAAAATTGTTCACACGCAATAAAATGTCACTAATATTAAACACAATTGTATTACAATAAATTGTAATTATACCGTCCGATAATAAAACACCACTCTTAACTAATAACCACTTGAACGCGCACAGCTATATCGCTACTATAACTCTCGAACCGTACTGTAAATATATCGCACTAATACTGAAACTTAAGGCCGCTGCCGCCATGTATTTATAGCCGCCGAAAATCCAGACGATTCCTAATTGCGTCTTAGCGTCCATATGAACTACGTAATTAACTGCGGCCTTGACACAGTCCGCACTGCTGGCGGCATCGAGAAGACTCGCAAATGCGACTACAAGCACGTACGCCACACGCGTTACATCGAGATTCTTCTGGCACATTCGACAAACACGTAGATTGTTCTGTGATGTCGTAACAATATGAACACACTTTTAAAAATATGACTCTTTGCATGAAGCACACATATTTATGGTAGTGGGTAATTTTGGGTGGTTATGTGAGGAAAAGATATTTTATTGCCCTGGCAACACTGCTTTTTCGTTACACGATGAATCAGTTTACTGCCCTAGATGAGCGAGGAGTACGCGAGTAAGCCGGGCGCCATAGTATCGTAAATAAAGTCTCAGTTTAAAAAGTTCCGTTTTACATAGCACATATATGAAGAAGAAATAATATAATATTGCGCTTTCCACCATTGGGATTACAAAAAACGAATAATTTTTTTCTTTACAGTTTAGCACACGATTTGCAAGGACTGTTAACGCCAGTACTTTAAATGTAGGTCATGTGTACTTATAAAAAATGCGTTACTCATTGTGTATTAAAACGCAATCAGGTAAAATGTTTTAAGCGTGAAAGAGGGCTGTAGGGTTGCTATTATAAATCCTC
This sequence comes from Magicicada septendecula, assembly GCA_034769895.1. Classification (NCBI taxonomy): domain Eukaryota; kingdom Metazoa; phylum Arthropoda; class Insecta; order Hemiptera; family Cicadidae; genus Magicicada; species Magicicada septendecula. Next base: position 5,918,432 of record CM068371.1, read on the forward strand.
TATGCTGTGTCTGGGTAAAGGATTTACTTCCCCTAATTTATGGGGTGTCTTTATTAGTGGTTGGTTGGTGTTACTTTCCAGTGCCAACTCACAAGTCATGTGTCAACTGCTTTTTATTATCACAGAATTCTACACTGTTTTCAGTTCTTAAAAGAGTGTGCTCGTTGGAAAAGCATTTTTAACCCTTTTATAGTTCCTTATTGCAACGTTGGATGACCTTCTGTTAATAATGCAACCGGGAAATTGGTAATAAAAATCTTGTGTAGTAGATACCGAAATTTTATCTTCTTCGGAATTTTTATCTACAACTGCAGATCATCTGGTCACATGGCAAACTAGAGCCATAGGTACGATCATCCACGCGCCATTAGCCGTAATCTTGTGTTAGTTGAGATAATGTGGTCCGTTGTTATCAGTATAACTATTGTTTGATTAGTGTATCACATGATGACAGTATGTGCGCTAAATTTAGCTATGTACACGCTAATGAGCGTATATGCGAGTGCTAATGAATCAATATTTCGCGTTATATAGAAAGCTAATTTAATTGGTACTATATTTTATTATTCAGATTCCCTTATTAAAAAATGATTCTTCTTCTTATTCTACTTCTTCTTCAGCAACACTACAGCCCAACGTAAGCCCTCGATTCAAACAACAATCTTCTCCAAAGTCTCCTGTCCATTGCTATCTCCTTGTAACTCCTCACACTCATACTTCTGAGGTCTTCTACCACATCGTCCAACCATCTTATCCTAAGTCGACGACCCCTCTTTCTAATTTTATAGTCTTGCGCTCTCAAGATTTTCTTTGGGATACGCTGATCATCCACCCTCTCTAGGTGAGCTTTGTATTCGTTGAGCCTTTATGAATCTTACAATGTGCTAACGATTCAATAGCTCATCTACCTCCTGATTATTTCTTATGCCCCATTCTTCATATCCTTTAACGGAGCCATAAACACATCTTACGATTTTTCTTTCAAACCTTCTTAGTGCTACTTGCTCCTTTTTTGTCAATGTCTATGTCTCACCGAATTTTTATCACGTAAGACAATTATACTACGAAATGGTTTCCGTAAACTTTCAAAATTTGTTATCGAGTCTGAAAAAAAAAAAGCTGGTGGCATAGTTAAGAAAAATATATTTCAAAACACAAATTGGCAAAACAAAAAGTTTTATAACATTTTTGTTTGTCTGATGAAACATTAGAGGAAAAAGGAATCGTTTAAACCGTAATATGCCTAATGTTTGGCACAATTTTTTCTCTTTTACAAAATAAGTGTGTTCTTTGGAAGTTGTGAGTAAATTAAATTCATTCCCAATTGTAGGGTAGTAGACTATAGATTGGTAAGTCATGTAGAGGAGTTGCCCCCTCACGGGCCATGATTCCCGGTAATAGTTATTCAGGGTTGTCTTCACCTGGCCTTTGATGCCCCAACACCCAGCTGCAAGACTCCAGCAAAATATAATCCTATGTAACAATAGGACGCAATATTAAAGCCGACCAAATCCAGATAGATTCCCGCTTATAACATTCCAAAGACAAGCCGGTCCAAGATCATTTCCCTTACGCGCTAGGCTACTGCTGCCCACCATATTTATCGACCTTCCGGTCCCTGTATACATACCGCACTGTTCTGCGTCACCTCTTACAGGGTTACATTTAACTTGAATGAAGAGTTATACAACGGTGGAAAGAATGTCAGCTTCCAGACTGCCCAAACAAGTCTGGAAGTACAAACCTATAGGACACAGGTGTGTGGGTAGACTCAGGAAGAGATAGCTGGAGGATTTTTGAATTCGGAACAGAGAGTACCTTGCCTATACCGTGTTGTGAAGAAGATGAAGATGATGATGATGATGATGATGATGATGACAAAATAAAGAAAGATTTTAGATACAATTAATCTTCATCTTCTTCTTCCTGCTTGCCAGGATTAGGCACTTCTGCCTGTTGTGGCTTCACTGTTTTAACTTTGATCTTTTTTTACTTATCCTAATAGATCTTTTTCTGTCCAGGGACATATGCATAATATGGACATTCCATCTTTCTTTAAACCATGATTATAACATATTTTTTTATAACATTTCTGTTATCGGTTGTACACGTAATTCCTGTCTTATATCATTACTTTTTATACTCTCGCTCGGGTCTTGTACAACCTTTTACTGATCAAAGAAATGTCATTTCTGAGTGTTCCAATAATATAAAATCTCATTTCTTCGGGGACCAGGATTCTGATCCATACAACAGAGAGAGGAGACTGACATGACTTAATAAAACTTCATTTGAGTATCCCTCATTGTTTTGTCCCTTCAGAGTTCGTAGTACAATGTCACATATCCTACGACATTTCCCTCTGTCATCATCGTCATCTTGTCATCACGACATAGGCAAGGTGCTGCCTGTTTTGCCTTCAAAAATCCTCCAGGCATCTCTTCCTGGGTCTACCCACACACCTGTGTCCTATAGGTTTGTATTTCCAGACTTGTTTGGCCAGTATGGTATCTGCATTCTTTCTAAATGTTCTTTCCACCGTTGTTTGTAAAGTTTTAATTTTTTCACATAACTTACACATCTATAGGCTGGTACTCTATAATGGGGAAATTAATTAAATTAAATTACCCCACAACTTTCAGAGCGCACAGCCGGACGGAGATATTTTTGTTAGTCTTATTTAAAATATGTTTATCTTCATCATATTGTTACAATGGTCTACTGATCGTCGTATGGTACACTGGAAAACAAAATACAAGACACCAATTAAGTCACTAATCACCAGTTTTAATTATCACAATTAAACAGTTTGTAATCAACAAGATAGTCTCTTACAACAAATCAAATAAAAATTATTCACACCCAATAATAATGTCAACTAATATAAAAGACAATTGTATTACAATTTGCCCGCACAATTATTAAATACATTACACTTCGCCACAGTACTTCGAACCGCACTGTGTAAATCGCCCGACAATAACTGAACTAAGCGCCGCTGACTGCCTATATTAATACCCCGCTGAAATACCAGAATATTCCATACTATGCGTCAAGAACGCTACTAGAAAACACCAGAACGTAATTGATTGCGGCCTTGTACACAGCGAGCGCGGACCGGTGAAATCTGGATCAGTCTCGAAAGCGTGACAAGTGTCACGTAATTGTCCTTCATCTCAATAGCAGCAATACGTACGCACACACACATTACAACTGGAAGAGTCGAGAAAGACGTTGAATGTTCTGTAATGGTGTAACATTTTTCCGCATTACGTAACAATACGTTATGTCACACCCCAAATAATTAAAATGTACTATTGTTGCAGCTTTTGATTGGCAATTATGGTTTTTGCCCATATTGGATTTTTTACCTATGAATGCCATAGTCTTGGACTTTTGCAATGATACTACATTTACATTGTAATTGTCACACAATTGATTCAATCTGCAGACAGCCAACTGCAGTACTTTTCGAAAAAGGTAGATCTTTGCTTGTATCGTCACATAAGTATAAGAATGATTATAAATAACAAATTTTAGAACAGATGAGCCGTTATAATTATTTGAGAAATCATCTCATCGACGATAGGAATTATGATATTGATGTTAAATTACGTGAGTTCCAGACGATCTGTGGGGCAATAAACCGTAGTTTTTAGGACAAGGTACGTCGAGATACAAAATTAAAGATCTATAAAGTTATGGCAATTCCTGTATTGTACTATGGGTGTGAATTATGGACAACAACCAAGAAACAAGAGAGTAAAATACAGTCCTCGAAATGGTGTTCTTAAGAGGAGTTGAAAGGTGTCCTAAACTTGACCGTACAAAGAATGAGGCGATAAGAAAAGAGTTACAAGTTTTTAAGTTGAATGAAAAATTAAAAGATTACAAACAACGGTGGAAAGAGCACTTAGAAAGAATGTGTCCGATTCCGGAAGTGTGTGACTAGATCCAGGAAGAGATGGATGGAGGATTTTTGAAGGCGAAACAGGCAGCACCTTGTATATGCTGTGTTGTGAAGATAATGATGATGATGATGATGATGATGATGATGATGATGATGATGATGATGATGATGATGACAAAATAAATGCTAGAGAGATCACATTTTAATTAATCTTCTTCTTCTTCTTCTTCTTCTTCTGCTTCTTCTACTTCTTCTGGTTGGAGGTTTTGAAGACGGAACAAGCAGCACCTTGCCTATACCGATTTGTGAAAGTAATGATTATGTTTATAAACATTCCAAAGTTTGTCTATACTTGCACAACTGACTTTTGACTGCCCCTCCCTCGTATTTTGTTAAAAAAGTTGTTATACAATTTTTGTTTAATGTAGATGATATGTACAGCCTAACGAGAAGATTTCACCAAAATAATGATGGAACGCTGTTCACGCCCTTACGTTGAGCGTTTTATTTTTACTGTCTGAACATAAAAAAAGCAAAGCCGTAGGTCGGCCACTAATCTCTAAAGTGATCCCCCCCCCCCCCCAGTTAACTGTTTATCTCAACACCAGCGTCTCTACAGCTCATCAATCCTAAGTGCGCCACACAGCTCCATTTTTATGCTATCATAATATATTGAAATTCTATTGTTAGGCCTTCTTTGTCACTATTCTGTACAGCCAAGCTTTTTAATCCATAGCCACTTTAAGTGATAAGATATATTTTCTTCTTTTCCTTTTTCATTTTCGTTATAGTCTTCTTCTTCTTCTTCTTCTTCTTCTTCTTCTTCTTCTTCTTCTTCTTCTTCTTCTTCTTCTTCTACTACTACTACTACTACTACTACTACTACTACTACTACTACTACTACTACTACTACTACTACTAGATCGTTGCAAGATGATATTAGTCAGGAGATCTCCCCGGATAACACCCCCTTCGCGCTTAAAGGGGAGGACATCTGGAACTGTGTGGTACGCTTCGCAAAAAAGATTTTTCGATCGAAGAAGATGGATTTGGACAATTCAATATAGAAGAACAATAATCCTATTCCGAACTAGTGTATCAAAGAGTTCCAGGTTAATGTCTTGAAGAGGAAAGGGAGGTAGTTTTTCTTTGGTGGGTTGGGTATAAAATACTCAAACACACAGATCCCGAAAGTGTGGACCCTTCCGAACATTTGTACAAAAAATTTTTCTACCTGACGTCGTAAAACTACTACTACTACTACTACTACTACTACTACTACTACTACTACTACTACTACTACTACTACTACTACTATACTACTACTACTGCCACTACTACTACTACTACTACTACTACTACTACTACTACTACTACTACTACTACTACTACTACTACTACTACTACTACTTTTTCGTCTACCCAAAATGCAGCTATCTTCAAACCTTGGCTTGCACACACCAGTATCTCATTCCGCCATGTCTTCCGATTTCTTCAAACGTCTTTCAAAACATCATCCATCCATCCATCCACCGATTTTCGGTTTTGTCAGTGGTATCCACTTTCGAGTCTTTTCACACACACCTATTGTCATTAATGCTTTCCAAAATAATCTCATTAACTCTGAATCCACAATTTTCTCTGTTCTTCGAAAGATATTACAGCCAAAAATTAATTAATACAATTCAGACTGAGTCAGTTCAGCCGCGCGAATTAATTTTAAATAAGTTTTGAATATATTGTTGTTACAATAGTTAAATACAACTGTTTATTAATAATGAACCATATTATTGTGTAACTGTATTGTATAAAATATACTATAAGTGAGCGATATCTTGGCTTCTATCTGGATCGCTTACCTACACCACATTAGTATGTACTGGAGATCGTGAAGAGCAGCATGAGAATATGGTGTTGTGTTGTGTGTGTGTGTGTGTGTGTGTGTGTGTGTGTGTGTGTGTGTGTGTGTGTGTGTGTGTGTGTGTGTGTGTGTGTGTGTGTGTGTGTGTGTTCGCGTGGAACTGTCGGTTTGTTACTGAGTGAAGTCCGTTTAGCACAGTCAAACAACTGTTGTTTTGCCACAACAGTAACTAGATGGGGTTGAGTTGGGTCTACTTTGACCCGAATGCGACCCACAGCAGAACACGGCGAATGATACGCCATGCTAAACCAAGCTCTCTTCCCTGCCGTTTTATTAAGATAAGGAGAAGAATACAACCATCCAATTGTTGATTTTATCCAAACAAAAAATTTACAATGGTATGGACACACGAAAAGAATGCCACAGGAAAGATTACCAAGGAGAGTTATGGAATGGACCCCAGCAGGAAGATGGAAAAAAGGAAGACCACGTATCACCTGGATAGAAGAAATTCAGACTATATTGAGGGAACGATAAATTAAAGAAGATCTTTGGATGGACAAGCAGCAGTGGAAGATGAGAATTCAATCACTTCTGTAATCTTTGGTTCCGGAAAATGTGTAACCATTGTACAGTGGGGATAATAAATAAGAATAAAACAACCATAAATAGGTGTTAATAGAGTGAGTACCAAACAAGTTACTGTGACAGGCGTATGAGAATATATTTTGTGTTCGTTGTGTGGCGTGTATTAAACACAGACATTTTTTACCACAAACACCCCCACCCTTCCCCTCCACACTCACACTCACACACTCACTCATTCACACGCTACATAAATACATTAAACACGTACGCACGCACGTTCAAATAAATACTGGTGAAGAACACACAGAAAGACTATCAATATTAAGCTCGCAAAACTGAGTCACCCCTTTGGGCTCAGAAATATGTATGTTTAATTTTCCAAACACATCTCAAACGGCCTCCTCTTTTCCTCATACAACATGTTCCTTCCCATATGTTCATAAAATAATTATGAAGGAGAAATATTTGAAACAAAACAAGAGTTAAACGTGCCTACTACGTAGGCCTATACATTTAAATGCTTTCCACATTGTTGAAGACTGGAGAGTCAAAACTTTCTCAAACAACAAAAAATTTTGGCAGAATTGAAAATAGATACACGGATATATTGTAAAATGTCGGCAGCGAAGTAAGAATACCTATTGCGATAACCTAGAACTTACGAGTGAAGTGTTTACTAAATAGATACACGGATATATTGTAAAATGTCGGTAGCGAAGTAAGAATACCTATTGCGATAACCTAGAACTTACGAGTGAAGTGTTTACTAAATAGATACACGGATATATTGTAAAATGTCGGTAGCGAAGTAAGAATACCTATTACGATAACCTAGAACTTACGAGTGAAGTGTTTACTAAATAGATACACGGATATATTGTAAAATGTCGGTAGCGAAGTAAGAATACCTATTACGATAACCTAGAACTTACGAGTGAAGTGTTTACTAAATAGATACACGGATATATTGTAAAATGTCGGTAGCGAAGTAAGAATACCTATTGCGATAACCTAGAACTTACGAGTGAAGTGTTTACTAAATAGATACACGGATATATTGTAAAATGTCGGTAGCGAAGTAAGAATACCTATTGCGATAACCTAGAACTTACGAGTGAAGTGTTTACTAAATAGTTACACGGATATATTGTAAAATGTCGGTAGCGAAGTAAGAATACCTATTACGATAACCTAGAACTTACGAGTGAAGTGTTTACTAAATAGATACACGGATATATTGTAAAATGTCGGTAGCGAAGTAAGAATACCTATTACGATAACCTAGAACTTACGAGTGAAGTGTTTACTAAATAGATACACGGATATATTGTAAAATGTCGGTAGCGAAGTAAGAATACCTATTACGATAACCTAGAACTTACGAGTGAGGTGTTTACTAAATAGATACACGGATATATTGTAAAATGTCGGTAGCGAAGTAAGAATACCTATTGCGATAACCTAGAACTTACGAGTGAAGTGTTTACTAAATAGATACACGGATATATTGTAAAATGTCGGTAGCGAAGTAAGAATACCTATTGCGATAACCTAGAACTTACGAGTGAAGTGTTTACTAAATAGATACACGGATATATTGTAAAATGTCGGTAGCGAAGTAAGAATACCTATTACGATAACCTAGAACTTACGAGTGAAGTGTTTACTAAATAGATACACGGGTATATTGTAAAATGTCGGTAGCGAAGTAAGAATACCTATTACGATAACCTAGAACTTACGAGTGAGGTGTTTACTAAATAGATACACGGATATATTGTAAAATGTCGGTAGCGAAGTAAGAATACCTATTGCGATAACCTAGAACTTACGAGTGAAGTGTTTACTAAATAGATACACGGATATATTGTAAAATGTCGGTAGCGAAGTAAGAATACCTATTGCGATAACCTAGAACTTACGAGTGAAGTGTTTACTAAATAGATACACGGATATATTGTAAAATGTCGGTAGCGAAGTAAGAATACCTATTGCGATAACCTAGAACTTACGAGTGAAGTGTTTACTAAATAGATACACGGATATATTGTAAAATGTCGGTAGCGAAGTAAGAATACCTATTACGATAACCTAGAACTTACGAGTGAAGTGTTTACTAAATAGATACACGGATATACTGTATTTTAAAATGTCGGTAGCGAAGTAAGAATACCTATTACGATAACCTAGAACTTACGAGTGAAGTGTTTACTAAATAGATACACGGATATATTGTAAAATGTCGGTAGCGAAGTAAGAATACCTATTGCGATAACCTAGAACTTACGAGTGAAGTGTTTACTAAATAGATACACGGATATATTGTAAAATGTCGGTAGCGAAGTAAGAATACCTATTGCGATAACCTAGAACTTACGAGTGAAGTGTTTACTAAATAGATACACGGATATATTGTAAAATGTCGGTAGCGAAGTAAGAATACCTATTGCGATAACCTAGAACTTACGAGTGAAGTGTTTACTAAATAGATACACGGATATATTGTAAAATGTCGGTAGCGAAGTAAGAATACCTATTGCGATAACCTAGAACTTACGAGTGAAGTGTTTACTAAATAGATACACGGATATATTGTAAAATGTCGGTAGCGAAGTAAGAATACCTATTGCGATAACCTAGAACTTACGAGTGAAGTGTTTACTAAATAGATACACGGATATATTGTAAAATGTCGGTAGCGAAGTAAGAATACCTATTACGATAACCTAGAACTTACGAGTGAGGTGTTTACTAAATAGATACACGGATATATTGTAAAATGTCGGTAGCGAAGTAAGAATACCTATTACGATAACCTAGAACTTACGAGTGAAGTGTTTACTAAATAGATACACGGATATATTGTAAAATGTCGGTAGCGAAGTAAGAATACCTATTACGATAACCTAGAACTTACGAGTGAGGTGTTTACTAAATAGATACACGGATATATTGTAAAATGTCGGTAGCGAAGTAAGAATACCTATTGCGATAACCTAGAACTTACGAGTGAAGTGTTTACTAAATAGATACACGGATATATTGTAAAATGTCGGTAGCGAAGTAAGAATACCTATTGCGATAACCTAGAACTTACGAGTGAAGTGTTTACTAAATAGATACACGGATATATTGTAAAATGTCGGTAGCGAAGTAAGAATACCTATTGCGATAACCTAGAACTTACGAGTGATGTGTTTACTAAATAGATACTCGGATATATTGTAAAATGTCGGTAGCGAAGTAAGAATACCTATTACGATAACCTAGAACTTACGAGTGAAGTGTTTACTAAATAGATACACGGATATATTGTAAAATGTCGGTAGCGAAGTAAGAATACCTATTGCGATAACCTAGAACTTACGAGTGAAGTGTTTACTAAATAGATACACGGATATATTGTAAAATGTCGGTAGCGAAGTAAGAATACCTATTGCGATAACCTAGAACTTACGAGTGAAGTGTTTACTAAATAGATACACGGATATATTGTAAAATGTCGGTAGCGAAGTAAGAATACCTATTGCGATAACCTAGAACTTACGAGTGAAGTGTTTACTAAATAGATACACGGATATATTGTAAAATGTCGGTAGCGAAGTAAGAATACCTATTGCGATAACCTAGAACTTACGAGTGAAGTGTTTACTAAATAGATACACGGATATATTGTAAAATGTCGGTAGCGAAGTAAGAATACCTATTGCGATAACCTAGAACTTACGAGTGAAGTGTTTACTAAATAGATACACGGATATATTGTAAAATGTCGGTAGCGAAGTAAGAATACCTATTGCGATAACCTAGAACTTACGAGTGAAGTGTTTACTAAATAGATACACGGATATATTGTAAAATGTCGGTAGCGAAGTAAGAATACCTATTGCGATAACCTAGAACTTACGAGTGAAGTGTTTACTAAATAGATACACGGATATATTGTAAAATGTCGGTAGCGAAGTAAGAATACCTATTGCGATAACCTAGAACTTACGAGTGAAGTGTTTACTAAATAGTTACACGGATATATTGTAAAATGTCGGTAGCGAAGTAAGAATACCTATTGCGATAACCTAGAACTTACGAGTGAAGTGTTTACTAAATAGATACACGGATATATTGTAAAATGTCGGTAGCGAAGTAAGAATACCTATTACGATAACCTAGAACTTACGAGTGAAGTGTTTACTAAATAGATACACGGATATATTGTAAAATGTCGGTAGCGAAGTAAGAATACCTATTGCGATAACCTAGAACTTACGAGTGAAGTGTTTACTAAATAGATACACGGATATATTGTAAAATGTCGGTAGCGAAGTAAGAATACCTATTACGATAACCTAGAACTTACGAGTGAAGTGTTTACTAAATAGATACACGGATATATTGTAAAATGTCGGTAGCGAAGTAAGAATACCTATTGCGATAACCTAGAACTTACGAGTGAAGTGTTTACTAAATAGATACACGGATATATTGTAAAATGTCGGTAGCGAAGTAAGAATACCTATTGCGATAACCTAGAACTTACGAGTGAAGTGTTTACTAAATAGATACACGGATATATTGTAAAATGTCGGTAGCGAAGTAAGAATACCTATTGCGATAACCTAGAACTTACGAGTGAAGTGTTTACTAAATAGATACACGGATATATTGTAAAATGTCGGTAGCGAAGTAAGAATACCTATTGCGATAACCTAGAACTTACGAGTGAAGTGTTTACTAAATAGATACACGGATATATTGTAAAATGTCGGTAGCGAAGTAAGAATACCTATTGCGATAACCTAGAACTTACGAGTGAAGTGTTTACTAAATAGATACACGGATATATTGTAAAATGTCGGTAGCGAAGTAAGAATACCTCTTACGATAACCTAGAACTTACGAGTGAAGTGTTTACTAAATAGATACACGGATATATTGTAAAATGTCGGTAGCGAAGTAAGAATACCTATTGCGATAACCTAGAACTTACGAGTGAAGTGTTTACTAAATAGATACACGGATATATTGTAAAATGTCGGTAGCGAAGTAAGAATACCTATTGCGATAACCTAGAACTTACGAGTGAAGTGTTTACTAAATAGATACACGGATATATTGTAAAATGTCGGTAGCGAAGTAAGAATACCTATTACGATAACCTAGAACTTACGAGTGAAGTGTTTACTAAATAGGTTTTCAGAAAATCAGGATTCAATTATCTTCAGTAAAATTATTTTTCGGGCTGTTGGGCCGTGGTCTTCTTTTTGTAGAGCCGAACGTTTCGACTGCAGCTGCGGTAGAGTCATCTTCAGTGGTCGTCTGTTCTGCTCTTCCGGCGACTAAATGACGAGCTTGGCCAACCCCTGTGTCAACAACGGAGTTACACGTTGCAGCCGTGGTAGCGAGCCGAGAACCTCTGAGTGCCGGATACCAGGCCTTGTTCAGCCTCAAGCACGCTTCCTTCACGTGGTGAAGTTTGAGGAGACGAAGATCCTATCCTTTACGTTGCACTATCCTACACCGCTACACCGGGAAGCGATCGAGATATACAAACACAATAATAGCCTCAACCGGAAAGAAGAGTGCTTGAGATTCACACACAAAGAAGGTATGAAGGTCAGGTTCAGAATTAATGAGAAAAATTCAATTGTTGATTTTATCCAAAACAAAAAAATTACAATGGTATGGACACACGAAAAGAATGGCACAGGAAAGATTGCCAAGCAGAGTTATGGAATGGACCCCACCAGAGGAAGACCAGCTATCACCTGGATAGAAAAAATTCAGACTATATTGAGGGAACTAGAGATTGAAGAAGATCTTTGGATGGACAAGCAGCAGTGGAAGATGAGAATTCAATCGCTTCTGTAATCTTTGGTTCCGGTAAGTGTGTAAACATTGTACAGCCGACATAATAAAAATAATAATAAAAGTCAGGTTTAGCTCCTCAGCTATAGTTTTGATTTCGTCTACCAGACTTCGTTTCATGTGGCGTCTACTCAGTTGCCCTCTGTATTCCATACGAACGTCGTACAGACCACGGAAGTAAAGCACGTTAGATACCAGGCCATGGATGTAATAGGAAACGGCAATGGAATCGGCCCCAATTAAAAAACAAAAAACAAGTAATCGTATGTTTTGCAGATTCATAAGTAGGTTCTCTCGAAAACATATTCTTAAATTATATTTTAAAGCAGTGGCTGAAAATTCATTATTTGTTGTTTCATTCTGTTTGTTCTGACTGCGTGAAAAACTAATCAGGTAAAATGTTTGGTGCGTGCGTGCTGGTTGGGGGCTGTAAATCCTGCTGCGTACTCTTGGGAATTGTATTTATTTCACCCTTAATTTATGTTTTCCTTTTTTCTGTTTATTTTCTACGTCTGTTTGTCCGTGTCGCGGCGCAGGTCAGAGATTCAGTGCGTGAGGCAAACGGTAGCTTTTAGTTTACTGGACTTTTACACGTTGTAGGATTAGTAACAACGCGGTGTCTATAATACGCAACTCAAGTAGATAAAACTACTTTGAATACGTACTTGCATCGCACATTTATACACGCCAAACATATACATATATTTTGTTCAGTAATGGACAAAAATATGTCCACTTTGGCGTTGTAAAGCCTTTTTTCCAATCGATCAGAAAGCTACGAACTTCGTTATGGATAAAATCTTGTGTATAACCACTTTTAAGTAGTCTACGATGTACAGATTTATTTGCATATTTTATATTTAACAATTTTATAGTTTGAGAAGAAAAGTATTTAAACTTTTTATAATTATAAACATGGCTTATATTTATCTTTGATTTATTAGAATTATCATGTAAAATTTTGTGTGAAGAGAAACTTTAGAAACAGAATCTTCCCTCCCTCTCGTCGACCACACACGCACGCACGCACACGCACACACACTGTATTAATTACTTATTTTGATAATGATAATAATAACAACAACAACAACAACAACAACAACAATAATAATAATAATTATTATTATTATTATTATTATTATTATTAATATTCTTCCCTCTAGGGCTGAAGAACAATAGGCCTAGCCCGAATTAATGTGTCAAACAGTTTCAGATTAGTGTCCCAGAAGATGAACCAGAGGTGGTTTGCTTTAGTGGGCCGCGGGTATAATACCCAAATCCACAGACTCCGGAACATTTATTAATCTAAAATTCTCCTAAGGCTTTCACGGCCGGTGTTAGTTGTATAAGAAGAGTTTTTCCGGGTTGTTTGGCAGTGGTCTACGGTTTAATGGCAAACCAAACGTTTCAACCTCACCACTGGGTGCCATCATCAGTGGCATTCAAAGAAATCCATGACCTGCTAAACGTAGGTTGTACAGCCTTTACCACAGTACTGTGGACCTGACGATAACAATTTAGGAGATCTTGGATTTCTTTGAATTCCACTGATGATGGCACCCAGTGGTGCTGTTGAAACGTTTGGTTTGTCATTAAATCGTATACCACGGCCAAACAACCCGGAAAACTCTTCTTATACATTTATTTATCGAATTTTTCCACCTACCCTACTCATTATCTCATTATCAATATTTTTATTACTCTCATACGCTAAGTGGTTGGAGGATGGATATCAAGGTCTAAATTATTATTATCATCGTTAGAGTTGAAACATTGCAGGATTCTGCTAACATTATATCGATTCTTGTAATCTATGTCAGGTCTCGAAAGCGGGAGTGTTTGATTTGAAGTAGCAGGTTTGATACACTTGTAACCTTTGCTACATTATGATAATATAGTTTGATGTAATTCTTTCGATGTTTCGTCGTTTCTTTGTTTTAATAATAATAATTATTATTATTATTATTGTTCTTTTCAATGTTATTATTCATGAAATTCAGTGAGGCAAACGCTATGCTTTTACTTTACTAGAGATGACGATTTTTATAAAGTACTCTTACGACGGTCTACTCGATCGTCGTATGGTACAGTGAAAACAAAATCAAGACACCAGTGAAGTCACTACTCACCAGCTTTAATTTTCACGGTTAAACAGTTCGTAATTAACAACACAGTCTCTTACAACAAATCAAATAAAAATTGTTTACACGCAAATAAATGTCAACTAATATTAAAACACAATTGTACTACAATTATCCCGCCCGATTATTAAACACTTCACTAATAACCACTTGAACACACAGTAGCCTAATATATCGCGAATGTAACTGAAAAACTAAAGCCGCTGCCGTCATGTATTTATACCCCCGCTCACAGACCAGAACGTTCCAAACTACGTCTTAGCGCCAGTGTGTACTACGTAAATAATTGCAGCCTTGTCACAGTCCGCGCGGCTGCCGGCTTCGAGAAAACTCTCGCGAATGCGTCTAGAGTCACGTATGCCACACACACACATTAGAGCGAGATGCTTCTGGCACATTCGACAAACACGTAGATTGTTCTGCAATGTCGTAACAATACGTTGTCCAGTATTTCGTAAAACCTTGTACGCTTCACAACAACGCCGTGTCTATAATGCGCGATGCAAGTAGATAAAACTCCTTTAAGTACGTACTTGTAACGCATATTTATACAACCCAAAGATGTATTTTATGCAGGTTTGGATATCAAAATTATCCGCTTTGCCGTTGTAAAGCCTTCGAGCAGAATCTGCTACGAGCTTCGTCCTGGATGAAGTCTTCTGCATAACCACTTTTAAGTAGGTTACTCTGTACTGATTTAATTGCAAATTTTATATTCAACAGTTTTATGGTTTTAAAAGAAAAGTGTTCAAACATTTTTAAATTATGAACCTAGCGTTTATATTTATCTTTGATTCTGAGAATTATTCTGTAAGATTTGTGTGAAGAGAAACTTCAGAATTGGGATCTCCCCTCCCTCTGTCCCGCCATACACTCACACACACGCGCGCGCGCGCGCACACACACACACACACACACACACACACCCCGTATGAATGACTTATTTTGACGATGATGATTATAATAACAATAACAAAAATTACTACTACTACTACTACTACTACTATTATTATTATTATTATTATTACTATTATTATTAAAGTCTTGCACATATTTTCCAAGTGTTGCAGATTCACAACAGACAGGATGGCATTGGAGATTTTACGCCCGAGGGCATGGTCGAGGCAAGGCGGAATGGGACCGCACTTCTGCAATTATTCAGTGGTCCTACTAGAAAAGAAGCGACAGGCCCAAGTTGCACCCAACGGGCAGTAGAAGATAAGGGACAACTAGAAGGAGCCCGATAAGGGCGCAATAGGCTCCATGCTGAAGTAATATGTTAAATGGTTCCAGAATGGATTAGAGGTGGTCTTTTTAGTGGGTGAGAGCCCCACACACCAGGGGACAGACGGTTTCCTGTGACGGTGCATAAAAATTATTCCCCTCTTAAAAAAAACTTAAAAAAAAATTCAAGGGTGCCTCTACTGCCCGTGAGCCGCGCACGATGTCAGCCATACATTCTTCTTCTGCGACAGATGGGATCAAGACAGGACATCGTTGCAATAGGATATTAGGCAGAGAATCTGCCCGGATAACATCGTCGAAGTGGTGCTTTGAAGGAGGCGTACATCTGGAACTGTGTGGCACGCTTCGCAGAAGACATTCTTCAGGCGGAAAAGACAGGCTTGGACAACATAATACAGGAGAAGAATAACAAACAACTAGACGTGAAGAACAATAGGGCTGAATAACAATAGGCTTACCCTGGAAGCAATGTGTCAAACAGTTTCATGTTACTGTCCTAGAAGGGGAAAGAGAGGTGTTTTGTGTTAGTGGGTCGGGTATAATACCCAAACCCACAGACCACGGACATTTGCACACTTCCGGAAATTTATTCAGCTATTCGGACATGTTTCAACCTACCCTTGTCAAAAAATTATTACTAATAATATTATTATTACGTTAATACACAAAATGGTTACAGGATGGATATCAATTCCTGAATTATTATTATCAACGTTAGAATTGAAACATTGCAGGATTGTGCTAACATTACATCGTTTCTTGTAATCTATGTCAGGTCTCGAAAGCGGGAGTGTTTTATTTTGATACACTTGAAACAATGTGCTACATTATTGATAATGTGCTTTAATTTATTCGTTCGATTTGTCGTCCCTTCTTTGTTGTTATTATTATTATTATTGTTGTTTATTATTTATTACATTCTTTCCAGCCTCTGTTTCCGACTGTTACATTTTCACTCGGTTAATTATGCTTCAGTATTGTATTTTTTAAATGTATTTATCGCTACAATAGTTCTAGTATATTGTATAGTGGGTGTCGGACCCTCTACGGCCGTCTGATTTCATAATAGTTGATTTTTTCTTTGGTTGAAACGTTTGATTCAACATGTCGACAACAATTAATATTTTTCATTTTATGTCCAAAATTATGGTCCATTACAGTACTCAAAGTGAATTTAAATGTTCAAAAAGACACGTTGTGTTATTCAAGCTCGAAACTTTATTTCGTCACACTATATAATAATTATAAACGTAATTATTTTCTTGTGCAGATTTAAAATTTTATGTAGTCTGAGTATTTAGAAATTAAATTATTTTTTTTAATTGCAACGTCTATGGTGATGAGAGCACTAAATCTCTGAAACGTACGGAATCGTACAAAACGTATACACTAATAAAATTTAAGGCAGTCACACAGAAAAATTTTATTGTAAACTGTTATACAAAATTTTAAGATATTAAGGAGTTAACATATTTATATCTATGTATAATTTAAAGAAGTAGATTTTTGTCTAAAATGGTGGTTTGGTTTCGTAAACATACGTTACATTATATTAAAAGCTTGCATATTTTTACATGTTTTTTGTATTTAGGAAATATTAAGGCTATGATTGCTTCAAATTTTTTAATAAAATTTTTTTTAGGTTTTGCTAATGTCCAATCGGGATTTCGCACATTCACATTATAAGAGACCTAAATTACCTAACATTACGAATGTGCCGCTGATTCGATTCTCTCTCGCTCCACATCTGACAACGAGCAACTGCTAGCTTCATATCGTTTTGCAGATTAGTTTTAGTTCGGCTTACGTTTGAAGTACGTGGTTTGTAACACCTTGAAATTTTTGAAAGATTTAAAAGTTTTAATGAATGTTTTTACTCATAGTACGCGTCGATTTCGATTTCAACATTTCGGTAAGTGAAATGATTCAATAATTTTCCAATTAATTTCAAATATTGCTGTTATATGACCGTCAACAAAGACTACAGAATGTGAACAAAGGAACTGCCACCATGTTGGATTTCAACACATTTTTCACAAAAGCATTGTTCGAGGAAAAATTATGATTGTTAAATTTTAAACAATAACATTTTGATCACTACTAAATTGTGTTCGTATGCAGAAAGTCGGTAACGTTTCTTTGTCTCCTTTTCTGGTTTCTGACAGCTGTAACATTTTCAAAAGCTGTGTTTCTTGTATTCCTGGTTCAAGTTTATTATTTTGTAATTTGATGCAATTAAAATACCTAACCTATCATTTCATGCATGCATTGGTTCTTCATATGCATAAATATTTCTTAATTCTCTGAAACTAATTAAAATATCAAAATAAATAGCCGTACCAAACTTAGCCTAACCTTTTCTTACTGTGTCCATAATTTTTTGTTTACTGCAGTCTTCTTGAGATCGAATCGGGAAATTGATTTTAGTAACCAGAGTAACCATACCTGTGCACCGTTTCACCGACATTCATTAACAATTTAACGATCCGTTAAGGATTTAACGGAAAAAACAGTTTCACGAAGCTCAGTTAAAGATCCCAATAAGGATTTAGCGGGAGAAACCCCGTTAAACGAAGCTCAGTTAAAATCGACTGTTAAAATCGCCAATTAACTGAACGGGAGATGTTTGACCTGTTAAGTAAGTAACGAACCGTTAAAACGACGAGAGCTAACATTAATATTACGATTGGTGTCATTTATATAGGATTACGTTGTTTTCCGTGAAGTAGTCGTTCGTGTAACACAAATCAAATATACATGCACATATTTATATGGTTTCTGTGATCAGAAAATTTGTTATATCAGTTTTTTGTCCTTCCATTAAACAATTTCTTTTATTTTCAATATAAGCTATTGTGACAAAGGAAAGTAAATCAGAACAGAAATTATTAAACTTAAATAATGTTGGTATTAAAACGTTATCCAAACGTAGACATAAAACTAGTGTCGCCGGTAGAGAAACAGACCTACTGGTTTTGATCGTTTGAGCACGTCAGACTTTATAAAACTCTAATAGGCTTTCAAAAAAGTGACTCAAAATTCTTGAATTGAGGTTACACAGGAATAAAACAAAATGTACAATAATATATAAATTATACAAATAGTCTTGATTAGACAAATCAGGGACGTCACCTTGCAAATACCGGTAGTTATTTTAATTTCTTTGGCTTATCCGAAGCAAGACCGACGCCTATCATGGTACCATAGTCGTGTTAACGAGGATTTTACTAACCGGCTCCTGATGGGCGTTGGTGAAACGACGATTAAGAAAACAGCCGTTAAAATCCATTTCACCGGTTAGCAAACGGTCCGTTCGGAATAAAATTAACAGACGTTCGCTAAACGGGGCAACTAAACTTTTTTGTTTAATTACTTAAGCAGCAACTGCCTGTTTGGGGCAGTAATCCTATCAAGAAATAAATTTTTAGCACCAAAAACAGTGTTTGATATAAAGATATATGTTATGTTATAATCCTTAAATTCGTAGTGACCGTCAATCAATGAAATGAATTTTACCGGTAAGGGTTTGTGAGGATCGGTCAGAAAAGTGTAACACAAATTTTAAATTATTTGTGTCGATGTTTTGACAGTATTTATTGTCATAATCAGGACCTGTGTATGAATATAAGAGAAAATATCAAACACAACGGATCAATTATTTGAGTGAACGTGTTTGTGTATGTGAATGTGTGTGCGCGAGTGTGCATATGTGTGTATCCTTGAATATGTAAAGGAGTTGAAACAGTTTGTTTTACATCATCAAAACAATTGCATTATTACATATTATTGTTTCCCTTAAATACAACGAGAAAATTATAATATCCCAAAACATAATTTATACAATATTACAATTTAAATTACTCATAATGTAATGGTAATTAATTGTAAAATTAATTATAAAAGCAGTAATCAACAATTATATATTAGAATTGGTACAGAAAACGTACATCTATATACCCGTCAACGTATAACATAGTAAAACATATTATAGGTGAATACAGATTGTAGGGATGTTCAATTATGTATATTATTAAAACTTATTTTTATCATGTTTGAACTCACTACTGGTATTGAAAACACCGTACACCAAAATTTAGAGAATTCTATACAAAATAATTGTAGAAATTTACAAACTTATATCAGTGAATTTACATAATATTACAAACACAAGTTTATGGTAAACCAATCTATCAAGTGAAGATGGATATTACTTATACACTCACATGCCTGCACTCAAATAATTGATCTGTTTTGTTTGATATTTCCTCTTGTATTCATACACAGGTGTAACATTTTCAGATAATTTGATCAAATTGATAATTTAAAATGAGTGTTATACTTTTCTGACCGATCCTCGCAAACCCTTCATGGGTTAAAAAAATGTTACAATGTTAAATATAAATTAAAATTAGCACAATAACGAAATAAATTGTAAACTGTAAGTTGTAATTATACTACATATCGATATTCACTACATATCGATGCTAACTATCGCCTAATCAAAACATCGACAATTCGACTGGTGCGATTATTGGGAAACAGTTTACGTCTCATTTACGAGTTTAATCCTTTTCTTCTGTAGCTTCTATTCTTTCGCTCGTTTTATAGTTCAGAATAAAACGTTTATTACCGTCGACGTTCACTGCCCGTTGAGTGATTGGGGCTGGGGTTGAGTAAAGATTCGCAAAGGAGTCGCAAAAAAGAAATCTGAATATTTTATGAGCAGGAAAACAATTGCAATGCGTAGAACAAAAGGATCGATGGGTTCCCCAGACGTCGTGTCTGACTTGCTGGTGGTATGATAAAAGTAAATTTGCGGTGGAGAATTCACTTAGAGCTCGGGCAGACGGAAAAGCTTTTGTTCTTTGTTTCATTTGTGCGTACAATAGAAATGACAACGTCTGGTCTGAGTACGGAGATTAATGCCCCTTATGACCCTGAGCTGCATAAAAACAGCTCTTTATTTAACAAAGTGCATTTATTAATGGTAGAAACCCTCAAGCGCCCTCTTCTTATCGACCCATAAGCCTTCTACCGATACTTGGTAACATCTTTGAGAAGCTGTTTGTAAAACGACTTATGCCAACAATTGTAGAAAACAACCTAATTCCTGATCACCAATTTGGCTTTCGAGAAAAGCACTCTACGGTAGATCAAGTACACAGACTAACAAATGTTATCAATAAATCTTTGGAATCGAAGATGTTCTGCTCAGGTGTGTTTCTCGACGTTTCCCAGGCTTTTGACAAAGTCTGGCATCTTGGACTCTTATACAAAATAAAGAAAATCTGCCACAAAATTGTTATCTTATTCTATATTCCTACTTAGTGGGCAGAGTGTTTCAAGTCAAGTACTCGGATGTTACTTCTCCTGTATTACCATTGGGGTCAGGTGTTCCGCAGGATAGTGTCCTGGGTCCTCTGCTCTACCTCCTGTTCACCTCGGACTTACCGTCAGCAAGTGAAACCACTGTTGCTACCTACGCCGATGACACAGCAATCCTAGCGACACACTCCGACCCCTAAATAGCATCTGTTATACTACAAGAATCATTAAACAGCGTTCAGTTAGGGCTTGATAAATGGCGCATAAAAATCAATTCATCCAAGTCAGTCCCTTCACCACACGTAAGGGAAACTGCCCTCCAGTAACAATTAACGGTCAACCAGTACCGCAAGCTGGAAGTGTTAAGTACCTTGGGATCCATCTGGACAAGAGACTAACATGGAAAAAACATATAAGATCTAAGAAGATTGAACTTAATCACAAGGTCAGAAACATCTATTGGCTTATAGGCAGAAAATCACGGTTAAGTCTCGTAAACAAACTCTTGCTCTATAAAGCAGTTCTTAAACCGGTATGGACTTATGGTATTCAACTTTTGGGTACTGCAAGTACAAGTAATATTGACATTATCCAGCGCTTTCAGTCCAAAACTTTAAGATCAATAGTCGACGCTCCATGGTTTGTCTCCAACAACTCTATACACCGCGACCTCAAAGTTCCAACCATGAGAGAAGAAATCATGCAGAAGAAATCATGCGCCTCTGCAGGACTCACATCTCCAAACTAGAACATCATCCTAACCACCTGGCAATTAACTTGTTAGACAGCAGTGAAGATATTTATAGACTAAAAAGACACAAACTATTAGACTTACCATTCAGGTTTAACTAATAATGTATTCTCTGTATTTTCTGTATTGTACTGTCTGTGATATCTGTTCTGTATGTTTTTGTATTCGTGTCATTCATACGAGTTAATGTCAACCTGTATATGTGCCTTATGGGCCTAGTGTTTAATATTTGAACTTATTGTATCATGCCAACAGGAAATGGAAGTGATTTTTGTTCATTTGTTTACATGTTTTATCATTTAGTTTTGTATTTTGTGTACCTTTTTAATCTATTATCAAAAACAAGAAGAGCTGTGTGTATCATAATCCTGTGTGTGTTGTCAGCCAATTTGTTAAATGTTCGCTTAGTCGAACAGATTATTACAGATTTCCAATAAAAAAAAACTTTATTAATGGATCTTCTTCTGATAGTTCCTATTCGTTTCGGATGTTGGATATCACACAGACTATTTTAACTTTCTGCACTGCTGCACGGAATAAGTCAGTTGTATTCATGCCAAACCAACTCAGCCATGATATTTTACTACTCATCTTATACAACTCGGTCCTTAAATTTCTCAGCCATGATATTCTCGGTCGCCCAACCCTTCTCTTTCCAAGTACTTTTCCCTGTAGTATGGACTGTAATAAGTATAATCTCTGTTCATTTCTCACGAAATGTCTCAGATACTGAAGCTTTGTTACCTTCACTGTGTTAATAACTTCCCTATCTTTCTTCATCGTTTTAAGAACTTCAACATTAGTTATATGCGCTGTCCATGAAATGCTCAGTATTCTACAGTAAAGCCACATTTCGAAAGATTCCAATTTTTTAGTTATGGGTTTAGTCAAAGTCCAAGATTGTACACCGTAGAAGAGGACCGAGAATACGTAGCAGCGTAAAAGCTTCATCTTTGTGTTTGTTGTTAAATCGTGACTTTTGAATAAACTGCTCATTCTAGTGTACACTGCTATTGCCTTTTCAATTCCGCTCTGTATTTCTTGAGAGCGGTTCCATTGTTCATTGACTGTAGTACCAAGATATGTAAATTTGTATACACGTTCAACCGGCCTTTGGTTTAAGGATGGAGTTTGTGAACTTGTTCTTAGATATGTTACTAAAAGTGCGAAGTAAGGTAAATCTTAAGTTTTACTGGTATATCCTAAGATTTACTGTTTTATGATGGTAAATGTCCGAAGATTCTTTTAAAATGTTTGCATTTCGAACTTTTACCAACAGTTAGTGGTAAATGTCAAGATTTACCGCTGCGTTGTGGTAAAAGCGTAATATTTTTAATTTTAAAGAAACTTTTAAGGAAATTTTAACTTTAACTTTAAAACAAACTTATTAAAGAAATTATCTTTATTTTTAAAAATTTTTTAGAAAATAATCATTTCTATAAAAGCGCATGAAGACAGGCTAACAAAAGTTTTTGTACACAGCGTGAACTGGTTTCTTGTGTATAAAGATGTAAGTTTGCCAATTGTGGTACCAAGTTGATAAAAATCATCATTTTCAATATTCAGTACGACAGCTATGATTGATTTTGGATCCACCTTTGCTCGGTGTACATCTGGCACTTTGAATCTCACATTCTGTCCAACTAAAGACTCTGTCCAACTAAAGTTTGTCTTTTTTACAAGAGTCAACTGTCATTTTTTCTGCTTGTTTCTGAAGTCCTTCAGCGGCTCTCTTTCAAAAACGCTTCACTGTATCGATCCTGCTTGTTGTAACAGTTACATCACTTGTATCAGGTTCGTCTGTTATTGAAGATTCAGCTTGTATTTTCCATTCTAATTGAACTATCTTGCGGAAAACTATCTCCTTGCACACTTTTAACATCCTTCCACATGTCAGCTAACTGGTTGTTATAACTTGGTTACAGAACTCAAATTGTTATCCACAGATTTTTCATAAGTCTGTTTTTGTCGTTTTTACTTCAGCTGACAAAGTATTATATTTTTCTTTTGATAAATAAAAATTGTTGTGCTTTCTGTTACAAATAGATTCCCTTAAAAGTTCATAAAATCTTTTACTCATTATGTCATTCATTTTTCTGAACCGAA
Source organism: Magicicada septendecula (assembly GCA_034769895.1). Classification (NCBI taxonomy): domain Eukaryota; kingdom Metazoa; phylum Arthropoda; class Insecta; order Hemiptera; family Cicadidae; genus Magicicada; species Magicicada septendecula. The sequence goes on from CM068371.1 coordinate 5,942,224, forward strand.
AACCGAACTAATATCAAATATAATACCTATTAATAAACGAAAGCTACAAATCTTTTTATCTCCGACTGCAGCTTTTACCTCAACGCAGCGGTAAATCTTGACATTTACCAGTAACTGTTGGTAAAAGTTCGAAATGCAATCATTTTAAAAGAATCTTGGACATTCACCATCATAAAACGCTAAATCTTGGGATTTACCTTACTTCGCACTTTTACAGTAACAGATACAATCATTAGCTTCGTTCTGGATAAACTTTAGATTTAAATAATTTTTCATTTATCAAGTAAAAATTACAAAAATCCCAATTACCCTATTTTTTTTTTAGCTTAGTAAAGTAACAATAGTAGAGTAATTACACATGAAAAACATTCCAAACAATCGGATTTGACAAACAGACCTTTGCCTCAGTACTGTGCTTGTACTAACTGACGTACATCTTGTCAGTTTGTTGAAGTCCTTACACTGAATATGACCTTCAGAGGTGAGGCCGAAACGTCTGGTCGAACGATTGTCACCTCTGGACATAAAGAATTTGGGAGACTACAGTCTTAAAGTCCGCATAATATTAACTTTAACATTTATGACGTCAGCCGTAAAAGCCTAAGGAACAGAATCGGATTTGTGTTAAAATTTCTTTCAATCTGACATCCAGCTGGGTTTTTGCATTTTTTCAAATTTTTGTCCCATTTTTGGGCCCTGAATACAAATAATTTTGAAATTTTCAAAACTATATTCAAATTTTGGTTAAAATTCTTTTATTAGTTATCCCACATGGAATTTCCAATTTTTCAAACTTTTGCCCAACTTTTTAGGCCCTGGCGTCAAAAATTTTGAAATTTCAAAAAATTAACACTTCACTCAAATTGTAGTTAAAATTTCTTTTAATTTCATACGCGCCTCATGAATTTTTGACATTTTATAAAACTTTTCACCTACTTTTGACCACCAGCTCCTAAGATTTTGAAAATTTTAAAAACCAACACCAAATTCATATTTTGGTTAAAACATTCTTTAATTTGAAATCTCAAATGGATTTTTGTGATTTTTTCAAAATTTGCACCCCGCGCACACATTTTTGCCCCCTCGCCCGTATTTGTACTTACTTACTTACTAGCCAACGCCCACCCTTGGCTGTTGGGCCATTAGGCGGCGCGCTGACCAGTAGAGACGTGAGAGCCTTGCCGTACCATCTTCGTCTTGGACTTGCGTGTCTGAGATCAAGGCTGGACATGCAATTAGGTGATCCGCATTCATGGAAGCGTATCCACAGACAACACATTCAGGAGACGACAACACGCCAATAACGCCTCGCCCGTATTTGTAGGTGGGTAATCAATTTCAAAAACAATAAGCTTCTTCTTTAGAGTGAAACTATGGACGCGCTTGACAAGTTTTACGGCAATTGGTTGATGCATCCAAAATTTATTGTGAAACATGCCCTAAGCAGATAGACAGGCAGACAAATGGCAAACGGTCGAGTCAAAACTGGGAACTTCCTCCGCTCGTCTGTCAAGAACTGTACTTTATTCAAATTGAATCCTTTTAATTAGTGGTGATCACGAGGTGTTAATTGATGAAGGTTTATTGAGGTTCGTTCAATTAAATAGAGACAGTTTTTCAAATAACTAGTCTTCTGCTTCTTCTGCTCCTCACAGAGTAGGGGCTTTGCCTGTTCCGTCTTCACAGAGTATCTCTCCATCTCACTTTTGATCTTCCTACATCTCTTGTACCAAAGCGTCTATATTGAAACGCAACCTTAAGTAGTCGTCCATCCTCCATTCTGTCCAGATGCTGTAACTATTCCCTGCGATATGTCTGGATTTTATTATTTATGGAGAATACCTGTAGCTCAATATCCTCATTGCGCAAATGATCCTGTCTCGTGCAGCCCTTTTTTCTTCTCAGAAACTTCGTTAGCGAAGTCTGTATTTGGTTTTTAATCTTCTTTGTGGTAGCCCATGTTTCACATCCATATAGCAAAATAGGCACTGCCTTTGTTTTATAAAATTTAAGTCTTATCTCTTTCCTTGTATTTGTCCCTAACGTTCTATGTATGACGTCACACATCGTCTGAAACCTCGATGTTTTTGTAGAGGTATTTCGGCCTGCGTCATTCCCAGTACTAATAGTGCAATACAGGTAATCGGAGTCAGAGATTTGTTCCAAAACTGTTCTCTTAAGAACAGTTTCTGATCTGACTGTAAACGTCCCCCCCCAAAAACCATGATTATTTATTTCTGCTTAGGTATTTGAAAATTATATTGTTTACAAATATGATTTAAACGGTGTAAAGAATACTGCAACTCGTCCTCTGTTTTCTGAGGGGACGACCTCTGTTTCCTCTACGTGCTCTGGGGAGGTAGAGGATGTTTCAAGACCACAATTTCGAATGTTTGTTTGTTTGCTGCCAGAACGTGGATTACTCGTCCAAGTTATCACGATGTTACGCAGCCTGCATTATTGTTATTAACTATAATAGCTGAGTTATTAACTAATGATAATAGCTGAGTAAACGCTATGCAATAAACGCGTTTAATGACGACACGATACCGGAAGTCTGTCTGCGTGGGGAGGAGGGTTGCTTTTGTTAGAATTAGTTTGAGTGGGGTGAACTGTAATTCAACGGAAATTGATAGGGGTAACTTTGGGCAAAATTAAAATTGTCTCTAATGTTGGGGAAGATTTTGTCATTAGCGACTACACCCTCCCCCGTCTCTTTCACTCGACCTAAGTTATACCGAATATCACATTGTTTTAATAGTTAGAGGCCTGAAGAAAATGTGTGAGCAACTGTTTCCTGTCATCATCATCATCATCAACTCTAGTGATTAGACAATGTTTACGCCTGTTCCGGCCACACAGACTCGTTGTGTCAATTTTGCTTTTGGGCATCCTGGATCTCTTTTGCCTCCTATTGCACACTGCCAAGCTTTTTGATAAATTTAACATCTTCCTGCCTATCATCTGGGTTCAGAATGTAGAGTGTAAATATGCACAGAGAAAGGTGCTTGGTTGTAACAGTATATAAAACATTGGAAACCATTCCAGGCGTGAGCTTTCATTCGGCTTTGATAGACGCAGTCAGTGTTCGTAGCCGATAGCACTTGGCTGTGCCGCAATTGAGCAGGTTAAACTTTCCACCTCGGTCGCAACCGATTGCGTTTTGTACGATTGGGTCGTAACTGACCGCGGATTGTTGACGAAAATATTTTTAATTTCTACAAATGATAAATACTTACAATAATTATTAATTATCCTACTCTCATTAAGGGCTAAAAAACAGTGCAAATACTCAATTATCATTGTGCACTCTTTGATTTAATATTCTATCAAACTGAATAACAATATAAAATTAAGTTCTATAAAGTAATGGCAATACCTGTTCTTACATACGCTAGTGAAACATGGATGGTAACTGGGAAAGAAAAGCAGCATATTGTAACATTACATTTGGAACAACTTAATATCGTACCAGATTTAATGAAGACCATGGATAAGAAACTAAACAGGAAGAAAAATATCTTTCAAAATGATAGTGAAGAGGAACGAATAACTATTTTAGACTGACTAGTAATACAACTGACCGTACCCAAATTAATGATTAAGCAAAGTGATGCAAAATACCCCGATTATGACATGAACTTCAAATAATGACAAAATAATACTTATAAAGACAGACAGCTTATGTACCAATACTATAAGGAAACAAATAGTTTTATCAAATGTATCAAATTATAAAGATAATCAAAATACAAATTGAGGGATAATAGGCCCAAACATACAATACAATGTAAAAAGAAATATTAGTAAGTTATTAATTTGAATGATATAATGAAATAATATAACAAACTTTATTATAGATACATGAAACATACAACTAATTGTAATGAATAGTGGACATAAGGTTGTCCAGAGAATAACAAATAATAACTTATTCACATTAATATTTTATAACAAGAGTGAAGTGATGAGGGAAAAGTTAGCAATAATTAATCAAACAGAACAGACTGTACAGATTAATTAGTTCTTTTAATGACAATAAAAATGTGAACCAAACACAGAAACAATGAATGTGACAAGTAGAAATACAATACATTGTATTATAGTATTAGATGTATTTTAATGAATAAGGAAGTAGCTGAATATTATGTGTCAGTTAAACCAAAACAATCAGTAACAAAAGTGTCTAAAGGTAGAATTAAAAGTGAACCAGTGGAAATTATTTATATAATGGAAAAAACAAATCTTAATATTCCTATATAAATAAGATTATTAATCTTATAAGACTATAAAACTGATTAGAGATAAGATCAAAGAATATCAGTGCAAGCTATTTTATTATGTTAAATAGACTTCAAGTGTCAATGTGTAAATTCATGAACTAAGTGAATTAGTGCCTTTATACAAGTTTAAAGTTTTGTATTGAATACAGAAATAATATTTGGTAGAATACTATTATGAAAACAGAGTATAAAAATGTTTCTAAGTGAGACACTTAGACACTCTTTATCTTAAGTGAGACACTCTTTATCTAATAACATTTATTAAAATGAAAATAAGAGCAGGCAATAAATCAGTGAAGTGACAAAGGGTACATCCCCAAAATAAAATAAAAACAGCCAAGACTGCATAAATTTAATTTTAAGAAATACTTTAAATAATGAAGGGACAGATGTGTTGTTTATATTAAGGTCAATGAACTCTATACTTAACTGTTGGAAATAGAGTATTATGTTTTTTGTTATTCTTAAATATTTATTATGTTTAATCGTATCAATCAAGGCTAAATGTCTGAGATGGAATACAATTCTTTTATTATAAGATATTCCTTATATGTTTACTAGTATTAATCAAGACTGAAATGTCTGAGTTAGAGTACAACTCTTTTGTTTTCAAATATTTGTTATGTATTAATAGTAAGGATTAATTAGTTATAAAAGCAAAATGGATTGAAAGGAGATGTTCTTACTATGTGTTAAACAGTTGTTTAGGTTTGATGAAAGTTTAACTTATTTATTCAATGTCCATAAGAGTCATAGCCATGTGGGCATGACATTAAATTGATTTGATTGTATATTGTTTTGTTATTGTTCATGTAATGATGTTATCAGAATAGCCAGTAAAGCAACCAACCATTCTAAATTAATGAGAAATAGTAAAAAATAACAAAGCAGACAGTAGTTCTATAAGGGTGATCACATTTTTTGAACAAATAAATGGAGTAGCAAATGTTTTGTGGATGGTAAACTGTATGAAGCATGTAAAACCAACTTTTGTAAATTTTAGGAAATACTGTTAGAATTTTGTAAAACAAATGTTGAAGGATGAATAGATTTATATTTAATAGTATACACAACAAATCTAGCAGCAAAATAATCCGTTTTAAGTTATTTAAGAAAAATTCAAATAGCAAAAATGTAACATCTGTATTTCTTAAATAAAAGTAGGCATGTTTAGTGTCTAAATGTCACAAATGTAAAGACCAAAATAATGATGCTAATAGTTTTAAATTCCCAATCAGTACAGAAAAGTTATACTAATTTAAAAGTTTTGAACAAATTCAGACATTGAAATAATGAATTTGTATGACAATGTATATCTGAATCAACCAACCAGATTTCAAGTTTTACCTTAGCAACCAAAAATTTCATGTAAATAAAATAGGACTTCTTTAACAACGGTCATAGAGTACAGACGCGTTAGTAAAACGTCTTATATAATTAAAACTGTAAACTGTGAGAACACGTTCCAGACTTATTAAACCAAATCGATGTACATAATACGAACTATTACAACCAAGAGAGGAACATCCAGCATTTGAAATAGAAGAACTGAGATCGAAGGGAGAAGAACCGAAGCAGACGTGGACCCTATCTTCGTCCTAGAACCATTTAAAGAAGAGGATCTGGTGACTTTGAACATTTTATTATATTATGTGTCAACACCAACATTTGTATACACGACTTTCTAAGAATTAATCAAACTAAAACTACAGACACTATATCACACCAACACTAAGAACACTCACAAATAACACGAATTGAAATTAGACCTTTTTAAACACCATAACAACCTTTAATGATAACTAATAAACATATAAACTGGACATAACCTCTAATAACAAGCAACCACTACTCGACTGCCTGCGTGAACTTTACACACTAAAATTTTGTAATATCCTTGAACTGTGAAATTTGTATTTTGATTTATAGAATAGTATTATTTGTTTAAACGTAATCCCCGAACCAGATACGCCCTGAGATAATATATTTTAATAGAAATAATAACCGACGCATTATTTTGGCCTAAATACTGAATAATATTTGCAACTACTGTACCAACTGGTAAAGAAGACACATAATTTTGCCACAATTGTATTACCATAAAAAGAAACGAGAAATGATTAACCAATGCTTCACTGAATAAATGGTTTCTATAAAGATATATGTTTGGTGTTATATTTGCGTCATTATTATTGCTGTTTCATTTAAAAAATAAGTTCACAGAGCACAGCGGACACAACAACGGTTGGCAACTGTGGGTGACGTCATTGAAACTGCACGTATAGTGGGAGCGAGCGGCAGAATACAAAATGATTCGCCGTTCGACATATCATGTTAATGGTTACAGACTGACAACAACAACGGTGTGGTTGAATAATTTTAATACATATATATTGAATTTGCTAAAATTGACGCATGCTCGTCGGAGCATAAGAGCTCGTATATCATCACAAATTGTTATATTGTTTACTCGCGAGACCTCATCTCATTTATTACTGTTACAAATTGACGACTCCAGTGTGAGGCGAAATAATTTACGTTCACACAACACAGTTTATTTTATATTTGTAACAATATACAAACCGCTGAAATGATTTTGTAAAGGCACGTAATTGGTTATCGTCTAAGCAATCGAATACGTAATAAATATGTAAGGGCCGAACTGGAGATATTGTGCATCATTGATAAGATAGAGGAAACTAAAGCAGCAGTGGATGGAGCACGTCTACAGAATGGACCACCAGATGCCAGTAAAGCGCGCTGTAGACTACAGACCAGTAGGCCCTGGAAGTAATGGATGAAGTGAAGACGGAACAGGCTATAAGGCTACACCGTGAAGTGCCGACGACGACAAACCAGCAGTGGATGGAGCACGTCTACAGAATGGACCACCAGATGCCAGTAAAGCGCGCTGTAGACTACAGACCAGTAGGCAGAAGATCCGTGGGTAAGCCCTGGAAGAGATGGCTGCAGTGAAGACGGAACAGGCTATAAGGCTACACCGTGAAGTGCCGACGACGACAAACCAGCAGTGGATGGAGCACGTCTACAGAATGGACCACCAGATGCCAGTAAAGCGCGCTGTAGACTACAGACCAGTAGGCAGAAGATCCGTAGGTAAGCCCTGGAAGAGATGGCTGCAGTGAAGACGGAACAGGCTATAAGGCTACACCGTGAAGTGCCGACGACGACAAACCAGCAGTGGATGGAGCACGTCTACAGAATGGACCACCAGATGCCAGTAAAGCGCGCTGTAGACTACAGACCAGTAGGCAGAAGATCCGTAGGTAAGCCCTGGAAGAGATGGCTGCAGTGAAGACGGAACAGGCTATAAGGCTACACCGTGAAGTGCCGACGACGACAAACCAGCAGTGGATGGAGCACGTCTACAGAATGGACCACCAGATGCCAGTAAAGCGCGCTGTAGACTACAGACCAGTAGGCCCTGGAAGTAATGGATGAAGTGAAGACGGAACAGGCTATAAGGCTACACCGTGAAGTGCCGACGACGACAAACCAGCAGTGGATGGAGCACGTCTACAGAATGGACCACCAGATGCCAGTAAAGCGCGCTGTAGACTACAGACCAGTAGGCAGAAGATCCGTGGGTAAGCCCTGGAAGAGATGGCTGCAGTGAAGACGGAACAGGCTATAAGGCTACACCGTGAAGTGCCGACGACGACAAACCAGCAGTGGATGGAGCACGTCTACAGAATGGACCACCAGATGCCAGTAAAGCGCGCTGTAGACTACAGACCAGTAGGCAGAAGATCCGTAGGTAAGCCCTGGAAGAGATGGCTGCAGTGAAGACGGAACAGGCTATAAGGCTACACCGTGAAGTGCCGACGACGACAAACCAGCAGTGGATGGAGCACGTCTACAGAATGGCCCACCAGATGCCAGTAAAGCGCGCTGTAGACTACAGACCAGTAGGCCCTGGAAGTAATGGATGAAGTGAAGACGGAACAGGCTATAAGGCTACACCGTGAAGTGCCGACGACGACAAACCAGCAGTGGATGGAGCACGTCTACAGAATGGACCACCAGATGCCAGTAAAGCGCGCTGTAGACTACAGACCAGTAGGCAGAAGATCCGTAGGTAAGCCCTGTTAGAGATGGCTGCAGTGAAGACGGAACAGGCTATAAGGCTACACCGTGAAGTGCCGACGACGACAAACCAGCAGTGGATGGAGCACGTCTACAGAATGGACCACCAGATGCCAGTAAAGCGCGCTGTAGACTACAGACCAGTAGGCAGAAGATCCGTAGGTAAGCCCTGGAAGAGATGGCTGCAGTGAAGACGGAACAGGCTATAAGGCTACACCGTGAAGTGCCGACGACGACAAACCAGCAGTGGATGGAGCACGTCTACAGAATGGACCACCAGATGCCAGTAAAGCGCGCTGTAGACTACAGACCAGTTGGCAGAAGATCCGTGGGTAAGCCCTGCAGTGAAGACGGAACAGGCTATAAGGCTACACCGTGAAGTGACGACGACGACGATTGAACAACATCCATTGGAATAAATGATCGCTGGTGCCGTTTTATGGCGCCGCAGACATGAGAGTCTGAATTGAGATTGTACGTTGTGAAAACCTCAGATTCACTAATATAAAGTAATCTCATGAAATACAGACGTAAATAAAAGCATTATTAACCACCACTAATTGTTCAAAACAGACAACTAATAAAGCACCATTGAATTGGCTAATGGTGAAGTCCATTTCACTGTTAATAACAAATCCATTTAGCGGGGCTCCAAACAGCAGACTGCATACGGGCATTAAAGTCAGTAGTTACCTGCAGAATCAGTAAGTGCTAATAACATAAATCTCTTACATTCTGCAACTCATTTCATATTTTTGTCACTTTCAACTACTTTTACATATTATTAATTTTTACTTTATCATGGCCGGCTCTAGTAGAAGCCCGGAACATTAAACCTGGCAACACTGGAACCAGCTGATATTTGAGGCCGACTAGATGATCTCTTAATTTACGTATTTCAATAATCAAATCGCGTCATTTTTAATTGCCTGTTAACATCACTTTATAATTCTTCTTTTTTTGCAAATTAAAAGTTTATTATGTAAAATACTGATATATTATTTAAAAAATATAACAATTAACTAATTCATATGATACGAATTAAATAATTCCAACCAAATTTATACATTAGGCCTAACACTAATTCAGAAATTTCTTCAACTTAAATGTATAGTACTAAGTGCGCACAGACCTACAATTTAGATTTAGCTATAAATAGGCCTTCTCATGATTTTAGTAATACAATGAAATTAAATCATAGTATAACATGCTCACTTTAGGTATTTTATTACACTATGCTTATAGGCCTTAGACGCAACGTTGCCGCGTTCAATATTCCGGCCTTCTACTAGAGGCGGCCATGCCATTATTCATCAGCACAGCAGATTGGGGCAACCTTGCCTTAGTGTTTTCGTACGCTGTCACATATTCATTTTATCGTGGATTTCTCTTTATCTTCCTCAGAAGCGACATCGCAACCAAATAGAAATGTGACACAGTCCTTCTCACCGAGCAACTTAACAAAAAATGGCTCTCTTTCAGTTTTTCTAGTAAATATTCTCAAATTATGTTCTGTATATACCTTGTACAGAATGTACACCGCTCTTTTAAGCATTGTTTGCTATTTTATGTTATAATCTGATCGTATGCAATTATGAGGGTCATTCAGTAATTAAAGAGACAAATAGCTGTACAGGGAAAACAGTTTATTTAATCAGTACGACAATTTTTTTATTTTTCAACATAACCCTCGGTAACATTAATACACTTGTCCAATCTCTGAATAAGCTTTTTTTGTGCCTACTGCAAAGAAATCCTTATGTTGATGTCGGAGGCAGTTTAAGACATTTTCTTTGAGCTCGTCGTTATCAACAAACTTTGCACCATGTAACACCAAACAAGTTGAAATCAGATGGAGATAGCCCTGAGGTTGAGGTACAGTCTCTCTCAAGCTAATGTAATGATGGTTTCACGGGTTAACTGCGCTGTGTACGGGCCGGGCATTATCATCATGAAGGAGAATTACGCTTTGGACGTAATCAGATGGAGATAGCCCTGAGGTTGAGGTACAGTCTCTCTCAAGCTAATGTACTGATGGTTTCACGGGTTAACTGCGCTGTGTTCGGGCAGGGCATTATCATCATAAAGGAGAATTACGCTTTGGACGTAATCAGATGGAGATAGCCCTGAGGATGAGGTACAGTCTCTCTCAAGCTAATGTACTGATGGTTTCACGGGTTAACTGCGCTGTGTACGGGCCGGGCATTATCATCATAAAGGAGAATTACGCTTTGGACGTAATCAGATGGAGATAGCCCTGAGGTTGAGGTACAGTCTCTCTCAAGCTAATGTACTGATGGTTTCACGGGTTAACTGCGCTGTGTACGGGCCGGGCATTATCATCATAAAGGAGAATTACGCTTTGGACGTAATCAGATGGAGATAGCCCTGAGGTTGAGGTACAGTCTCTCTCAAGCTAATGTACTGATGGTTTCACGGGTTAACTGCGCTGTGTTCGGGCCGGGCATTATCATCATAAAGAAGAATTACGCTTTGGACGTAATCAGATGGAGATAGCCCTGAGGTTGAGGTACAGTCTCTCTCAAGCTAATGTACTGATGGTTTCACGGGTTAACTGCGCTGTGTACGGGCCGGGCATTATCATCATAAAGGAGAATTACGCTTTGGACGTAATCAGATGGAGATAGCCCTGAGGTTGAGGTACAGTCTCTCTCAAGCTAATGTACTGATGGTTTCACGGGTTAACTGCGCTGTGTACGGGCCGGGCATTATCATCATAAAGGAGAATTACGCTTTGGACGTAATCAGATGGAGATAGCCCTGAGGTTGAGGTACAGTCTCTCTCAAGCTAATGTACTGATGGTTTCACGGGTTAACTGCGCTGTGTTCGGGCCGGGCATTATCATCATGAAGGAGAATTACGCTTTGGACGTAATCAGATGGAGATAGCCCTGAGGTTGAGGTACAGTCTCTCTCAAGCTAATGTACTGATGGTTTCACGGGTTAACTGCGCTGTGTTCGGGCCGGGCATTATCATCATGAAGGAGAATTACGCTTTGGACGTAATCAGATGGAGATAGCCCTGAGGTTGAGGTACAGTCTCTCTCAAGCTAATGTACTGATGGTTTCACGGGTTAACTGCGCTGTGTTCGGGCCGGGCATTATCATCATAAAGGAGAATTACGCTTTGGACGTAATCAGATGGAGATAGCCCTGAGGTTGAAGTACCGTCTCTCTCAAGCTAATGTACTGATGGTTTCACGGGTTAACTGCGCTGTGTTCGGGCCGGGCATTATCATCATAAAGGAGAATTACGCTTTGGACGTAATCAGATGGAGATAGCCCTGAGGTTGAGGTACAGTCTCTCTCAAGCTAATGTACTGATGGTTTCACGGGTTAACTGCGCTGTGTACGGGCCGGGCATTATCATCATAAAGGAGAATTACGCTTTGGACGTAATCAGATGGAGATAGCCCTGAGGTTGAGGTACAGTCTCTCTCAAGCTAATGTACTGATGGTTTCACGGGTTAACTGCGCTGTGTACGGGCCGGGCATTATCATCATAAAGGAGAATTACGCTTTGGACGTAATCAGATGGAGATAGCCCTGAGTTTGAGGTACAGTCTCTCTCAAGCTAATGTACTGATGGTTTCACGGGTTAACTGCGCTGTGTTCGGGCCGGGCATTATCATCATAAAGGAGAATTACGCTTTGGACGTAATCAGATGGAGATAGCCCTGAGGTTGAAGTACCGTCTCTCTCAAGCTAATGTACTGATGGTTTCACGGGTTAACTGCGCTGTGTTCGGGCCGGGCATTATCATCATAAAGGAGAATTACGCTTTGGACGTAATCAGATGGAGATAGCCCTGAGGTTGAGGTACAGTCTCTCTCAAGCTAATGTACTGATGGTTTCACGGGTTAACTGCGCTGTGTACGGGCCGGGCATTATCATCATAAAGGAGAATTACGCTTTGGACGTAATCAGATGGAGATAGCCCTGAGGTTGAGGTACAGTCTCTCTCAAGCTAATGTACTGATGGTTTCTCGGGTTAACTGCGCTGTGTACGGGCCGGGCATTATCATCATAAAGGAGAATTACGCTTTGGACGTAATCAGATGGAGATAGCCCTGAGGTTGAGGTACAGTCTCTCTCAAGCTAATGTACTGATGGTTTCACGGGTTAACTGCGCTGTGTACGGGCCGGGCATTATCATCATAAAGGAGAATTACGCTTTGGACGTAATCAGATGGAGATAGCCCTGAGGTTGAGGTACAGTCTCTCTCAAGCTAATGTACTGATGGTTTCACGGGTTAACTGCGCTGTGTACGGGCCGGGCATTATCATCATAAAGGAGAATTACGCTTTGGACGTAATCAGATGGAGATAGCCCTGAGTTTGAGGTACAGTCTCTCTCAAGCTAATGTACTGATGGTTTCACGGGTTAACTGCGCTGTGTTCGGGCCGGGCATTATCATCATAAAGGAGAATTACGCTTTGGACGTAATCAGATGGAGATAGCCCTGAGGTTGAGGTACAGTCTCTCTCAAGCTAATGTACTGATGGTTTCTCGGGTTAACTGCGCTGTGTACGGGCCGGGCATTATCATCATAAAGGAGAATTACGCTTTGGACGTAATCAGATGGAGATAGCCCTGAGGTTGAGGTACAGTCACTCTCAAGCTAATGTACTGATGGTTTCACGGGTTAACTGCGCTGTGTTCGGGCCGGGCATTATCATCATAAAGGAGAATTACGCTATGGACGTAATCAGATGGAGATAGCCCTGAGGTTGAGGTACAGTCTCTCTCAAGCTAATGTACTGATGGTTTCACGGGTTAACTGCGCTGTGTTCGGGCCGGGCATTATCATCATAAAGGAGAATTACGCTTTGGACGTAATCAGATGGAGATAGCCCTGAGGTTGAGGTACAGTCTCTCTCAAGCTAATGTACTGATGGTTTCACGGGTTAACTGCGCTGTGTTCGGGCCGGGCATTATCATCATAAAGGAGAATTACGCTTTGGACGTAATCAGATGGAGATAGCCCTGAGGTTGAGGTACAGTCTCTCTCAAGCTAATGTACTGATGGTTTCACGGGTTAACTGCGCTGTGTTCGGGCCGGGCATTATCATCATAAAGGAGAATTACGCTTTGGACGTAATCAGATGGAGATAGCCCTGAGGTTGAGGTACAGTCTCTCTCAAGCTAATGTACTGATGGTTTCACGGGTTAACAGCGCTGTGTTCGGGCCGGGCATTATCATCATAAAGGAGAATTACGCTTTGGACGTAATCAGATGGAGATAGCCCTGAGGTTGAGGTACAGTCTCTCTCAAGCTAATGTACTGAAGGTTTCACCGGTTAACTGCGCTGAGTACGGGCCGGGCATTATCATCATAAAGGAGAATTACGCTTTGGACGTAATCAGATGGAGATAGCCCTGAGGTTGAGGTACAGTCTCTCTCAAGCTAATGTACTGATGGTTTCACCGGTTAACTGCGCTGTGTACGGGACGGGCATTATCATCATAAAGGAGAATTACGCTTTGGACGTAATTAGATGGAGGTAGCACTGAGGTTGAGGTACAGTCTCTCTCAAGCTAATGTACTGATGGTTTCACGGGTTAACTGCGCTGTGTACGGGCCGGGCATTATCATCATAAAGGAGAATTACGCTTTGGACGTAATCAGATGGAGATAGCCCTGAGGTTGAGGTACAGTCTCTCTCAAGCTAATGTACTGATGGTTTCACGGGTTAACTGCGCTGTGTACGGGCCGGGCATTATCATCATAAAGGAGAATTACGCTTTGGACGTAATCAGATGGAGATAGCCCTGAGGTTGAGGTACAGTCTCTCTCAAGCTAATGTACTGATGGTTTCACGGGTTAACAGCGCTGTGTTCGGGCCGGGCATTATCATCATAAAGGAGAATTACGCTTTGGACGTAATCAGATGGAGATAGCCCTGAGGTTGAGGTACAGTCTCTCTCAAGCTAATGTACTGATGGTTTCACCGGTTAACTGCGCTGTGTACGGGCCGGGCATTATCATCATAAAGGAGAATTACGCTTTGGACGTAATCAGATGGAGATAGCCCTGAGGTTGAGGTACAGTCTCTCTTAAGCTAATGTACTGATGGTTTCACGGGTTAACTGCGCTGTGTACGGGCCGGGCATTATCATCATAAAGGAGAATTACGCTTTGGACGTAATCAGATGGAGATAGCCCTGAGGTTGAGGTACAGTCTCTCTCAAGCTAATGTACTGATGGTTTCACCGGTTAACTGCGCTGTGTACGGGCCGGGCATTATCATCATAAAGGAGAATTACGCTTTGGACGTAATCAGATGGAGATAGCCCTGAGGTTGAGGTACAGTCTCTCTCAAGCTAATGTACTGATGGTTTCACGGGTTAACTGCGCTGTGTTCGGGCCGGGCATTATCATCATAAAGGAGAATTACGCTTTGGACGTAATCAGATGGAGATAGCCCTGAGGTTGAGGTACAGTCTCTCTCAAGCTAATGTACTGATGGTTTCACGGGTTAACTGCGCTGTGTACGGGCCGGGCATTATCATCATAAAGGAGAATTACGCTTTGGACGTAATCAGATGGAGATAGCCCTGAGGTTGAGGTACAGTCTCTCTCAAGCTAATGTACTGATGGTTTCACGGGTTAACTGCGCTGTGTACGGGCCGGGCATTATCATCATAAAGGAGAATTACGCTTTGGACGTAATCAGATGGAGATAGCCCTGAGGTTGAGGTACAGTCTCTCTCAAGCTAATGTACTGATGGTTTCACGGGTTAACTGCGCTGTGCACGGGTCGGGCATTATCATCATAAAGGAGAATTACGCTTTGGACGTAATCAGATGGAGATAGCCCTGAGGTTGAGGTACAGTCTCTCTCAAGCTAATGTACTGATGGTTTCACGGGTTAACTGCGCTGTGTACGGGCCGGGCATTATCATCATAAAGGAGAATTACGCTTTGGACGTAATCAGATGGAGATAGCCCTGAGGTTGAGGTACAGTCTCTCTCAAGCTAATGTACTGATGGTTTCACGGGTTAACTGCGCTGTGTACGGGCCGGGCATTATCATCATAAAGGAGAATTACGCTTTGGACGTAATCAGATGGAGATAGCCCTGAGGTTGAGGTACAGTCTCTCTCAAGCTAATGTACTGATGGTTTCACGGGTTAACTGCGCTGTGTACGGGCCGGGCATTATCATCATAAAGGAGAATTACGCTTTGGACGTAATCAGATGGAGATAGCCCTGAGGTTGAGGTACAGTCTCTCTCAAGCTAATGTACTGATGGTTTCACGGGTTAACTGCGCTGTGTTCGGGCCGGGCATTATCATCATAAAGGAGAATTACGCTTTGGACGTAATCAGATGGAGATAGCCCTGAGGTTGAGGTACAGTCTCTCTCAAGCTAATGTACTGATGGTTTCACGGGTTAACTGCGCTGTGTACGGGCCGGGCATTATCATCATAAAGGAGAATTACGCTTTGGACGTAATCAGACGGAGATAGCCCTGAGGTTGAGGTACAGTCTCTCTCAAGCTAATGTACTGATGGTTTCACGGGTTAACTGCGCTGTGTACGGGCCGGGCATTATCATCATAAAGGAGAATTACGCTTTGGACGTAATCAGATGGAGATAGCCCTGAGGGTGAGGTACAGTCTCTCTCAAGCTAATGTACTGATGGTTTCACGGGTTAACTGCGCTGTGTACGGGCCGGGCATTATCATCATAAAGGAGAATTACGCTTTGGACGTAATCAGATGGAGATAGCCCTGAGGTTGAGGTACAGTCTCTCTCAAGCTAATGTACTGATGGTTTCACGGGTTAACTGCGCTGTGTACGGGCCGGGCATTATCATCATAAAGGAGAATTACGCTTTGGACGTAATCAGATGGAGATAGCCCTGAGGTTGAGGTACAGTCTCTCTCAAGCTAATGTACTGATGTTTTCACGGGTTAACTGCGCTGTGTACGGGCCGGGCATTATCATCATAAAGGAGAATAACGCTTTGGACGTAATCAGATGGAGATAGCCCTGAGGTTGAGGTACAGTCTCTCTCAAGCTAATGTACTGATGGTTTCACGGGTTAACTGCGCTGTGTACGGGCCGGGAATTATCATCATAAAGGAGAATTACGCTTTGGACGTAATCAGATGGAGATAGCCCTGAGGTTGAGGTACAGTCTCTCTCCAGCTAATGTACTGATGGTTTCACGGGTTAACTGCGCTGTGTACGGGCCGGGCATTATCATCATAAAGGAGAATTACGCTTTGGACGTAATCAGATGGAGATAGCCCTGAGGTTGAGGTACAGTCTCTCTCAAGCTAATGTACTGATGGTTTCACGGGTTAACTGCGGTGTGTTCGGGCCGGGCATTATCATCATAAAGGAGAATTACGCTTTGGACGTAATCAGATGGAGATAGCCCTGAGGTTGAGGTACAGTCTCTCTCAAGCTAATGTACTGATGGTTTCACGGGTTAACTGCGCTGTGTACGGGCCGGGCATTATCATCATAAAGGAGAATTACGCTTTGGACGTAATCAGATGGAGATAGCCCTGAGGTTGAGGTACAGTCTCTCTCAAGCTAATGTACTGATGGTTTCACGGGTTAACTGCGCTGTGTACGGGCCGGGCATTATCATCATAAAGGAGAATTACGCTTTGGACGTAATCAGATGGAGATAGCCCTGAGGTTGAGGTACAGTCTCTCTCTAGCTAATGTACTGATGGTTTCACGGGTTAACTGCGCTGTGTACGGTCCGGGCATTATCATCATAAAGGAGAATTACGCTTTGGACGTAATCAGATGGAGATAGCCCTGAGGTTGAGGTACAGTCTCTCTCAAGCTAATGTACTGATGGTTTCACGGGTTAACTGCGCTGTGTACGTTCCGGGCATTATCATCATAAAGGAGAATTACGCTTTGGACGTAATCAGATGGTGATAGCCCTGAGGTTGAGGTACAGTCTCTCTCAAGCTAATGTACTGATGGTTTCACGGGTTAACTGCGCTGTGTACGGGCGGGGCATTATCATCATAAAGGAGAATTACGCTTTGGACGTAATCAGATGGAGATAGCCCTGAGGTTGAGGTACAGTCTCTCTCAAGCTAATGTACTGATGGTTTCACGGGTTAACTGCGCTGTGTACGGGCCGGGCATTATCATCATAAAGGAGAATTACGCTTTGGACGTAATCAGATGGAGATAGCCCTGAGGTTGAGGTACAGTCTCTCTCAAGCTAATGTACTGATGGTTTCACGGGTTAACTGCGCTGTGTACGGGCCGGGCATTATCATCGTAAAGGAGAATTACGCTTTGGACGTAATCAGATGGAGATAGCCCTGAGGTTGAGGTACAGTCTCTCTCAAGCTAATGTACTGATGGTTTCACGGGTTAACTGCGCTGTGTACGGGCCGGGCATTATCATCTTAAGGAGAATTACGCTTTGGACGTAATCAGATGGAGATAGCCCTGAGGATGAGGTACAGTCTCTCTCAAGCTAATGTACTGATGGTTTCACGGGTTAACTGCGCTGTGTACGTTCCGGGCATTATCATCATAAAGGAGAATTACGCTTTGGACGTAATCAGATGGTGATAGCCCTGAGGTTGAGGTACAGTCTCTCTCAAGCTAATGTACTGATGGTTTCACGGGTTAACTGCGCTGTGTACGGGCGGGGCATTATCATAATAAAGGAGAATTACGCTTTGGACGTAATCAGATGGAGATAGCCCTGAGGTTGAGGTACAGTCTCTCTCAAGCTAATGTACTGATGGTTTCACGGGTTAACTGCGCTGTGTACGGGCCGGGCATTATCATCATAAAGGAGAATTAAGCTTTGGACGTAATCAGATGGAGATAGCCCTGAGGTTGAGGTACAGTCTCTCTCAAGCTAATGTACTGATGGTTTCACGGGTTAACTGCGCTGTGTACGGGCCGGGCATTATCATCGTAAAGGAGAATTACGCTTTGGACGTAATCAGATGGAGATAGCCCTGAGGTTGAGGTACAGTCTCTCTCAAGCTAATGTACTGATGGTTTCACGGGTTAACTGCGCTGTGTACGGGCCGGGCATTATCATCATGAAGGAGAATTACGCTTTGGACGTAATCAGATGTAGATAGCCCTGAGGTTGAGGTACAGTCTCTCTCAAGCTAATGTACTGATTGTTTCACGGGTTAACTGCGCTGTGTACGGGCCGGGCATTATCATCATAAAGGAGAATTACGCTTTGGACGTTACCGCGTCACTGCCAGGTTCTCTTTATTGATAAGCATGTCAAAGTATTATATACTGTTTATTGTCCACTTATCTAAAAAAACATAAAAAAGTTGAAACCTCAACTACGTGTCCAAAACGTTGCTCGTCAGTCACTAAAGTCCGACAATTTTTAAACTCTTCTACAGAGTTATAAAAATTTCCGCGGTTCGTACAGCTTTTCTGTTTAGTTATACGAGAGGAAATTGTAGCTGGTTTTTTTACTTCAGACAGCAAACATCGGATCACTGCACTTTGCTCAACTAACTCCAAAACTCTAAGAGGACGTGCCATCGTTAAATGAGAACGTGAGATTGCAAATAAAACAATTCTAATGAAACAACTAATCTGAACTGATGACAGTGATACCAACTACTGTTCTGAAACTATCGTACTCAGCCTACAGACCGTTTTTCTCTACAGGTTTTTGTCCCTTTAACCCTTTCAGTGCCACTGACGCATTTATGCGACGCTGACAGTACGTGCCTGCCGTACCACTGACGTATCAATACGCAGCAGAGTTAGTGGCAAGAATGCCACTGTCGCATTAATTTGTTCGATGTTTGAGCTATCTGGTGGCCAGTTTTGGTATCACAGTATATCGATAGTTCATTTACACTCGTAGTTGACTCTTGTGTATGGGAGAGAAATTTTATCTTTTAGGTTGATTTTCAAACAGCTGACCGTTTATCGCTCGACCACGTGTGCGGTTATGCAAGGACAGTGCTTGTGTGTTTATATCGCGTTTATTTTTGTTCCTTTTCTGTTTTCTGTTTTTGTTTATTTATTACATGTTTTAGTATTGTTTATGTAACAATGTCAAAATTTTGTCAAAAAAGTGGCACTGAAAGGGTTAATTATCGAATGACTCTCGTAACAATACTCTTACGCCATTACAGAACGTTCTACATGTTTGTCGGCAGAGCCCAGCTGTAATGTGTGTGTGCGTACGTGAGACTTAACATGCGTCAACAAACGAGGCCATTCCAGACCATACCGGTCGGCGCACCGTGTTCAACGCCGCAATAAATTACGCTCTAGTTTTTTCCAGTAGTGTTGACGCGTATTATAGATTATTCTGGAACACTTGTGATATCTACTTAAGCAATGACAGCTGCCGCTTAGTTTTAGTTTAAGTGGCGATTTATTCAAGTGAGGTTTGAAGTGTTATGGCGAAGTTGTGCGGGACTCGATTAGTTGACATTATTATTGCGTATGGACAAATGTTGCTCAGATTATGGCAAAAGTGGATTATAAAGTGTATTTGTGATTAATTAAAGCTGGTGGTTAGTGGTTTCATTGGTGTCTTGTATTTTGTTTTCGACTGTACCATACGATGGGAATACATTTGTCAAATGGAATCTGCAAAGACCCTGGATTGCAAATATCCACAATTAAAACCAAGATGATGGCTTTTTGTGGAACTGCTCCCCTACGGGCAAAAATTGTTATAGGTGGTACTGTCCTTGAACAAGTTAGCAGTTTTGAATACCTGGGCTACAGTGTGTCTTATAATGCAAGCGACGACGGTGTGAATAAGTTGCATAAGTTCAACCTTATGTGCGGGACCATTAGGCGAACCCTTAAGTCAGCAAGTAAAGGAACACGCCTAAAATTGTACAAGATGATGGCTCTTCCCGCACTTCTTTATGGGTCTGAGAATTGGACTTTAACGAATGGCCAGGCCAGTCCCATTCAAGCGGCAAAAATGAGATTTCTCAGGCACGTGGCAGGGTATACTCTCCATGATCATAGAAGAAACACAGATATACGGCAGGAACTGAATATTATGAGTATACTCGACAGGATCGCCCAGTATCGGCTGAATTGGTGGGTACATCTTTGCCGAATGGATGACTGCCGCATCCCCAAACAACTCTGGAACTATAAGCCGAGGGGACGGAGAGGTATGGGACGTCCGAGGTAGCCCTGGAGTGACCAGCTCTAATCTTTGCCTATTTGAGACCGGAACAAACCATTCTTGGTTTAAGCCTTGAGGATGATGATGATGATGATGATGATGATGATGTCTGTAATATACGGCGATCAGGGAAACTGTTGTAACAATATTTTCACGTATACTGGTTGTCCTGTTATCACACCCACAGTCAAATTTTCTTTCCTGTTCCTTATAAGATCAACTACGTAAATATGAAGGAAATAATCGCATTATTTGTATAAAAGATATCATGTGAATGTGAAAGTAATAACAGAACGCGCGCGCGCGCGAACACACACACACACACAGAGTATACACAATGGACAGTCCGGTATCGGACGCGGCGCATAACGATGTGTTGTGTTGTGAAGGATCGATCGATCACCGCAGACAATGAGGGTCCAGTGACAGGGATCTGCCAAACAGGTCGCGTACATAATGAATGAATGACTGGTCCTGTGTGTGTGTGTGTGTGTGTGTGTGTGTGTGTGTGTGTGTGTGTGTGTGTGTGTGTGTGTGTGTGTGTGTGTGTGTGTGTGTGTGTGTGTGTGTGTGTGTGTGTGTGTGTGTGTGTGTGTGTGTGTGTGTGTGTGTGTGTGTGTGTGTGTGTGTGTGTGTGTGTGTGTGTGTGTGTGTGTGTGTGTGTGTGTGTGTGTGTGTGTGTGATAATTGACTGACTTCCGTGTATCGGAATCCAATTATACGTATTTGCTCGGAGAATTTTAATTAAATGTTCACAACTGTTCTTCTCCGTGATGATTACGAGGGCTGTCCAGAAATTAACTTACGTTTCAGTGTGGGCGGCGATGGGGTGGGGCTAGGATTATGTATGCCTTGTAATACGCTCAATTACAGACCTTAGCGCCGTCTTATTCTCTGGCTCTCATTATCAGTTACTTTTTTAAGCCAGAAATCGGCAAACAACTGTTCGATGTCCAAATTCTCTCCCCCAATTGTTTCCCTACCCTCTGCGAGTTAATCACTTCTACAGTCGTCAAAATATTAAACATTCCGTAGTAGGCGTAGACACTTGTTTTGGTTTCAAAAACCTCACGTACATTGTGAATGTAAATTATTATTTATAAATACTTCGAGTTGAATTAAAACTCATGCTTTTCTAGCTGTACATTAGGAGTACCCTGTGGGGCATAAAAATATGCAGCCTTTGGTAAAGAATACTTTTACATGCGACTTTTTTTAAACAATGGGAACATCTTAATCTCATTCCGTATATCCTCAATATTTAATTTCATTGGTCGACACGTCATTATTGAAACTATTTGCCTTAGATTTATTTTAAAATTTATCGCAGGTTACTCATTATTTCTTCTGTAGATATATAGAGTGTTTCCATTCAAAAACGTGCAAGACATGTTACTTATGTCTATTCTTATATTCATCAACTATTCCAAACAATGGGGACATGTTAAGCTCACACCGTATATCCTCATTGCAAAGTATATCTAAGCGTGAGCATTCTTTAACCATTCTTAAATTAAATCCTCATGTCTGTTGCGGTGGATTCATTTATATCCGCCTTTCGCAAAGTCCATAACTCTGCACCATAAAGCAGCGTAGCAGAGTTCTAGTTTGTTTTTTGGAGCACTGAAATGCTCAAAGCCTTTACGCCTTGAAGCCTTAAAATGTGTTATACCTTTCCCTTAACTATCCCTGGTTTAAGCGGCTTATAAGGGAGCGCTTTTGTCAGAAGGACCAAGGTGGAATAATGAAGGACACGCTAGATTACTTTCAAGAGAAATAATTAACGGTTTTATGTAAGTAGAAAACCAGATCAAAAATCGATGCTTAGTCGGTAACAGATTGGAACTCAAAGAGCACATACGTAGAAAACCTTTTCCTTTTGCTTCTTCTTTCCTTCTCCTTCTAGTTCGTCACCTTATGTTTTCTTCTTTCCTTCATATTGTGTGTCGCCTCCTGCCCCGGCCTCTACTTCGAAATTCAATAATTTACTAAATATTTAGTAGTTCGTGGTTTCCTTACACCTGTCACAAGATCATAAATTACTAAGAAGTTGAAGAGGTGGGATTTTTCAAATATGAAAAACGTATATGAGAACAGACGTAGTTTACAAATCATGCCATCATCATCATCATCATCGTCTTCTTCTTCTTCTTCTTCTTCTTCTTCTTCTTCTTCTTCTTCTTCTTCTTCTTCTTCTTCTTCTTCTTCTTCAGAAAGGATTAAAACAAAAATGGTTTCTTTCTGACCCAGGCAGATAGAGTAGAGCTGGTCAGCACAGCACTTCTTCTGACCCCCACACCTCAGCATTTTTTATGCTTATAATTCAATAGTTGTTTGCGGATGCGGCGGTCATCCATTCGTTCAACATGTTCCAATCATTTTAACCGATATTGGTCAATATTATTGTGTATACTCATAATATTCAGTTCCTGCCCTACATCTACAGAGTGTTCACAAATGGTCGTCCAATATTTCGGTAACGTGCTCCTTGCATAATTACAAGAAAAAAATTTCCCGTAAACATAGGTCCAAAAACGTATAGTTTTCCATCTCTCCGCCATTTTGTATTTTTAAGAAAAATTTTATTTCTTAAGAATGGAGAGAGAGAGAGATTCTAATTAAATCTGGTACGTGTTACTCCAGTATCGTAATCTACAAAACAAAATTTTTTGAAAATTTTACATCCACAAATTTCAAAATGGCGGCTGTTTAAATTTTTAAAATAATTAATATCTCACAAACTATTAGTTTTATGGAATAATGTTCCATTGGATAAAATCGTAAGCATTATTTCGTGAACAAAATGATACCTTACATGTTACAATGCGGTATCAAACAACCGAGTTATGATGGAAAAAGTCAGTGTGAGTCGACCATCAAACTGCAAAAATAATAAGCATCCAGTAACTCACACTGGCATTTTCCATCATAACTCGGTTGTTTGAGATCGCGTTGTAACAGATAAGGTATCATTTTGTTCATAAAATATTACTTAAGATTTTATCTAATGAAAAATTATTCCATAAAACTAATAGTTTGTGAGATATGAATAATTTAATAATTTAAACAGCCGCCATTTTGAAATTTGTGAATGTTAAATTTTAAAAAAATTGAATTTTGTAGATTATGTTACTGGGGTAACACTTACCAGATTTCATTAGAATATCTCACTCCATTCTTGAGAAATACATTTTTCCTTCAAAAATACAAAATGTCGGACAGATGGAAAAGTATACGTTTTTGGACCTATGTTTACAGGCAACTTTTTTCTTGTAATTATGTAAGGAACGCGTTACCGAAATATTGGACGGCCATTTGTGAACATCCTGTATATTTCTGTCAGAAGAGTATATCCTGCCAACGCCTAACAAATCACGTTTCGGCCGTTTGGATGCGACTGGCCTGACATTTCGTTAAAGTCGAATTCTCAAACCCATAGAGAAGTGTGGGGAGGGTCGCCACCTTTTAGAACGTCAGGCGTGTTTCTTTCTTTGTTGATTTTAAAGGTCTCCTTACGGCCCCACTTATGAAGTTTAATCTGTACACCTTCTTCACCATTGTTTGTAATGTAACACACGTTATAGTTTAAAGATGTGTAGTTACTGTCCCGCTCCAGGACAGTGCCGTCTACAACAATTTTTGCTTGTATGGGATCAGCTCAATGAAGACCATCACTTTGATCTTCAGTGTGGAGATGAGTAATCCGAAATCCTTGCAGATTCCATCCAATAAGTGTACAGCCGCTTTCAGAATTCGGCAGAGTATATCGTGTTCATCAGCAAACAACAATGTGTCCACTCAGAGTTACCAATCACAAAATATTCCAGAAGGTTCAGCTACGACATTTGTCTACGACATCATCTATGTACCTGTACATTAAAAAGAGAGGCTGGAAATGGGCACACTTGTTTTACTCCACAATGTATCAAGCCCATACTAATTGAGTTGTGCTCCGTCTTTCCGTCTCAATTAATATTTTGTTTTTCACATGAAGTTTTTCTGTGGCTGTAATGAGGTGTTTCGGGATCCATTTCTTTGCCATTGTTGCCCACAGACTGCCCCTACGGCCGCTAAAAAACATGTCATATCGACGGAACTAAATGTAAGCGACAGAATTGAAGACTCAAACGTAAAGTGAACAGAATGTATACGTATGTAAAGAGGAAGCATGGAAAGGCTCCTTAAACATGTTTTAAATTATATCTTGAAGAAAAGAAGGGTACAGTGAAACAGAACAAGAGGTGACTTGTAAACAAAGGCCGGACCAGATTACAGTACCCAGAGCTACAAACGAGAACAAGAACAAGATGGAGAAAAAGTAGAGAAGAAGAAGAAGAAGAAGAAGAAGAAGAAGAAGAAGAAGAAGAAGAAGAAGAAGAAGAAGAAGAAGAAGGAGAGATAGAAGAAGAAGAAGAAGAAGAAGAAGATGAAGAAGAAGAAGAAGAAGAAGAAGAAGAAGAAGAAGAAGAAGAAGAAGAAGAAGAAGAAGAAGGAGGAGGAGGCAACAATATCAAGAAAAAGAAGATGAAGATGAAGCGACAATGAACACAGCACGTTATCACAGCATTGAGACTGTAGGTGTATGCACTGTAGGTGGAGACGGACAGGACACTCCAGTGATAGCAGCAGCAGTGTGGGGTGGGTGTTGCAGAAAGCTGAACAGCGGGCGCCGCGCCGTCAGTGCTCGGCCGACCGGCGTAGCGTCGCGACGCCTCGTTAACGTCGCTGTGCCAGTGTAACCTTAACCTCTCTCTCTCGCGGGATTGTCGTGTTCAGTGATTACAGATCGCTCCTCCAGTAGTACGTACGGGTGACTTATTATCAAGTTGTGTTGATAAGACAGGTTTGTTTTGTTTTTAATCGTACACTATGTTTGTGTGTGAAAGTAAACAAAAACATTGTGTAGGCGTGAGCAACGTACAGTATGTATAAAAACGTTTTAGTCTGTTGTGCAGAGTGGGTCTTGATGTCGCTTGACAAGCTGAACAGTTTGGTTGTGTTATGAATGGTCCTTGCAAGTAAACCTCTGATGATTTAGTTAGTAAACATTCTAGATTTTATAAACCACTGACGATACTGATAGAATCAATGAAACGTACGTCAGGTGGAAATAGAATAATAAATTTTACTTGCAGAAGTATTTAATATTTGAAGAATTATTAATAATATAGAAAACCTGCAAGAAATATTGGAGGGTTACGAACAAATTATGGTAGTGGCGGTGAATTCGTAAATGACTGAAACGTTCAGTCATTAACTGGATACGATTTTGTAACATTTGTGTCGACGTTTCGGCAAACTGGATTGTATTTCATCACCGTCCTCAGGGCCTCTATACAGGCAATACAAAAATAATTAACACACATATATCCAGCTTTTTTGTTAAATATGTGTGTGTGTGACTGTAATAACAACAATAATAATTATTATTAATATTATTATTGTTGTTGTTATAATTATTATTATTCAATAGTAAATTACTTCTGCAAGAGTGTTTTTAATTTTCATCAATATACCTGAAAACATGTTGCACGATCAGCACAAATAATCATCGTCTTCAGAGATTTTGGTATAAGTTAAGGAATAATTGATTTTAATTAACCGATTAACCGATTTTAATTAGATTAAAATTTTTCAATAATTGTAGGACTAATGTTTGTTTATGTAATCAGCTGTTTTCACAAACACATTGAAAATTATTAATATTGATGGTACTTTCTCTTGTGAACTTACTTAGTTGTATTCTCTCATACGACGTTTCGGAGTGTTGTTCTCCTTCTTCAGTGAGGTTTTCAAAATAGTTTTGTACTATTTTCAAAATAGTATAAACATTGAAAATGTTTAATTCATATCTTATTTAATAACGTTTAATTATAAATGAATCATATTTTGTTTTTATTTGTAGGCTACTTGGTCTTTAATTAGCCTATTATTAACATTATCGCCTTATATGTACTTAAACTGTCCCACATATCCATTTTATGACCTTTCTGTACGCTTTATGTTAATTTAACATTTTGAATGTCTGAAAACTGATATTTATAATTCAAATAAAAATAAAACAAGATGATTTATTTAAAATTATAAATTTATTGAAACAAAAGTAAATGAATTTATTTTTCATCAAAACCATCAAAACAGATTATTAGGTAAACAAACACTGGAACAATCAAAATTTTAAATCGAAATAAAATCGATAATTTTTTTTATATTGACATAAAATCGATTATTCCTTAATTCACATTAAACTTTCTTAAGATGTAGGCCTATATACTTATGTGAAATGTCCGCCAGGTTTCCAGGTGTACTGGTTAAAATTAAAATTTATTTACATAAGTAATCTATTATTCACTAATTATAACACATTGCAATGAGGTTGTGACACTTGGTCGAAGATCGAGTGTAATGACATTTTCTGGGAGGAAATTTGTAATGATTCAAGGAAGTGTAGTATGGTAGTCTATTAAGCAGTTAAATTTGCACAGAAGCTAACGATGAGTCTACGTTGTCAACCTGTCTACGTAAGCCCAACAATAAGTCTTTTATTTCGTCTACCAGATAATTAATATAATGCTAGCTACTGGTCATATTGACGACATTCAACTAATCATTTGAAAACAACTTATAGGCCTATCTACAGTTCTCTTATTTAGCCTGATCAATCTCTACGCCTGAATTCCAGATATTTTCATTGAAATTATTAATTAAATAATTACCATTGAATATAATTAATTACAATTATTATATCATGGTCTATTAGAATCATATAATTTAGTGCATTAGATGCATTACATTTCAGAACTATTACTATTAACATTAAAGGCATTATTATTATTATCATTATTATTTTTTTTTTACCATTATTTCATTGCTGCTGTTATTTTGTTTTTATTAAGTATATTAACCACGCACGCGCGCACACAGTATTAGTATAATTTCGATTCTTCCGACACTGAAGGGTTCACCCGTGACTATTTTTTCAGATAGGCCTACCAGCGTTTTTGTAGATTTTGCTGTTGTTGTTGTTTGGCACGTCTGTGCCCGTTATCTAATAAATTGACTTCTCATTCCCAATGACCTTGTTCCTGACACGAACCCATTTTGTTGTTGTTCTTACTACTATTCCAAAATATTTAATTTCTGCTGCTGTTAACGGGATTTCTTGATTCTGTTTTGAAGCCCAGGTTTCTCCACCATACAGCAAAGAGGGTCTTGTTCTTCTACTGGCGTTACAATCAACTCTGGGTTTTAGCCTCTTCAACAACTTTTCTCCATTCAGCCCTCTCATTACATAGTCTTCCCCATCTTCGTATCCCTATATCCCTCAGATCCTCCTCGACATCGCCGGTCCATCTCTTCCATGGGCTTCCACTGATCTCCTGTCTGCTTGTCTCTATTCCAGAATTTTTCCGGGAATTATATGGTGTTCCAGCCAGGCCATCCTTCTACTCTTTATAAACCTTCCGTGTATTATATTATTTATTTTATTATTCCTTCGTATTTTCCATGAGCTGTCATCTTGCTCTAGTTCAAAAAAAAGTTTCTCATTATTTTTCATTCGAACATTTTTAGATACTGTTCGTCTTTTTGCGTCAATACCCAGGTTTATCATGCATATTTTACAACTGGTTTAATTACGCTTCTGTATGCTTTTAATGTTAATGATTGTTCAGTGCCTTGAACTTCATTAACTTTGAATAGGCGTAGCAACATCGGTTATCACTAAGTATTCTCCCCTGGATATCATTGCTTGTAGTATTACAGGATAGAGAGTACCGTTGCTTTATTGTATGTATGTATGTACCTGTTATTTGTTTCTTGCATTAAGTTCAAGTTTTCCAACAACATATGTGTTCAGGTCTAGTGAATGTTAGATGTTAGTAGATTTCTTAATTTTTTCTATTTGTAACGGCCACCTGAGGATCACATGCCAATTTGAATTATTTATTGCTTGTTCTTTTCCTTTTCTCCAATATTCTTTCATCTTTTTACTCAGTCAGTCATCTTTCTCTTCTTCCTCTCTTCAGTCCACTTTGAACCTGCGTTTTTCTCTCTCCTACCTCGGACTACTTCCATTTTTAACACTTTTGCCGGAAAAACTTCTCTTTCAATTGCTTCTTCTGCGTTTATATTATTTTTTCTAAATCCTTTTAGACTTCTATAATCCAACTTGATATTGACTTCTTTCCCCACAGATATTTGAAGATCTGTTTCGTTAATTGTCGTCCATTCTACATAAATGTCCAAAAAATACTAGTCTTCTTTTTCTCACTGTTTCTGTTATGTTTTCTATACTTTAATATATTTCATCATTACTTCTTAATTTCCAACCTTCTGACGTTTCTTGTGGGCCTAATATTTTCCTAAAAATTCGTCTTTCCAATATTTCTAGTCTGTCTAAATTATAAATCAATGCTAGACATTCACTTGCATATAGGCATTCTGGCCTCACTACTGTACTGTAATGCCTTATTTTCGCATTTTTGGATATGCACTTTTTATTGTAAATACCTTTAGTTATACCATATACTCTTTCCATTTTATGAATTCTTTCTTCTATAACAGATATTTTTAAACCATTTCCTTGAATTATTTCCCCTAGATAATTAAATTATCTAACCCTCTCTATTCGATGAATATCTGTTAGCAGGAATTTTGGCGCATTTTTAATGTTCTAGAGAAATTTGTTTTTCCTGCAGAAATCTTAAGCCTGTTCTACTAGCTATGTCCGCTAAGAATTTCTTAATTTTATTATATAAATTTTATAAAATTAAAATTATGACAATACTTCTAAAATTATTTACTTATTATTATTTAAATTATTATTACTAACCGGGCTTTTAGGCTGTGAATTCTCGACATCGTCAGCAACAAGTGTCGGGTATCGTTCGGCCTAAGATCTGCTGTAACTGTTTGCTTAACACTGTCGGTTTTTGCGGCCTGATAAAGATCGCCGATGATGGGATACGAAACGCTGCCGACAATGTCGCGAACCGACCACAACCTAACAGCCCTGTACTTAATACCTTTTGGGAACATTGACACCGCCCGTGTAAGCTTAGACAACAATACGCTTACATTATTAATAATTTCTATTTTGTGTTTACGCGGTTTCTATAATTTATTACTCAGTATTTCTATGTTAATGTTATTTCCGACTAAATAAACACAAGTAAATGTTTTAATTTATATTTGCTGTGCCCCAGAGGCATAAGACACCATCTGCATTTTTTATAAAATAGAGCTTTTTGTATAGTGTTAATGTACAGACTGCCCTCTTTCTAGTAGTATATGGCACTATCTCCTAGTTATTTTTATGCAGCCAATACGCATGTTTAAAATAACACTATCTTCCACTGCTTCTTGAAGCAAACAAACTGGTTTTTAGCTGTCCTGTAAAGTACTGTGTATGTGACGTGGTATCATATGCTTCTGGTGCACATATTTACGTCTTAAAATTATGAAAGTAGTTGAATTATAG
This sequence comes from Magicicada septendecula, assembly GCA_034769895.1. NCBI lineage: Eukaryota > Metazoa > Arthropoda > Insecta > Hemiptera > Cicadidae > Magicicada > Magicicada septendecula. Next base: position 5,972,263 of record CM068371.1, read on the forward strand.
CGAGTAACTTTGTATAGAAAAGTATAATTTCTGTATGTTTCGAACATTTATAATAAAGATTTTTATAACATTCTAAATCAGTAAAAAAAATATAAGTAACCAACCTGAGAATGTAAGAATGTAAATAGGCTACTAGCAAAACTAAATACATGCTTATTTCTGCATCACAAAAGACTAGAAATCTGTACAATCTAAGCATAGAGGGTAATTCATTCGATATGGTTAATAACTTTAGGCACCTGAGTAACAAGATAGACGATGAAAGGTCCACAAATACGACCATACATGAACGGATGCAAATAGGACGTAGGGCATACTATGCTAACATTGGACTGTTGATAAGAAAAATCATTGATTATGGCACAAAAATAAAACTATATAAGACACTTATCAGACCGTGTTTTACTTATGGTGTCGGAATATGCACATTAGGAATAAAGGAAAGAGAAAAACTGATAAAGTTCGAAATAAAGACTGTACGACGTGTTTATGGTCCGGTTAAGGAAGATGATGAATGGAGAATAAGAAATAACCAGGAGATAGATGACATATTGAAGTGTGAGGACATTGCAAGATTCGTAAAGCCTCAAAGAATACAATGGCTAGGTGATCTAAAACGGATGGATGGTCAGCGTATGTCAAAGAATATCCTGCGGTTACAGGTGTATAAAAGCTGAAAGAGATGTCGACCTAGGGTAAGGTGGTTGGATGATATACTGGTAGATCTCAGAAGAATAGACGTGAGGGGTTGCGGATAGGGGACACTGGAGTTGGAAGGTTGGCGTTGGGAACCAGGGCTCACGTTAGCCTGTAGCTCTGAAGAAGAAGAAGAAGAAGAAGAAGAAGAAGAAGAAGAAGAAGAAGAAGAAGAAGAAGAAGAAGAAGAAGTTACTAAACAAACCCATACTATTGCCCATCTGGTATTTTTATTGTGTTACTTAGCACGTTTACACACAAAACACAGCTCATAAACATTCGTGTCTTCACAGAAACTCGATAAGCACACACACACACACACACACACACCTACACTGTTTAAATACGCTTGAGATTCGCCGATTATTATAGGTGTTAGAAGGTACCTAACGTACCATAACAACTTCGAACTTACTTGAATTTTAAGTTATTTTAAGATATAGGAAAATAAATTCAGTAAAATGTGTTTGTCTGTGTGTATGTGGGGGGAAGGAACGTCAGAAAGAGAAATAGTGAATAAATGTGTGATAATATATTTGTCGACAGCGAAGGTGTTCAGTACTAACTTTGTTTTTAATTAAAGTATTTAAAATATTAAGTTTATAAAATATTTCGAATTTTACAATATTCTTAGTGTAAAATGTTATAGTTAAATTATTTTATTACAACGTGTTTTGAGGCTACAATAAAATAAAGTAACCGCTTGGCCATTGAAATAAGACGTCAGAGCATCAATCGGTGACGCAGCATTGCTTCGCTGGCTTTGCTGAGTAAGAAGAATAAGAAGTGAACTACGTATGTGCTGTGTGAGCTACCAGCTGATGACCAGCAGCGGGCTCGTCGACAAAATTACGAAGGTCGCGGTTTTCGTTTTGTTCTCTCATAGTTTTGCATTGTGGGTGACGCTATGTTCTTTTCGCAGTTTTTAAGTGTAATTATCGGGTTTATTTATAAATTACTGAATAGTGCAGGTTACCAAATTCTGTTTTCAAAGGTGAGACATTTTAATTTCAATTATCGTTATGGTTTAGATAGTATAATTATGCCAAACAGAATAGAAATTGATGTAGCGTCATTAGGTTGTTGGTTATGGCGTCACATTCTTGTACTGAACAAATTTGAAAAAATTTTGTTTATCTTCAGTATTATTTCATGATTTACCTTCTTCATAATTAAATGATGATTGGTTCCCCATTAAGTGAACAAAATAGTAATTAATACATAACATTTCCAAATATTGTGTTAAAAACAATTCACCCCTCCTAAAAAAAGAATTTATTTAAGAAACATCGCCCTGTAAGTTGAATTCAATGTTGCAGTTTATTTGTGTAATTATAGTTGTTATAATATCGCAATACATTATTGTAACTTAAGAAAATATTAGGATAAATACCGTATATAATATAGCGTAAATATTATAGCATAATACCGTGATTAAATAGTTATAATAATATAATACCAGTGAAAATAACTACTGACACATTACTACTACTACTACTACTACTACTACTACTACTACCACTACTACTACTACCGCTACAGCTACCACTACCACTACCACTACCACTATTACTACCGGAGACCGAATGTCCGTACGTAGCGACATTTTTACTGGGGGAAACAATGGTTCTAGGAAAGTCATAATGATTCCAGGAAGTGTAGTATGGTATTAAGCAGTTACCTTAGCACAGAAGCTAACGAAAAGTTTAACAAACTGTTACGTGGTCAGCCCGACTACATAAGCTCAACAGTAAGTCATTTAATTAATCTAACAGTTAAGTTTTAAAAACAAAGAATGTTCATATTGACGAAAATCAACTAATAATTAGAAAACAACTTAGCGTGGGTTTGCAGTTCCTTTACTTAGCCTGACTACATTCTCTGCGTCTTAAACTCAGATATTTTAAAATTGTTATTACACATTATTAATTATTCTGTTAATTACAATTAAAGATAATGAATTGTAATTACTGAATAATATTACATTATAATTATATAATTTAGTTAACTGTGGCCATAATTTTATTATAACTATTACTATTACAATTAAACGATTATTATTGTTATTATTATTATTATTATTTTATTATAATAATAATATAATAAAACAATATTCTATTATTATTTGTGTGTTTGTGTTTCTCGCTCGGGCTCACGGAGGCGCGCGCGCCCACACACACACAAACAGATACACATACAACAATATTATTCTATTTCGATGATTCTGACATTGAATTCTTTTTTTAACGTTGGTTATTGACACGCATGTGCACTTATCAGGTGTGTCAGCGTTTTTATTTCCATGTTCCTTAAGGAAATGGAAGTATGGTGATGGCAAAAGAAATCGTGTTCGAGATTATTGCAGAATCTGATTGTACTACACACAAGACATAAAAAAAAATCATTTTTTTGAAAATTGTCTGTGTATCTGTGTGTGTGTGTGTGTGTGTGTGTGTGTGTGTGTGTGTGTGTGTGTGTGTGTGTGTGTGTGCGTGCGCGCGCGCCGGTGTGTCTGTAGATTTTTTTCTATGGCAAACGATAACAGTCACAAATTCAAACAGACTCAAATAATTTTTTGCGTACAACCCTTATTTTTAGAGTACTCAAGACCTATTGTTTTTGGTGAAGATCGGTTAAGGGAAAAGGGTAGTTTACCAGCAACGGTTTTTTTAAATCAAGGATAATTTTACGTCCATATTTCTTAAGGAAATGGAAGTATGGTGATGGCAAAAAAAAATCGTGTTCGAGATTATTGGAGATTCTGATTGTACTACACTCAAAACATGAAAAAAAGTCGTTTTTCGAAAAGTGTCTGTGTGTGTGTCTGTCTGTCTATCTGTCTGTCTGTAGATTTTCTTTTTGGCAAACGATAACTGTCGCAAATTCAAACAGAATCGAATAATTTTTTGCGTACAGCCCTGATTTGTAGAGTACTCGGGACCTATTGTTTTTGGTGAAGATCGGTTGAGGGAAAGGGGTAGTTTACCTGCAACGGTTTTTTTTATCAAGGGTAATTTTTTTTTTAGCAAACGATAACAGCCGAAAATTCAAACAGAATCAAATAATGTTTCGCATACAGCCCTGAACTGTAGAGTTCTCAAGACCTATTGATTTTGGTGAAGATCGGTTAAGGAAAAGGGGTAGTTTACCAGCAACGTTTTATGTTTTAACAAGGGTATTTTCTATGGCAAACGATAACAGCCGCAAATTCAAACACAATCAAATACTGTTTTGCATACAGCCCTGATTTGTAGAGTACTCAAGACCGATTGTTTTTGGTGAAGATCGGTTAAGGGGAAGGAGTAGTTTACCTGCAACGTTTTTTATCAAGGGTTTTCTATGGCAAACGATAACAGCCGCAAATTCAAACAAAATCAAACAATTTTTTGCATTCGTCCCTGAATTGTAGAGACCTCAATGAGTTTTGATTTTGGTGAAGATCGGTTAAGGGGAAGGGGTAGTTTACCAGCAACCTTTTACGTTTTAAGAACAATAAAGTACCGTAATTGAATATTCATTTAAACTTTTTCAAACAATGGTAATTGTTAAAAATAAAATAATTTGTTGCCAGGCAATAAAATTATAATTTTTTCATTTTAATGTAAATTATGTATGAGTTAATATACATGTATAAAATAATATATCGTTCGTGGCAGGCAAGCATATATCAGTTATGTAATGTTTACGTTTCCATTTTATTATTATGACTACCGCAATAAAAAGGCAGGGAAGACACACACACACACACACACACACACACACACACACACACACACACACACACACACACACACACACACACACACACACACACACAAAATTCGCGTTATTTCTGGCCTCATTCATGTTTATTTTCTTACATTTGCACGCTTTTTAAATGGAAAGTGCCGAAACCCATACCAACATAACGCGTGCAAGCCGAAAAAGTGTCCAGCGTGGATAGCGATTTGTTTCCTGTGGATCGCTGGGCAGTGTAACTGCACGTGTTTACAGAGGCACGATTCATAGACAGACTTTTCGTCTTTAGGGAATGAACCCTCTGCAAGATGCTGAGGGTCCATGAGTGACTTCGGAGCGCTCCTTCTTTTCCGCGTGTTTGTTCTGTGAAACGTACACTGTAGATTCGCAGCTTTACTGTAAGCAACGCTCAATAGGAAATGTTGAAAATTTTTGTCCACGGTGTACCCTCATACACACTAAACCTGCTCTGATGTTTTAATTACGGACATCATAATATTAAAACTTTGGAAACTTGAGCACTACTTAATGGAGATCAAACATTAACTTATACAAGCCATTAATTTTATGCATATTATATATATATATATATATATATATATATATATATATATATACAACGTTATCGGCAACAAAGAAATAGTTTTTGTTAAAATTCCTTCCCGGGATATTTGGCCGTAGTCCAATGTTTTCTACAAAACCAGACGTGTCGGCAATGCCATAGACTTCCATCATCATTGAAAATCGAGTGCGATAACGTGTGGTGGTATACGTTAGTGACCACAGTACTGTGGTTAAAGCTGAAGCAGTAAGTAGAAAGAAGTAGTTTATATGGTAATGTTTCATTTCGAAAATGATTTTAAATATAATTCTTAGAATACGGAAGTCATGTATGGTTCTCCATACCGATTTTTTTTCTATGGCAAACGATAACAGCCGCAAATTCAAACAGAATCAAATAATTATTTGCACACAGCCCTGAATTGTAGAGTTCTCAAGACCTGTTGTTTTAGGTGAAGATCGGTTAAGGGAAAGGGGTAGTTTACCAGCCTCATTTTATGTTTTAACAAGGGTACTTTTTTATGGCAAACGATAACAGCCGTAAATTCAAACAGAATCAAATAATTATTTGCACACAGCCCTGAATTGTAGAGTTCTCAAGACCTGTTGTTTTAGGTGAAGATCGGTTAAGGGAAAGGGGTAGTTTACCAGCCTCATTTTATGTTTTAACAAGGGTACTTTTTTATGACGAACGATAACTGCCGCACATTCAAACAGAATAAAATAATGTTCTGCATGCCTCCCTGAATTGTGGAGGACTGAAGGCCTGTTGATGTTGGCGAAGATCTGGTAAGAGAAAGGGTTAGTTTACCTGCAACGTTTTATGTTTTAACAAGGGTAATTTTTTTTATGACAAACGATAACTGCCGTAAGTTCAAAGAGAATAAAATACTGTTTTGCACACCTTCCTGAATTATGGAGTACTCAAGGCCTGTTGATTTTGGTGAAGATCGGTTAAGGGAAAGGGGTAGTTTACCAGCCACCTTTAATATTTTAACAAGAGTAATTGTTTCTATGACGAACGATAACTGCCGCACATTCAAACAGAATTAAATAATGTTTTCCATGCGTTCCTGAATTGTAGAGTGCTCAAGAGCTTTTGATTTTGGTGAAGATCAGTTAAGAGAAAGGGGTAGTTTACCAGCAACGTTTCATGTGATAACAAGGTTAATTTTTTCTATGAGGAACGATAACTACCGCAAATTCAAACATAATGAAATATGTTTTGCATACATCCCTAAATTGTAGAGGACTCAAGAGGATTTGATTTTCGTGAAGATCAATTAAGAGAAAGGGATAGTTTACCAGCAACGTTTTATGTGATAACAAGGTTAATTTTTTCTATGACGAACGATAACTACCGTAAATTGAAACATAATCAAATACGTGTTTTGCATACTGCCCTAAATTTTAGAGATCTCAAGGTCTGTTGATTTTGGTGAAGATCGGTTAAGGGAAAGGGGTAGTTTACTTGCAACATTTTATGTTGTAACAAGAGAAATATTTTCGTGATGAACGATAACTCCCGTAAATTCAAACAGAATCAAATAAATTGTTTACATATGTGCCTGAGTTGTAGAAGACTCAAGGCCTGTTGATTCTGGTAGAGATCGGTTACGGGGAAAGGGTAGTTTACCGGAAACATTTTTTGTTGTAACAAGAGTGAAGTACTTAATTTTGATAAATAAATTATCCTGATAAGAAGATCTTAATAATCCACTGTAGAAACGTAGATGAAATATCTATAAATGAAGAGGCTAGTTGAACGGGGTGGGGGTAATTTTCTATAAATGAAAATTATACTTGAAGGGGAGGGGATAATTTTTATATGTGTACTACGTTATCGGCAACAAAGTAGTAGTTTGTTATTAAAATTCCTTCCCGGGCTGTTTGGCCGTAGTCCAATGTTTTCTGCAAAACCAGACGTTTCGGCAGTACCGTCAACTGCCATCATCAGTGAAAATCGACTGCGATAACGTGTGGTGGTATACGTTAGTGACCACAGTACTGTGGTTAAGGCTGAAGCACTAAGTGGAAAGAAGTAGTTTCTATGGAAACATTTAATTTTGTAAATGATTTTAAATATAAATCTTAGAACATGGAAGTCTTTTATGGTTCTGCATACCGATATTTTTGAAAAGTGTGTGTGTGTGTGTGTGTGTGTGTGTGTGTGTGTGTGTGTGTGTGTGTGTGTGTGTGTGTGTGTGTGTGTGTGTGTGTGTGTAGATTTTTTACTTCCATGTTCCATAAGGAAATGGAAGTATGGTGATGGCAAAAAAATCGTGGTCGAGATTATTACAGATTCTGATTGTACTACCCTCAAAACATGAAAAAAAGTAATTTTTCGAAAAGTGTCTGTGTGTGTGTCTGTGTGTCTGTAGATTTTTTTCGATGGCAAACGATAACAGCCGCAAATTCAAACAGAATCAAATAATTTTTTGCATAAAGCCCTGACTTGTAGAGTACTCAAGGCCTATTGTGTTTGGTGAAGAACGGTTAAGGAAAGGGGTAGTTTACCTGCAACTTTTTTTTTATCAAGGGTATTTTTTATGGCAAACGATAACAGCCGTAAATTCAGACAGAATCAAATAACGTTTTGCATACAGCCCTGAATTGTAGAGTTCTCAAGACCTATTGTTTTTGTTGAAGATCGGATTAGGGAAAGGGGTAATTTACTTGCAACGTTTTATGTTTTAACATGGGTAATTAACTGCCGTAAATTCAATCAGAATCAAATAATGTTTTGCATACCTTCCTGAGCTATGGAGAACTCAAAGTTTATTGAGTTTGGTGAAGATCGAGTAAGGGAAAGGGGTAGTTTACCTGCCACATTTTATGTTTTAACAAGAGTAATTGTTTATATGACGAACGATAACTGCCGCACATTTAAACAGAATGAAATAATTTTTTGCATACCTTCCTCAATTGTACATAACTCAAGGTTTGTCGATTTTGTTGAAGATCGGTTAAGGGAAAGGGGTATTTTACCTGCAACATTTTATGTTGTAACAAGAGAACGTTTTTCATGAAGAACAATAACTGCCGTAAATTCAAACAGAATCAAATAATTTTTTTGCATGCGTCCCTGAATTGTAGAGTACTCAAGACCTGTTGATTTTGGTGATGATCAATTAAGAGAAAGGGGTAGTTTACCTGCAACATTTTATGTTTAAACAAGGGTATTTTATATGGCAAACGATAACAGCCCCAAATTCAACGGAATCAAATAATTTTTTGCATACAGGCCTGAAGTGTAACGTTCTCAAGACCTATTGTTTTTGGTGAAAATCGGTTAAGGGAAAGAGGTAGGTTACCTGCAACGGTTTTTGTTTTAACAAGGGCATTTCCTATGGCAAACGATAACAGCCGCAAATTCAAACAGAATCAAATAATGTTTTGCATACAGCTATGAATTGTAGAGTTCTCAAGACCTATTCTTTTTTTTGAAGATCGGTTTAGGGAAAGGGGTAGTTTACCTGCCACATTTTATGTTTTAATAAGAGCAATTGTTTCTTTGACGAACGATTACTGCCGCACATTTAAACAGAATCAAATACTTTTTTCCACACCTTCCTGAATTGTAGAGTACTCAAGTTATGTTAATCTTGGTGAAGATCGGTTAAGAGAAAATGGTAGTTTACCTGCAACGTTTTATGTTTTAAAAGTGTATTACTGTACTTGCATGTTCTATAAGGAAATGGAAGTATGGTGATGGCAAAAGAAATCGTGTTCGAGTTTATTGCAGATTCTGATTGTACTACCCTCAAAACATGAAAAAAATCATTTTTCGAAAAGTGGTTGAGTGTGTGTCTGTCTGTGTGTCTATCTGTTTGTAGATTTTTTTTCTATGGCAAACGACCCTCCTTCGCCTATGGCGCTACAGCCCAAGTCGGGCCCTGGCCTCCACCAATATTCGCCTCCAATCCATTCTATCCACTGCAACCCTCTTCCAGTTTCTTATCCCCATGTCTCTAGCGTCCTCTGCAACGCCCTCTTCCCACCTCTTCCTCGGTCTACCTCTAGGTCTCGTTCCCTCCCATGTACCCAGCAAAGCCCTCTTGGTGTTCCTGCCATCCTCCATTCTCATAACATGTCCGGCCCAACGCAATCTTTGTATTCTTATAAATTTTGAGACTGCAATCTCTTTATATATTTGATACAGTTCGTTGTTGTATCTCAGTCTCCATTAGCTATTTTCTTGTATTGGGCCTATAATGCATCCGAGGATTTTCCTTTCAAAGGTGTCTACTATGTCGACTGTTTTCTGTGTGATTGTCCATGCCTAAACGTTTAGAGTACTCAAGAGCTATTGATTTTGGTGAAGATCGGTTAAGGCAAATGGGTAGTTTACCTGCAAAATTTTGTGTTTTGAACACGGTAATTTTTTTATGACGAACGATAACTGCCGCACATTCAAACAGAAGCAAATATTTTTTGCATACGTTACTCAATTGTAAAAGACTGTAGGCTTGTTGATTTTGGTGAAGATCGGTTAAGGGAAAGGGGTAGTTTACCAGCCACATTTTATGTTTTAACAAGAATAATTGTTTCTATGACGAACGATAACTGCCGCACATTTAAACAGAATCAAATAATTTTGTGCATACCTTCCTCAATTATAGATAACTCAAGGTCTGTTGATTTTGTTGAAGATCGGTTAAGGGAAAGGGGAAGTTTACCTGCAACATTTTATGTTGTAACAAGAGAACGTTTTCCAGGAAGAACGATAACTACCGTAAATTCAAACAGAATCAAATAATATTTTACATATGTGCCTGAGTTGTAGAGTACCCAAGGTCCATTTATTTTGGTAAAGATCGGTTAAGGGAAAGGGGTAGTTTACCCGCCACTGTTAGTGTTTTAACAAGAGTAATTGTTTCTATGACGAACGATAACTGCCGCACATTCAAACAGAATCAAATAATGTTTTGCGTGCATCCCTGAATTGTAGAGGACTCAAGACCTATTGATTTTGGTGAAGATCAGTTTAGAGAAAGGTGTAGTTTACTTGCAACATTTTATGTGATAACAAGGGTAATTTTTTCTATGACGAACGATAACTGCCGTAAATTCAAACAGAATCAATTAATGTTTTGCATTCTTTCCTACATTGTAGAGAACTCAAGGCCTGTTGATTTTGGTGAAGATAGGTTAAGGGAAAGGAGTAGTTTACCTGCAACATTTTATGTTGTAACAAGAGAAATCTTTTCATGACGAACGATAACTGCCGTAAATTCAAACAGAATCAAATAACTTTTTACATATGTGCCTGAGTTGTAGAAGACTCAAGGCCTATTGATTTTGGTAACGATCGGTTAGGGGGAAAGGGTAGTTTACCGGAAAATTTTTTTGTTGTAACAAGAATAAAGTACTTAATTTTGATAAATAAAGTATCCTGATAAGAATAACTTAATAATCCACTGTAGAAACGTAGATGAAATATCTATAAATGAAGAGGTTAGTTGAACGGAGTGGAGGTAATTTTCTATAAATGAAAATTATAGTTGAAGGGGGAGGGAATAATTTTTTATATATGTACTACGTTATCGGTAACAAAGAAGTAGTTTGTTGTTAAAATTCCTTCCCGTCCTGTTGGGCCATAGATAAAAGTTTTCTGCAAAACCAGACGTTTCGGCAGCGCTTTCGACTGCCATCATCAGTGAAAATCGAGTGCGATAACGTGTGGTGGTATACGTTAGTGACCACAGTACTGTGGTTAAGACTTAAGTAATAAGTGGAAAGAAGTAGTTTCTATGAAAACATTTCATTTCGTAAATGATTTAAAATATAAGTCTTAGAACATGGAAGTCATGTATGGTTCTCCATAACGATATTTTTCTATGGCAAACGATAAGAGCCGCAAATTCAAACAGAATCAAATAATTTTTTTGCATACAGCCCTGAAGTGTAGAGTACTCAAGACCTATTGTTTTTGGTGAAGCTCGGTTAAGGGAAAGGCGTAGTTTACCTGCAACATTTTATGTTTTAACAAGAGAAATGTTTTCATGATGAACGATAACTGCCGCACATGCAGACAGAATCAAAAATTTTTTTGCATGCGTCACTGAATTCTGGAGGACTGAAGGTCTGTTGATTTTGGCGATGATCTGGTAAGAGAAAGGGGTAGTTTACCTGCAACGTTTTATGTTTTAACAAGAGTAAAGTACTTAATTTTGATAAATAAAGTATCCTGATAAGAAGCTCATAATAATCCACTGTAGAAACGTAAATGAAGTATCTATAAATGAAGAGGTTATGTGAACGGGGTGGGGGTAATTTTCTATTAATAAAAATTGTATTTGAAGGGGGAGGGGAGAATTTTTTTATATGTGTACTACGTTATCGGCAACAAAGAAGTAGTTCTTTGTTAAAATTCCTTCCCGGGCTGTTTAGCCGTAGTCCAATTTTTTCTCCAAAACCAGACTTTTCGGGAGTGCCATCGACTGCCATCATCAGTGAAAATCGAGTGCGAAAACGTGAGGTGGTATACGTTAGTGACCACAGTACTGTGGTTAAGGCTGAAGCAATAAGTAAAAAGAAGTAGCTTCTATGGAAATATTTCATTTCGAATATGATTTTAAATATAAATCGTAGAACATGGAAGTCATGTATAGTTCTCCATACCGATATTTTAGAATTGTTTTCTTTTCAGAAATATTCCTATAAAGTACTACCAATCAATTAGAAAACAGGAAACTCGGAGAATCTTTTTCAATATGTTAACTTATAGCCTAGTCTGTTTCTGTCGTCACACCATTTAATTTACAAAAGAATATTCTTTCCATATTGTGATATCGTGAAATTGTTGCTGACTGATGTAGGCTACCTTACACTGTTTCCGTTAATTTAAACTGTCAATTACATTATTATAATTTACACTGTTTTTCGCTTTGATTGTTAATCAATGCCCTCCGAAAACACGCTGAGTACGACGATCACCACTGTCCCTCAAATCTTGAAGAAAAGAAGAGAAGAATCTCTGTTGTGAAAACAATCAATTCATTTGTAATGCTTTACAAAAATTTAAAGGTTGTAGAAAACTTCGAAACTTAGTTTTTATTCAAAAATTGAAGTAAAAAACCATCTCTGTAAAATTCTTATGAATTGTAAATATGGTAAAGGAAACAAAATGTATAAATGGCTTTTGGCATTGTATGCATGTATAAAAATATTTTTAAAAAATTGTTTTCAACCCAAAAAAAGGTTTCCGAGAACTGTAAAAGTATAAAAGACTACCTTTCCATGGTAGTATGTGGCAATTGAACACTGCAGCTAAATATCCCCTTAACAAATTATGATAAAATAATAATAATTAAAATAAAAATCTAGCAAAGTGTTATATCAATAATAAGCAATAATTAATTGTATTAAATTATAGAATATATAACATAAACAGTGAGGAAAAGAAGACTAGTATTTTTTGAGCATTTATGTAGAATGAACGACAATAGGTTAACCAAACAGATCTTCAAATATCTATGGGGAAAGAAGTCAACATCAAGTTGGATTAAAGAAGTTCAAAAGGATTTACAAAAAAATAATATAAAAGCAGAAGAAGCAATTGAAAGAGAAGTTTTTCGGGAAAAAGTGTCAAAAATGGTAGAAGTGCAGGGTAGGAGAGGGAAAAAAGGCAGGTTCAAAGTGGACTGAAGACAGGAAGAAGAGACAGTGAAAAGATGAAAGAATATTGGAGAAAAAGAAAAGAACAAGGAATAAAGAATTGAAATTGGCATGTGGTCCTCAGATGCCTGATTAAAAAAAATAAAATCTAGCACACATTCTCTACTATTTATTCTTATAACCTTCAACTTAATAAAAATTAAACTATTATAATTTGAACTGATAATACAAGGGTTCATACTAGATATATCTCAGATAAAGAAGCATACACACCTAAGATATAATTTAGCATTATACGGCATATGCGTTTGTGGAATAACAAAATTCCCCTGTTGCAGGAGTAAGATTCAAACTTTATGTTGGCGATTACGATCGTTTTCCATTGTCATATTCCTGACGTAAAATGTTTCTAGCAATAATATAGGTATGATGTGTGCCTGTGACGCCAAACGTTGGCGTTGCTAGGTAATCAGTAATCACTCATACTTAAAGTACACACGGATGCCTTTAAAACAATACTCCCTTTTTGTGAAAACCACATAAAAATATCGGTATGGAGAACTATACGTGACTTCCATATTCTAAGATATATTTTTAAAATAATTTTCTTGAATTCGGTTCGATAATTTCTAAAAATACGTCGCCTACCCTAAAACAATTTTCACTATTTATAGATATTTTTGTTATTATGGGGTAATCGTTTAATATAATGTTACTTTAATTAGTTACTTTATTCTTATAAACAAATTGAACTACGCAGATAATCATCCCTTCTCCTCAATAGATCCCCACCATTAATGATATTTACACTTTCATAGAGTAATAGCTTTACCATATATAATTTCTAAAGATAATATCTTATCCTTAAAAATCAAATATTCGTACTTTTCTTGATTTCAGCACAGCAATTTAAAAAAAATCACCCCCTCTCCCTTCAACTACAAACTCTATTTATAATGATCTCATTTACCATTTTACAGTGGATTAATATGACTTTATTTTCGGGGAACGTATGTATTAAAATTAAGTACTTTACTCTTGTTAAAATACAAAAAAATGCAGGTAAACTACCCCTCCCTCCTAACCGAACAACCTGGTTGGTTGGCAATAAAATTATTTTATTTTTAACAACTACCACTGTTTGAAAAAGTTTAAATGATTTTTAAGTACTTTACTCTTGCTAAAACGTAAAACGGTGTAGGTAAACTAACCCCTTCTTAACCCTACCCCCTTCAGCAAAATCAACAGGTCTTGAGTCCTCTACAACTCGGGCACATATGAAAAAAATTATTTGATTCTTTTTGAATTTGCGGCGGTTATCGTTCGCCATAGAAAACATTCTGTACATAGACACTTTTCAGAAAATGACTTTTCTGCATGTTTTGAGGGTAGTACAATCAGAATCAGCCCTTATGTCGAACACGATTTTTTTCGCGATCACCATACTTCTATTTGCTGACGGAACATGAAAGTAATATCAAACCGAGGTAAGGGGTTTCTATACATGTCTCCTTTTTTGTGGCAGAACTCATTTTCTACTATTAATCGTTTTTTCACTAATACTCGGTAGGTTTCTGAGTTTAAATGTGGCCATCGGGCGCTTTTAGGATGAAAACTATTGTCATATACTATGAGCAACAGCGAACCATGTCTGCCCCATCACCTTCCTCAAGTTTTAAGATTACTCAGTTTCCATGCTCTCCTCCCACTATTATAAGAATACCGCCTTACGGGGTCATCAAAAGGATTTTCATTAGCCACACTTGAACAGCGAGGGTCATAACAAAACATCAAAATATCAAACCATCAACACGACATGGGCTAGGTCCCGCCTTCAAAGACGCTTCAGCCATCTCTTTCTGGGTCTACCCACACATCTATGTCCTAAAGGTTTATGTTTCCAGACTTGTTTGGCTAGTCTGGAATGTGACAATCTTCCTAAGTGTTCTTTCCACTGCCGTCGTTTATAATCTTTTAAGCTTGCATTCAAGTTTATAAACTGTACATAAAATTCAATAAATTCATAAAAAACAAAAGAAAACAGACTTTTCGGCCGTGCCGACGACGGCGTTCTTCAGTGTGGGGCGGGAAAGAGTTAGTAAGTCGCGCGAGAATCTCAGTCTCAATAAGATTTTGAAAGCTCAGTCTCTCGTCACACTTACTACCTCTAACCGCCCCACACTGAAGAAGACCAATGTCGGCACAGTCGAAACGTCTGTTGTTTTGAGACTTTATGGAGACTATTTTATAACATACGCAAATAAATTTTCATGTTTTATGTTATCTACCTAAAATTACGAGGGTCAGTTGAAAAGTTCGCGGAGCGACATCTATAATTCAGTGGTAGAACTAAAATCTTTCGTGTGCTGCAAGACGTGTATTTCCCGTGAACACCTGTTCATTTCCAGATATATCTGTCAATTTATTCACTTTTTACCAGCCGTTTGAAATTTTCCTGTGACGCGTGTTTTTAAAATGCACAAAATCAAACATCGTGTTGTGATGAATTATCTGCTAAAAATGTTTTAGCGGCAATGGAAAATCAAAACGAAATTGTAAATGCGTTAGGAGATACTGCGCCTTCAGAAACAACGGTAAGTGGGGCACACTGGAGTGTAAACGTGGTCGTACTAGCACTGAAGACGATCCCAGCAATGGACGTCCAATAAGTGTAACAAAAAATGGCATTATTGAAAACATTGCATAGGGTGTTGGAACACCGCACATTGAGGAGTCGATGACGTTGCTAAAATCATAGGCATCTCATATGAGCGTGTGCATCATACTTTAACTCAAGAACTTGGTGTGAAAAAGCGTTGTGCGAGATGGCTGGCGCATCTGGAGTTGTTGGAGTTTTTGGGCGTCAGTGCGACCACGTTTTCAATGCTCGTACGACCACGTTTAAACTCAAGTGCCTACTTACAAACCGTTGGTTTTGAAGTCACAGCATCTCCTGACACATTTACAATTTCGTTTTGAATTTTTCTTGGCGCTAAGCAATTTTTAACAAAGAATCACGCCACGATGTTTCATTTTGTCCGTTTTTCAGAACACGCATGACACGTCAATTTTGAACAGCTTCTAAACAATGAATAAATTGATAGATCGATTTGGACATTGACAAGAGTTCACATAGAATACAAATCTTGCAGTACACGAAACATTTTAGTTTTACCGCTAAGCTACAGATGTCGCTCCACGAACTTTTCAAATGGCCCTTCTACATGCGACATTCACTACACATCGACGGCAATAACCGCTTAATTGTAATGTCGAAAATGAGTGCAGGTACGGTTATTGGGAAAGTACCGAAGATCCGTGTGGTGCACCACCCATGTTACTCGCCTACTAAGCGTGTGACTGTTGCCCTTTTCCTAAGATTTATTTATTCCGGCTGTACAATGTGTACACATTTTCCGGAACCAAAGATTACAGAAGTGATTGAATTCTCATCTTCCACTGCTGCTTGTCCATCCAAAGATCTACTTCAATCTCTCGCTCCCTCAATATAGTCTGTATTTCTTCCATACAGGTGATAGGTGGTCTTCCTCTTTTCCTTCTTCCTGGTGGGGTCCATTCCAAAACTCTCCTTGGCAATCTTTCCTATGCCATTCTTTTCGTGTGTCCATACCATTGTAAATTTTTTGTTTGGATAAAACCAACAATTGAATTTTTCACATTCATTCTGTTCTTAATGACTTCATTTCTAATTTTCTCAAAATCCATCTTTGCTGTTATTAATTTTGTTCTTGTATGTTTATTAGTAGTCCAAACTTCTAAGCCGTAAGTCATGATACTCCTTTTTCTAAAATCCTAATTAAAAGGAACCAATTAGAGACCGTGGGTACAACGAGCTGCATTACTGTTTTCAACAAGAAAATTCGAACGCATTGATGTCTAGATAGATTAGCGTAGTGTATGTTACAGAAGGGAGTATACTGAAGCCGTTTCAATGGCTTTCTGATTAACACGATTTAGATATGGGGTGATCTGTTCCTCTACGACTTTTTGTTTAGTCTGTTGATTAGCGACATTCGATAAAATCGCTAATTGATATAACGGGAACACGGTTTTTAACGAAAAATTGTTTTTCAGTAATAAAAAATTAAATTGTTAAAATTACCTTTTGTATCCGGGTCCCCTTCCTTGCAACTTCTCTTTTATATTTTATACACAACGCGTTTCCTGACTTATAGTCCTATCATCATCATCATCATCATCCTCAAAGATTAAACCAAGGATGGTTTGTTCCGGTCTCAAGCAGGCAAAGATTAGAGCTGGTCCCTCCAGCGCTTCCTCGGATGTCCCATACTTCTCCGTCCCCTCGGCTTATACTTCCATAGTTGTTTGAGGATGCGGCAGTGATCCATTCGGCAAAGATGTTCCCACCCATTCAGCCGATACTGGGCGATCCTGGTGTGTATACTCATAATATTTTCAGTTCCTGCCATATATCTGTGTTTCTTCTATGATTATGAAGAGTATACCCTGCCACGTGCCTGAGAAATCTCATTTCAGCCGCTCGGATGCGACTGGCCTGGCCTTTCGTTAAAGTCCAATTCTCAGACCCATAAAGAAGTGTGGGAAGGGCAATCACCTAGTAGAATTTTTGGCGTGTTTCTTTACTTGCTGACTTAAGTGTTCGCTTAATGGTCCCGCACATATGGTAGAAATTATGCAACGTATTCACAACGTCGTTGCTTGCATTATAAGACACACTGCAGCCCAGGTAGTCAAAATTGCTAACTTGTTCCGGGGTAGTACCGTCTATAACAATTTTTGCCCGTACGGAATCAGTTCCATAAAAAGCCATCACCTTGGACTTAAGTGTGGATATTTGCAATCCAGAGTCTTTCCAGATTCGATTTAACAAATGTATACCCATCTGCAATCTGTTTTCCGAGTCCGACAGAATAGCCTGATCGTCCAGTTCCATCATCAGGTGATAAAATATGTCCACTCACATGGAGTACGTCTATTAATAAAAGTCGCACACATTTCCTTATTTAAGCGACTGCCAACCCGCGTTATCTCACGATGCGCATCGCTACGGATCTCGCTAGTGACTAACGATTCCACATCATAATGTGCCCACACTTATCTATCTATCATATTGTTCTAGCACGCGCATAGCTGTACTGTCTGGCCGTAATTTGAAGATCGAGCAGTGGGTAAGGTGGGAGAAGCAGGCCGGGCACTACGGTTGGCTAAGTGGGGGTGTTGTAATCTCTAAGCTGAGAACATTACCTCGTGTCACTAGTCCCTCACCCCTCCCGCAATTAGCCTGTGTCTTGCTCTCTTTTAATGCATTGACGCATTCCTCGCGTGGCTTTCACTAGAGAAATTTGTTTGCGCTCTTCGAGAACACTTCGTTGTTATCGTTATTACATTTATTATTTACTTCGTTGTTATCGTTTAAAATGTATTATTACTTCGTTGTATGAAGTATTTTAAAAAAAGATGTACGAATTACAAAATTTAATTTCAAAAAATAAATTAACTAACCAAATGCATAAACTAGAAAATTTAATCATGTAAATTAACATTTATGTTTAGTAGGCTATACACTAAAATAATTAAGTTACCTGTAATTCACTACAGTTCACTGTGGTGCACAGAATCTCGAGTAAATTTAAATCTAATGTTATAATTCAAATGCCGATATACAGTATTTCTTAGACACTGTTGAATTAGAAGTACCGCTTTCTAAATACCGCTAGTTAATCGTACTTTTTCATAAACCGTTAAGATTTAACGTTTGATGCCTGATATTCTATGAATTTTAAATACAGTAGACTCCACACTAACAGACAGACGGAAGATTCAAACTAAATGTAAATGAAAGTAACACTGTAAAAAAAAACTTAATAAGGTCTAAGAATACAGTACCTATTCTTAGGCCTACGCGACAAAACAACAAAAGATACACAGGTAACGAGTAGCAATCATTTAAGAAATGGAAAATTCCAACAAATACGACATGTCAATCATTCCATGTGAAATGTGTGGTTTTACAGTACAACGTACACTATGGTATACTGTATGTACATTACAAAAGATTTTGCTTATTTCTGGAGTACATTCGTAGAAGGATAATTAGTGTAGGCTAAAAGAGTACTTTCATTATTAGTTTGTATAAGAAAACGTTCCATATTTGAAATAAATTGGTCGACAGAACCAAAGATGAATCTATAAAACAAAAGCAAGATAATTATTAAATTATCTAACTGGAATGTTATACGGAGACAGTCTGGCGACAGGACGTCAGCTAACGCACAAACACGGCACACAGATTAGCGTAGGCAAACAAAACGGCTAGTACCGTATTTTACCCGACATCGCTTACAAGCGGCCGCGTGGTGGGGGAGAGCTGATTCAATCATCCGGTCGCGGCCACACAGTATCATATAGCTCCTTAGATTTGAAAGAAAAATTTACATTCAGAAGCTGATCACCCTGAGTTTCGGAGGCCCTGTAAATGTCAAACTCTTCCGTTGCGTCCATTTCTTTTTGCAGAAATGCAGTGGTTTGAAACTGTATTGAAAAACTGGAATAATTATGGTTATGATTGATGACATTTAAGGCAAAGTTCGATTTAATGTTCCTAATTAAATCGGGATGTGTGTGACTTTTCTTAATTGACGTATTCCATGTGAGTGAACATATTCTATCACCTGATGATGGGACTATAAGTCTCGAAACGCGTTGTGTATAAAATATAAAAAAAGAAGTAGGAAGGAAGGGAACCTGGATACACAAGGTAATTGTAATTGTACGTGCAACTTGGAGACCACAACAACTATGGATACACAAGGTAATTGTAATTGTACGTGCAACTTGGAGACCACAACAACTATGGATACACAAGGTAATTGTAATTGTACGTGCAACTTGGAGACCACAACAACTATGGATACACAAGGTAATTGTACGTGCAACTTGGAGACCACAACAACTATGGATACACAAGGTAATTGTACGTGCAACTTGGAGACCACAACAACTATGGATACACAAGGTAATTGTACGTGCAACTTGGAGACCACAACAACTATGGATACACAAGGTAATTGTAATTGTACGTGCAACTTGGAGACCACAACAACTATGGATACACAAGGTAATTGTAATTGTACGTGCAACTTGGAGACCACAACAACTATGGATACAAAATTAGTCGTTCTATGTTCATTCAAATGTAAATGTCTAGAGATTTGGAAAAAACAATAAACCATTTTTCCGTAAAAGGAAAAAAATATTATCTAACCTTAGGTCTAGTTTTAATTATTCTATAAATAAAATAGCCACATTTCTAGTCTTACCTTTTAATTATATAAACAGTCTAAAATTAGAGTCAGACCATTCCGATTATTTCACATTGCAAGAAGTTTTTTCGACAAAATCAATAGACCTCGCGACCCAGTTTTGCTCAGCGTTTGGCAAGGCCCGACACCCCTCCCCTCCAACCAAATATACGCTTCCCACGTGAATTTCTCATCTTAATATTATTATCACAAACGATGTATGAATTTGATAATAGCAATCAGGTGGCTGGTCGACACAACGGTTACATGGTTGAGAAACATCCCAAAAAAGGAAAACAGTTCGTGATAATATAGTACGTTACTACAATTACCTATTTATGCGCTCTGAAATTGCTTTCAAACAGTTAGAGAGCGACACAGACACACACACACACACACACACACGCATTCTTCTTCACTACATGGCTTGGACTATAACCCGTTCCGACTTCACAAAGTCTCTGATCATTTTTTACAGGATCTCTCGTTCCCGCTGACCTATATTCAAGCGCTTGTTTAGGAATACGCGTGTCTATCATGCGTTCCACATGGGACTTCCAATTCTGCCTGTATTCCTCCATTCTATCTAGAACCGTCTGTA
The DNA here is from genome assembly GCA_034769895.1 of Magicicada septendecula. Taxonomy (NCBI): domain Eukaryota; kingdom Metazoa; phylum Arthropoda; class Insecta; order Hemiptera; family Cicadidae; genus Magicicada; species Magicicada septendecula. The sequence continues at coordinate 5,992,783 of CM068371.1, forward strand.
ACTTCAGGTCTATCCTTATGTCGTCGTTTCGTAGATGATCACCCAAACTCCATCCTTTAACTGCTCTTAAAAGTTTTATTTTCCGAAGCCTGTATTTTTGAAATCTGTTTTCGCAGGAGAGTCCATGTTTCACATCCATTCATCCATACATCAAAGTCGGCGCAGCCACGATCTTGTACAAATTTAGCTGTGTCTCTCTCTCCGTGTCACACTTCAATAGTCGTCTTATTGTTCCACATGTGTAACCAAATTTATTTAACTTTCTTTCGACACCCTTCCTATACAAGATATCACACACCAAATAAGTAAAATGTGACGGGAGGTTTTCAGAAGGGTTGGTAAGCCTCCCATGTAAAATTTAGTTTACTGTAGTACTTGAAAAGAGGGAAAAAACCGGCTAGATATACGGAATACATTCTACAGATCATAGTTTTTACACTTATATTTGTTCACAGGGGAAACTCATTATAATGCTCGTACACACTTGTACACAAAGGAGTTATAAATGTAAACATTAACAAAAACAACAGAAGTCGTTGTACAGCTTATTCCGGACTTCCTTCTCAAAATCGCTATAACATAGCATAACCATAGGCCCCTTTTATGCATCCGATTTATATCGTACGATTTGCATCCGATTTGACTCTGATTTCTGTCATGCGTAAAAAATGTCGTAAGTGGGTGTGAACAAACTCTTCAACGTAACAACGTTATCTTCAGTACTGAAAATTACTACTGATCCGTGCCTCTTGTACCCCGCTTATCGATTAGTTTTTATAATCTTCGGAAGCGGGATCCCCCATAGTGCTCTCCTGTTTTGGATGTCGTCAATACTGACCCTTTCAGTATTAATGTCTTCCATATTTACAATCAGTGAAGACAAGAAAGCTTCAGTATCTGGGACATCTCATGAGAAATGAACAGAGATTTTACTTATTGCAGTCCATACTAGAGGGAAAAGTTCTTGGAAAGAGAGGAGTTGGGGGACCGAGAATCTCATGGCTGAGAAATATAAGGACCTGGTTTGGCATGAATACAACTGACTTATTCCGTGCAGCAGTACAGAAAGTTAAAATATGATATCCAACATCCGAAACGGATAGGAACGTTGAGAAGAAGATATCTACAATACAAATTAAGAACATCGCACAACCATGTGCATACCACTGATTATTTGGCACAACTGCCTCACTCACGCTAGGCAGGAAGGTTGGTACCACCGAGGTCTAAAAGTCATGCGATACAAAACTCGCGCGAGTGCATAAACGGAACCATTGCGGCCCGTGTATCTAGACAACTCATCCGATTGTTTATCTGATGCTTTCACTATAGCACGAAGACATGTTTTTGAGTTCAGAATGATAAATCTATCATAGGGTACGTCAGTGTATAAAACGGCCACTTGTATCTGTTGTTCTACAAGTTTTTATCGTAGGTTTTCGTACGATATAAATCGGATGTATAAAAGGGTTCTAAGGAGACAATCCGCCTCTATGTTCCTCGAACGTCGCCAACAAAGAAAAAGTGAGAGAGTGAGAAAGAGAGAGAGAGAGAGAGAGAGAGAGGGAGAGAGAGAGAGAGAGAGAGAGAGAGAGAGAGAGAGAGAGAGAGGGGGGGGGGAGAGAGAGCGAGAGAGAGAGAGAGAGGAAGGACAAGCAGGATAAGAGATTGAGGGATTCCCTCCCCTTAAATCCTCTTTTTTGACACTTTATTTTCATTTTTATTTATATGACTGAGTTGTTGTTTCAATCTGAACACACTCGGCAGAGTGGTGTCATATAACCTGTCACTACGAGCACGAACAGACATTTGAATGACAAAATGATAAATGTCACTACAAATAATTTGAAATAAACGTATCCAACATTTCTCAACACATTTCTGGCATTTATTTTTCGTATTATTTTCTTTTTGCTTTGCAAGCTTTACAGATTTTTCGTTGTGTTGAACAAAATACTTTTATTATTATAGGCAAGCTTTTCTGGATCCTTTGAATGAATATCATCTTTCTACAGTAAGAAGTGCCTTACGATTTGTTTTTTTAACAAATGTGTGTGTATCACAGCTTGGTAAGAATAGCGGTGATAAACTAAACTGCTGAAACCAACCAAACGTTTCAACAGCACCACTGGCTGCCATCGTCAGTGGAATTCGAGGGATTCGAGTCTACCTGAAGAACGCGGGTTGTCAACGTCAGGCCCACAGTAAACCTTTACCACAGTACTGTGCCTGACGTTAACAACCCGCGTTCTTCAGGTAGACTCGAATCCGTCGAATTCCACTGACGATAGCAGCCAGTTGTGCTGTCGAAACGTTTGGTTTGTTTAAAAACCCTGGACCACGGCCAAACAGCCCGGTACATACTTTTAATACTACTGACACCGGGCCATGAAAGTCTTAGAACTATGTTAAACTGCTGAAATTTTTATAGACCAAAAAAGTAAAATATTTGAACGACGATTCATAGGATCTATTTATGCATTTAATAGGATGATAATCAAAATCATAATGGTACCAAATCGCATTAAATATTCGGCCTCAATACACCACGACATATATTATTTCCTGATTGCACGGTAATACAGAATGCATGAATAAAAAAACTTTAGACAAAGAAAATTAGCAAAGCAGTGCAAAGGCAAAATAACATTTTTGTAGCGTTTAGAGAATACAAGGGAGACGCAGGCGCCACTACGCAACCCGTATCGCGTTTTTCACTGTATAAGACAGTACAGTACATAAGTGAAAATATAGAGTCAAGTGATATGACAATCGACAGTACGACTGTAGTAACTTTCGAAGAGGTAATAAAACTCAGTGGCGGATGGTGGTTTCAAATTTTGATGGTTGCAGTAGTTGGTTGAGTGGATGGGAGTTCGGTAAAAAGACAATTAACTATCATAATCACAGTTAGATAAAATTATGACTATAACCTCAAACAACGGATAACGTTTACCTTGAATCAACTTAAACACTAAACCTGACATAACTTATAAATCAAGAAGGCTGTGCTGATTTCATGACATAAAGTTGCGCTACAGCGCTACTAGTGGAGTGTTGCAGCAACTTTGCAACCACCAAGCTTACGTATGGAACATAGGGCATTTGTGAAGAGTAACACATGTTTTCACATATGTTTGTGTAGTAAACTCTGCCATTCACTGTTCAAGTTGCAAGGCGGACTACAACCACCAGCCTGCGCGCCACATTTGAATTGCACGCAAACATTGCCGCGTAGAATCTGATACGCTCTCCGTTGAGATTTATGACACTTTTAGCTGCCTAATGTTTTCGCATATTATTTTGTAGTTTAGTTATTTTATATTGGTGGTTGTGCAACGCTGCAACCATAACACCAGCCGCCACTGATAAAACTAGGGTTTGCAAAATGTCTTCAAAAGGATTCACTGTCACAAGACCTATTAATAATACAAATTTAGATTTAAAGTGATTCCAAATGCCATGAGGTTTATTTCCTTTAGTTAGAATAAATAACATATTTTGAGTATTTTGGGTAGAATATTTCAGTAATTGAATATTTTGGGTAGAATTTGAATATTTTGAAATCATTGCTTTTCTATATTTTTTTCTAAGCTCAAAGTTTACATTGGCTTTTCGTCACGTTGATTGACGCAAAGAATTTATAAAACGTATTTCTAGAATTATTTGGGCAGATCCCTAAAATTCTCGTTTGTCCTGAGGAAAACGGTGAGCCCAAACTCTGATCCTCCCCCCTCACCAAGTAATTGTCTCTTCCACACCTAGACCAGCTCCTACTTACGCCGCTGACTATAGACCTAAGTATAAATATATATATATATATATATTTATATAAGTAATGTGTAGTATAATTTGTTGTACGTAAAAAATTATGTGGTATGTGTATAGGCCTAAATACATGTATATATAATTAGGGCTTGATTTTAGGGGGAACGCGCCGGAACGTGATTCCGGAACCTCCTGGATCCTAAAATAAATAATTACAATCTATGTATATATATATATATATATATATATATATATATATATATATACACACACACATGAAAAAAACCTAATTATTACAAAAATTTACTATTACTTTTTAAATTGTGCCCCTCATTAGTCCTATTACAAAACTAAACATTTGTCAAAATCAAACACCAGCACTAATCTTCATCTTAAGTACTATGGTTCAAAAAATGTCCCAACAAAATGTGGAGAAAATGAAACAAAACAACTTGCTTCAAATTTAAAACTACATGAAAGGTAAGTAATTGGGAGCTTCCGAGAATTTTTCCGGCCAGTCTTTCTACCTTGAAATATGTTATTGAATCAATAGCAGTAACTTCAAGTGAATGTGAGAGGGCTGATTTCTGGCCATCATACAGCATTGGACACAAAGAGTAAGGAAAGGTAAAGAAAAAAAGAATATGGTGATACAATGATGAAACTATGGAAACTTTTTTAAAATGTTCCGAACCATTGAAACCATCACTTAGAGTTTTATTGAGGCTCCAGGATGACGGCATCATGAGTGACAAGTTTTCGATTTCCGTGCGACTAACCTGACGATGAAGCCCTTTAGAACTTTATTACCTTTTTAGATACAAGTTTATACGTATATTACATATTTTATAAGGCTTCAAAAATGTATACCTCCTTTGTAATAACCTGATGTAATCTTATACGCTAATATAAAATATAAGTACTAGTATATTTGTGTCTGTACAAGTTTTGAATCCATGCGTTCCGGCACCTATAATTTTAGAAATCGACCACTGTATATAATGAATGTGTTTATAAGGAATTATATATGTAAGTATTAAATAATAAGTAAGTATGAATAAATTGTGTGTGTAGGTGTGTGTGTGTGTGTGTGTGTGTGTGTGTGTGTGTGTGTGTGTGTGTGTGTGTGTGTGTGTGTGTGTGTGTGTGTGTGTGTGTGTGTAGTGCACGCGTTTAACCTACATGCGCGTGAGTTAATAATACCAACAGATAAAGTAGTCAGTAAGTACAGCAGTTACGTGAAGCACACGGTACATTACCTCGGCAGGATTCCCGCTCGGGTTGTCGCCGCTTCTTTCCCTGCTGCGCTTATTCATAGCCATGACCTGACCTTAATACTGTAGTACTAACTATTCACGGTTATGACTGCCACAATGTCACAATAACTATTAACAGTGTCCAAAGAACTTCACACTTTACAAGAAGGAGTTCATTACACGTCCGTTTAGACAATGCTATTTTCACTGTTACCTTTTAATTAATAAATTAAACAGTTACCGCTGAAAGTGGTCGTTGTTGCGCATGCGTGTTAGGCTTACCTACGCGACTGTTTTAGGTCAACGTACCTGCGACCAGACCAACAATAATTCATAGTTTACATGTTGGATAACAGCTGATTTCGTTTCAGCAATAGTGATGAGCCGCGGGTACGAGTCAGCGGTATTTACATATGAGCTGACAATACAATATTGTACACACACGCGCGAGTGCGCGTGCACGACTGGAAACACGCGAACGCGATTTATTCTTCTGTTAATGTTAGTTGGTATACTGAAACGATCAATTCAGTGTATCATATGACAGATGCATTGCTCACTTTAGTAGGATGTTGGATGGCAGAGTGTCCAGGGAAGTGTGATACTTTCAGTGAATGGCGGATGTTAGATTTCCGAAAGTAGTTTGAAAATGGAGACCATCCAGAGAAGAGAGAAACAGGACAACCCAGAAGAATGTGGGATGACATAAGAAAGGCCATGATGGAGAGAGGATTGCTTGAAGAGCAACCCTTAAACAGAGAGGAATGACGATTAAGTTTGGAGGTCGGAAGGTGTTGAAGAACGTTTTGAAGCACACTCACACATATTACGACAACTCTATGTAGGCCTATATTATAACATCTTCGGCTTGAAAACAAGGATTTTTTTCTCCATTATTTTTACTAGTTATCTTATTTTCGTATCTTGCACAATCTCAAAAATTTGAAACTGGAATTTTCAAGAGATTTTCTGACCTTAATTTCAAACGAATAATTTTTAACGTTTCATTATTTCCGTCTCCGGAGGATTTGGTAGCGAAGTGTGTATTAAATACATAATATTTAATGAACAAATATTTACTTGTTTTAATTATTTCTAAATTCTTTTATGTCATCATCAGCTGTGGCACCACAACCCTTCGTGGATCTTGGCCTGCTCCAAGAGTCGATTCCATTTCTCCCTATTACTTGCCCTGGCTTTCCAGTTTATTATGTTCAGCTTTCCGAGGTCCTCCTCTATCTGATTTTTGATCTACTTCGGGGTCTTCCCTTTTTTCTACTACCCATTGGTTTCTGGTAGAATATATGTTTCGTAGGCTGTCCTTCCTCCATTTTCTCTATGTGTCTAACACACCTTAGCCTCTATACTTTGATTATCCTGACAATGTCCGGCCCTTTGTATAGTTCATAATTATAGCGCGTGCGCCACATTCTATTTTCTTGTACTCCTCTAAATATTGTTCTTAGAATCTGTCTTTTACAGCAACCTAGAAGTCTCTCGCTATTGTTTGTCATTGTCCAAGTTTCTGAAGCATATGTCAGGTGCTTTTTTAAGCCATAATATGCTTTATTTGCGAGATACATTCTTCTTCTTATTTCAGTGTTGGTGTCGTTAGTGCTGTTTATCTAGGAGTCAAGATATATGAACTTTTTTACGGCCCCTATCTTTTATGTGCCTATTTCAAGGTTTTGAAGGGTTGGGTTTAATGGTACTGTAGTTTGTTGGCAGCATACATATATTTTGTTTTCTCCAAGTTTATCTGGAGGCCAATTTTACTTGAGGCTTCTTCTAATGCTGGAAATGCACTAATGAGACCTCGTTTTGTCATGTCAATTAGATCAATATCATCTGCTTATGCTAAAATTTGTATACTTTTGTTTAGGATCGTACCGCTTGTGTTTATTTGGGAGTCTCTTCTAACTCCGTGTCGGAGTCCCGTTCAAGTTGTGAACGAACATGACACGGTTTTCTGCACTTTAACTTTACATTCTAAAATTGTTTCATGTAAGTTGCGTATTTCATGATCTGCGTATGCTAACATTTGTATACTTTTGTTTAGGATCGTACCGCTTGTGTTTATTTGAGAGTCCCTTCTATCTCCGTGTCGGAGTCCCGTTCAAGTTGTGAACGAACTTGTCACGGTTTTCTGCACTTTAACTTTACATTCTAAAATTATTTCATGTAAGTTGCGTATTTCATGATCTGCGTATGCTAAAATTTGTATACTTTTGTTTAGGATCGTACCGCTGGTGTTTATTTGAGAGTCTCTTCTATCTCCTTGTCGGAGTCCCGTTCAAGTTGTGAACGAACTTGTCACGGTTTTCTGCACTTTAACTTTATATTCTAAAATGATTTCATGTAAGTTATAAAAATAATTAGTTCTTTCATTCAAAGTTAAGGACAGTGATTTTACGACAGCGAGTGGTAATTCTAGAGGCGGGATCTGTAGTGTAGTGTGGGTGACAGCGCCGCGGCTGTTGTTATATCCAATACGTGTCTGGAAAACAAAGAGGTAGTATATACTTAGTTACAGTTGTAGCTACACGTCCCTTGGGTCTGTTGACATCGCTGCTATAAACCAGCGCCATCCTATTCAGTCTGTCACACCCAGCGTATGTTGTTTTCAAGAACGCTCTTTACAGTAAATTAAAGTTTAGAATAAAACAAGTAACCAACATCATTTATTACTCTATAATAAGATTACTTTAATATCTATCAGTTATATTACAAAAAAGACGTAATTTTTTCGCGCAGTGGAAACCGTTTAAATAACAATGTGATACGTAAAAAGCTATAAATGTCACGTTTCAGAATATTATGAAAGAGTCTAAATAAATCGAATATTTTTGTGGCATCGAGATTACTTATGCGTCTATTATTAATCTTGTTCTCACGTAGGCTTCCGCGGCCGGTGTCGATTATGTTTTTAAAACCTTCTTCCGGTATGTACCGCGTCAAAAATGTCTTGCATGACAACGTTTCACTCATATTACAATCAGTGACTCATATGTAAGTAACTTAGACCTGAGGATACTCATTGTAATATGAGTGAAACGTTGTCATGCAAGACATTTTCGACGCGGTCCACACCGGAAGAAGAATTTAAAAACGTATATTAATTAATCTTGATTGCAGCATATGAAAAGCAAAATGGCATAGATTTAATTGCGTTAGCGACTTGTTTTATAGCGATAGTGTTGTGCGTTGTAAGTAGTGTCAGGTATTTAAGTGTTAATTTGTTTTGACCGCAAATTACTAAGCGCAATTTATTGATCTTTCCTGCGACATATAAGATGGGAAACGTCATAGATTTAGTTGAATTACCGACTTGTTTTTTAGGGATAATATTTCGCGTTGTAAATGGTGCCCAGTATTTAAGTGTTTACTTGTTTTGATCGCAGTTTACTAGACTCTGCAACGTTAATTTTACTTACCTTTATGCTTTGCGGTCTGCGGGCAAACCAGCAGCATCCTATTCAACCTCTCACACGCAACATCCGTTTTCAACAATCCTATTTATAGCAAAATTGAAGTTTAGAAAAAACAAGTAACCAACATAATTTATTACTCTCCAATACGATTACTTTAATATCTATCAGTTTTAATAAATACAGCATGTTATTTTTGCGGCGACACAGAACACAATATTTAAAAACTAGCATGAAGGACGTAAGCCTGGATCGAGATAACCGTTCAAATAACAATGTGATACGTAATAGGCAGTAGCGTGGCGTACATGTAACCGCTGTTGCCGGCGGCAACAGTACTGGAAATAAGAGAAAATAATATCGATTATTTCTCAGAATAAATACTTTAGTTATTGAATAATTTGAAATGCGAAAAATTAGTAGGTAAACTTCAAGAATAGCGTATCATTGCTTTCGAACTGCTGGGCGCTTGCACCGTCTTGTGTTGCCGGCTCAGACATCGGCAATGTTTTACTGCGTATGGTCCTTGACCTCTTACTAGCTGTCACTGTACAAACTGTGGAGAGGATACACACTCGTCGGTCCAGTGTGTTGCCGCTGTATAAACCAGAAAAACGTTAAGTTTGCAGCAATGTTCGTTTTCAGAACTGACTTGCAGCAGATATTACGTACCTATTTGTGTTTTGTTCGTTTACTTATGTGTTTCTCTGTTTGTCTTTATTATTTTTAATTCGATCATTTGTGTTATGATTTTTTCTGTGTAAGTATAATGAGAGTCAGATCCCGTTCAACCAGGACCTTCTTCTTCTCCCAGCGAATGATAGATGTTCTAAAAAGACCACTCGGTACAAGAAAAAGTTCAAATTAATTTTTAGGTTAAGTCCTATCGCAACAGATGTTATGTATCCACGTCACACCACTGGTAATAAGCTATAACTGTCACGGTTCTGTGGCTCCGTGATTACTTATGTGACAATTACCGATGTTTATTGTGACACGTACAGAGAGAAACGAGATACGTTTAATTGAGTTAGCGACTTTTTTATCAATAATATTGTGTGTTGAAAATAATGTTCAGTATTTAAGCGTTCAGTTGTTTGGACCGCAGTTTACTAGACCCTGACAATGTTACTTTTACTTACATTTATGGTTTGCGGTCTGCGGGCATTTAATTCCCCCGTTTTTTTTTTTAAAGAAAAATACTGTAACGACAATCGTTTCGAACCGCGTAGAGTAGCAGAGAGAGTCCCCCAACCCTCCCACGCCTTGTGTGGCAGGTGTTGCCTCAGTCAAGGCCGCGTTCAAGTTTGTTCTGGACTCTTTAAGACGACACTTGAGATACGCATTAGCGTCAGCATTAAGTGGTGTGGACATTGAGGATGGAAGATTTTTCTAGAGGGCGTGCGGTACCCATAAAAAAACCATAGAAGCCGGCTTATGAGTCAGTTACGTAAGCGATTTTGCTTGGCGCGGATCGAGTGTTTGTCGGAGTATTGTGTGAAGTGTTATTATGTTATAATTAGCGCGAAATGATTTATAGTTGATATGATTATTGCATGTGGACAATTTTTACTTTAATTGTTGTAAGAGACTATCTTGTTGATTACAAATTATTAATTGTGATAGTTAAATCTGGTTTTTAGTGATTTCATTGGTGTCTTGTATTTGGCTTTCCAATGTATCATACGACGATCAGGGAGACGGTCGTAACAATACCTTCTTTAAGGTAATCTGGTACTTAGTCTACACACATACGTAATGTACAACTAGATGGCGTGAAGATGTGTTCCATCCAGCGATGTCACCTCGTAGTCGTTAAAGGTCGGATGGCCAAAGTCTCCTCAATCTTCTGACGATTGCAGGCTGTAGAAGTGGCATGACCAACGGTTTACGTTGCTCGTAAAGTCTTGTGTATGCTGTCTAGTGGCACGTTCATGAATGACATCACGGACGTATGGAATATGGAAGTCTGTGTGTAAAATGTGGTTGAACAAATACCACGGGGCCTGGTATAGCTCATAGGGTCTTTGATTGGCATCGCTGTATGATTACTATGCAGCCAAAAAGCTCGATTCCGCAAGTCCGTGTGGGTTTAAGGATAGTTTAATAGAGAAGTTTGTTGTCTGCCTGTCAGCCAGTTAACCTCTTTAAATCTAAAATCAATATGTTTTCTTTTCTGTTTTATGTCATGTTTCCACGTCAGTTTAGCGTCTAAATGAAGGCCTAGTTATTTGACTACTGTTTGTTGTGGTATTTCGTCGTGGTTGGGATGAACTGTGAGACAGTTGCCTCTCCGTAAGGTGAATGAATGCAATGTGTGACGACTTGGATTCGTTGGCATTGCTTTTTCATTTTCGTAGCCATTCCCCAACGAGATTGAGGTGCTCTTGAACTTGAACGAGGCGTCTGTAGGATCTTCATTAGTTGAAAAGATGTATGTGTCGTCAGCAGATATACAGATTGTTATTTCTCTGGTGGTTGGTATATCGGAAGTGTACAGGACGTACAGTAGAAGACCAAGAATACTGCCTTGAGGAAGCCAACTCCTGACTGTATGTAGTAACGACTAATAACCTTGGCAACATTGTAGTAACCTTGGTTTCGATTCACGTTCGTGCAAATAAGATTTCAACAGATTAAAGTAAGTTGAGGAAGGATTCTTTTCATTTGGATTGTAGACCTGGGTGCCATACTTTGTCAAACGCCTGGCTGATATCCAGGAATGCGGCTGTGCATTTGGTTTCTAATGGTTTACTAATTTTATTGGTTGTATACGGTTCTTTACGACCTGTATTTGGGTTTTATACTGACTTGTACGAGACTTCCTCCATGACGTTCTTAGTTTTTACACTAATCCTCAGAATCTGTGAATGGCTGTTGAAAGACCTAGAAACAGACCGGTGTTAGGTTAAGATCGAACCGTCACGTCAAAAAATATTTTGATGGGGGAGGGGGAGTTCGGGAAAGGGTTCATATGAAACGAAATGAATTCAACAACGACGAAGAAAACCCCCGGTTGGAACGGCAAACAGTTTACCTTAGTATGAATAAGATGTCAATACCGAGTTAGGAAGGAATAACTTTTTTCTGAGTTAGAATTACAGAGACGAACCAGGAATTAACAGGTGAAAGCAGGAGGGAAACGTTTTGCCTTGGTCGCATTCATATGAGCGCTGTGATGGGGCTGCCATCCCACTGCTTCCTACCTCGCAGGTTTTGTGTAAGAAAATTCTCCCCCAGATGAGTTGGTCTACGCTGACCTCCGGAGTCTCATCCACCCCTCAAATGACGATGAAAGGATTAGTGAGGATAGGTAAGGAACTTGGGAAGATATACTGTGAGAGATACTTCGTCTGGCTCTTCGGTTGAGATGTATCCGGCAAGGAAGGCCCTACCAGTAGCGACGCTAGCACCGGCATAGCTCTAACCTCGTCAGATCCGTATACGGTAGCTCTAACCGTATACAACCTAAACAATGCGGACAGCATTGGACAGTCCATGTTGAAAGGATACAACAATACAGACAGCATTGGACAGACCATGTTGAAAGGATGCAACAATACAGACAGCATTGGACAGACCATGTTGAAAGGATGCAACAATACAGACAGCATTGGACAGACCATGTTGAAAGGATGCAACAATACAGACAGCATTGGACAGACCATGTTGAAAGGATCCATAAGAATAGGATACAAAAAAAAAATAATTTGGTTTATAATCCGAAAGGACGGCGGAATATTGGAAGACCAAAGGAAAGATGATCGGACCAAGGAGTGCGCATCGGATCGTAAGGTCCACATCCTGAAGAAGAAGAAGGAAGAGAGAACAGTTAGCAAACGACAATTCTATGTGTGAATGTGGAATTAGACAACATGTCTACGTTGGCAATTAGACAACAAAAAACGTTGTAAACACTGTAATCCGATGTGACGAATATCACGCACATCGCTGTTATCTACGACCGGCGAAATTAACTTTAAACCTGCCTAATTAATAACAGTAGTATGAGTCGTGTTTCATGTAACATGAACTACAACACAGCCTACACACATGGTGACGTTAATTAGTCCAACGGGCCACGACTGTGTTACTGCAGGCACGATGTATTTATTTAATACTAAAATGGGGACAAACACGTGTGTGTGTGTGTGTGTGTGTGTGTTTTGTTGTGGTATTTAATTAAAAATTTACCGTGTGAATTAGTTTGCGTGTTGCGTGTTTTTGTCTGTCTCTGGCGACATCCCAAAGGGTGTATGGCATTTTGTATACCAGTTACGATATTCACTCAGACGTAGCGTCCATGTAACTGTTGTAGCCGGCGGCAACAGTACAAGCAATGAAAGCAAATTACATCACAGAGTAAATACTTTAATTATTGATTAATTTGAAATGTGAACAACTTGAAAAGTCAAGAAACCAGAAGAAAAGCACAATATTGCTTTACAACTGCTGGGCGCTTGTACCGTCATTTTAATGCTGTGTTGCCGCTGTACAAACCGGCAAAACACTCTGTTATTAGGTATCTTTGTTTTCTGATACCAATTACTACGTGCACCTGTTTCTGTTTTGTTCCTTTCAATATGTGTTCGTTTAATAATTTTTAATTCGATTATTTGCGTTCGGATTTATTCGGTATAAGTAAAATGGATTTAGATTACGTTGAACCGGGACCACCTTCTTCTGCCAGCGGATGATACGTAGAAAATATAATAAAAAGTATTTTTTCTCTTAAAAGAATATCTCGTACTAGAAAAAAAATTGAATTAATTTTTAGGCTAAGTTTTAGGTCTAATACAACCGGCAACAGCTGTTATCTACCCACGCCACGCCACTGGTCACTGCACTTTGCACGGGTACCAAGGAACTAGTCATTTCGCGACATGCAATATGCTATATGTATATATACACACAGAAAAGTAAAGAGTAGGCGTTGACATTTGTATACAATTCCGTTCCCTTTGAGAATGCGTATTATGGTTCTAATTCTTCAAATAATTAATACTTAATAATGGCATGTTTCAAAAATTATTATATTCAAATAAAATAACAACGCTCAGCATTGTCGAAATTTTATAGAAAATGTATAAGTCTGTTTTTTATTTCATCATCATCATCATCACCACTCCAAAGATTAGAGCTTAGACTTGTCCAAGCACGCATCTTATCCTCGGTCTATCGACGTCTCTCTCTTCCCAGTAGGGTGATATTCCAAGGCACCCACAGGTAGACGCATACCAGGCATACGGTTCAAGTGTTCACACTATCTACTTCTGTAGTCAACAATCTTCTGGTGCAACGATAATGTATTTAATTTGCGTCTAATATCCTCGTTCCTTTTCCGATCCAAGAGAGAACAACCTTGCGTCCCTCTTAGAAATTTCTTTTCAGCAGCCTGAATCCTCTGTACGTCCCTTTTACGAAGAGTCCATCTCTCTCTAGCATACAGGAATGTGGGGACAGCCACAGTTTAGTAAAATTTCATTAGGGTATCCTTCCGTGTTTCATTTCTGTTTTTTTTTTACTTAAGAAATATTATTAAAATATTATACTCAAAATTAATAATGTCAATTATTTTTTCATGTGATCTGTCAACACTTAAACACGTAAAAAATATTGTTACCCTTTACAACTTTACAAGTATAGTTTAATTCTTATTAAAAATATTGTTAAGGACATGCTCTTTTTATAACGTCTATAAACTTGTCGTGGTTAAACCAATTACGACAGTCCTCATTGTTACAATGTTTAATGTCTTAAAACACAAATAATACTACAACATTCAACTGACGATTCAGTTTACTTATATAATAACCGTTACAAGTTGACAATTGTATTCACAAATGCATTTGTTTGAGTTAAACAATCTAATGCTGTTCACTTGTGTAGAAGTGAAACGATGGTAATCATTGTTGCAATACTATTCATGTGTGGAATGAGAATGTTGTATGTACACACAAGTATTTACTTACACCATCACAATACAGAAGTTTGAATCCTTTGTGATTAAAATAATATAATACTTGTTGAGGGTAAGTCAAAAAGTAAAGGCAAATTTTTAAAAACGAATTTTTTATTGTGAAAACAAGATGACAAGTAACATCATTTCTCTACATAATCTCTCTCAACTTCTATGCACTTGGTCCATCTCTTGACAAGCTTCGTAATTCCGTCCTGAAAGAAGATTTGTGGCATCGTGCACAGCCACTCGCGCACCGCCTCCACAACCTCGTCATCCGACCAAAACTTGGATTCACGCAGGTGCTCCTTCATCGGACCAAAAAGGTGAAAATCACTTGGTGCTAGGTCAGGACTGTACGGCGGATGCTCCAGCAGCTCAAAACCAAGATCTTGAATGCACTGGATCGTTTTCCCCGCAGTATGAGGACGGGCATTGTCCTGAAGCAAAAGCACACCTTTTGAAAGTTTTCCTCCCCTCTTTGTTTTGATTTTGGGTTTCAGATCTCGCAGTAGCTCACAGTAGCTGTCACTATTCACTGTTTGACCTTTAGGAGTGTAATGAATTAGAAGTGGACCTTTCATATCCCAAAACACTGTCATCATCAACTTTCCTGCAGAAACTTGTCTTTTGAACTTTCTTGCTGTAGGCGAAGATGGATGTTTCCACACCATACTCTGCCGCTTACTCTGTGGTTCGAAGTGATGGACCCACGTCTCATCAACGGTTACTATGCGACTGAGAAACTCTTCTCCTTCCTCTTCTAAACGCCTTAAATGTGATTTCGAAATTTCCAAACGTTTCTGTTTGTGCTGGTCTGTCAGTCGATGTGGTACCCAACGAGCACACATTTTGTGATAATTTAGTGATTCGTGGATGATTGCAACTGCTGAACCGTGGCTAATGTTCAACGCATGCGCAATATCATCAATTTTGACACGACGATCATCATGAATCATTCGCTCAACTGTCTCGATGTTCTTGTCCGTCTTCGAAGTGGATGGCCTACCTGAACGCTCTTCATCGCAGATAGATACACGACCATTTTTAAAGCGATTTATCCACTCATAAATTTTGCGTTCACTAAGACAGCTCTCACCGTACTGCTGCTGCATTCCGCGAATAATCTCCGCAGGTTTAGTCCCTTCAGAGTGCAGAAAACGTACCACTCCCCTCATTTCTTCCTTGGTGCACACGGACAACGGGGCACTCATAATAAAATGTTCTGAAATCACTACGAATGGAGCTGAGCACTGAAACAACACAGCTAAAGAACTAAAAATCTTTGAGGTTATGATATGTCATTGTTCAGTCAGTGCTGCCATCCATTGGAGCAGAGAAATAAAATTTGCCTTTACTTTTTGACTTACCCTGTATAATATATAAATATAATATAATACTGAATAACAATTATTCTTACAAGCGTCTGTTTTTTCATTTTTACTTCCATGTTCCATAAGGAAATGGAAGTATGGTGATCGCGAAAAAATCGTGTTTGACATAAGGGCTGATTCTGATTGTACTACCCTCAAAACATAAAGAAAAGTCATTTTCCGAAAAGTGTCTGTGCCTGTGTCTGTGCGTAGAATTTTTTCTATGCCGAACGATACCTGCCACAAATTCAAACAGAATCAAATAAATTTTGCATATATGTCTGAGTTGTATAGAGCTCAATGTCTATTGATTTGGTGAAGATCGGTTAAGAGAAAGGGGTAGTTTACCTGTAACGTTTTATGTTTTAACAAGAGTAAAGTACTTAATTTTGATTAATAAATTATCCTGAAAAGAAAGTCATAATAATCCACTGTAGAAAGGTAGATGAAATATCTATAAATGAAAAGGTTAGTTGAATGGGGAGGGGATAATTTTTTATATATGTACTGCGTTATCGGCAAGAAAGAAGTAGTTTGTTGTCAAAATTCCTTCCCGGACTGTTTGGCCGTGGTCCAATGTTTTCTGCAAAACCAGACGTTTCGGCAGTGCCATCGACTGCCATCATCAATGAAAATCGAGTGCGCTAACGTGAGGTGGTATACGTTAGTGACCACATTACTGTTGGTAAGGCTGAAGAAAGAAGTAGTTTCTATGGAAACATTTCATTTCGAAAATGATTTTAAATATAAATCTTAGAACATGGAAGTCATGTATAACTCTCCATACCGATATTTTTATTTTTGCCACCGAAGACGGCTTCCGTTGGTGAAGCTTGTGAAAGTTTGATTTTTGTAACCCAAGACCACACGGCCTGATGGCCCGGCACACAACCACTCGACTAAGAGTAACAACGTTTGAAAATGAGGAATAATTCGTCGCTCAAGTGGAAAAGACAGAAAATAAAGCACTACGATTTTATTGCAAAATCACATCTTTGGTGACGGCCTTCTGTATTTTACTAGAATGATTGTGGTTGTTTGCCAAGTTCTCTGACCGTAAACGTCTTTAATCTAAACAACAAATGCCCTGGAGTCATTTTCTTTAAATTCCGTGTACATGATGAAACAGTTTATCAACTTTGATAATACTTTATACGTTGCCACGGCAACAATGCACAAAGGTACAGACATTTTCATAACAATATTGTCTTCAGTGAAGCTAAATATTTCTATAGACATCAAAGACAAGTGTGTCTTGGTGTACAAATCTGGAATGCAAAATATATATTTCCAACAGTTCCCAAATTTCATCGGAACTGTTTATAAAAATTCATGAAATTTTATAAAACTGTGGCTGTCCCCACATTCTTGTATGCTAGTGAGACATGGACTCTTGGCAAAAGTGGCGTGCAGAGGATTCAGGCAGCAAATGAAATTTCTAAGAGGGCCCAAGGTTGTTCTCTCTTGCATCGGAGACGGAACGAGGATATTAGACGCGATTTAAACATTCTATCATTGCACCAGAAGATTAAAGACCACAGAAGGAGATGATGTGAACACTTGAATCGCATGCCTGATATCCGTCTATCTGTGGATGCTTTGGGTTATCACCCTACTGGGAAGACAGATGTCGGTAGGTCGACGAGGTATCGGTTCCGGAACAGGTCTAAACTCTAGTCCTTGGAGTGGTGATAATGATTCATAAGGTATACACTACACTGTGATAACTGTCCAACCCGTTTAGTCATTCTGAAAATTGAATCAAGCGTGAAGTATTTAAAACCGTTTTTTAGAACTGTAGATAACACGAAGGAGTGTAGCGCGCCAGTGTGAATGTGAAAAGCGCCACCGCTCCTATCGCCGCAATAATCTATTGCTACCGTGATGACGGAGTGATCGTGTATGCAGAAGGAAGGAATTAACTCCTGTCTGACTGTCTGTTTGTATATAATTTGATTTGTCGCTAAAAAGTCACAAGGTATGAGCTTTTAACCTTTACCCCACACACCCGCCGACCCCCCCCCCCACACACACACACACAGTGTCAAGGTCTCTCTCTCACTGTCAGTAGTCTCTCAACATCCCTGGCGCTTTTCCTTCCCTCCCCTCACTTACTCTGTTGCTCAGTCTGTGAAACGTATTTCCACACCACTAGTTTTAATCTCTTCTTAATCTCTCCATCCCTTCATCCTTTCATTCTCTCTCCTTTTCTCTGTCATTTAGTCGGCCTCCATCTCTCTTTTTCAAATTACTCACTATCACTGTCTTCTCATTCACTTCAATTAGTCACACATGGTCGTTCGTTGTTACCGTGGTTTGAAGCGTAACAATAGCTGTGTCCACACTAGTGCGCTTTTCGTGCATTTGAGGTATGCCCAGTAGGACCTTCCTCTAGTGAACGTAACGCATGCACAAAGCATGCCTCAAAATCAGTTGAAGGTCACCGTTTTCAGTAACGCACGTGCTTCACCACCAGTGGATTTTCTTTCAACATTCCGTGCAACTTCATAGTTTTACAGAAAGGTTTTTTTTGTAACTGGGTTTATTGTTTACCATATCGGCAGAACAAACGTTGGCCTTTATTGAAGATTATAGGTCACTTTGTGCGTTATGGGACATTACGGAAAACATTATACAAACAAAATGAAAACAAATGATGCTTACGCTGTTTTGGCTACGATGTATGAACTGACTGTGAAAGAACCCCGGGAAGCATTGATGAAATGAATTGCTTGTATACTTTAAATAAGTACATCAAAGAAGTAAATGAATCACCGGTAGCCAAATACCTAAGTGTGATTGCTGATTTCACTTCAGCTGGTATTGCTTCTCTAAAGCGAGTCTCTCATCCAGGTCTCTCATAATTCCAAAATTCCGCGTTCTTAAATAATCTTTCAACCATATCGAGAGTTGATATTTTTCACGCTGTATTCTAACTCTTTTCAGTACTGAAATTGCATAACTTATACCCGCTAACATAGCAGTATCAGTCACGTCTATTTTCACGTTTACACTTTAGAAACATTGACAACTGTAACGCACAGGTGTAGACACTTTGTGGCATGCGTTCAGTACTTTCGGTCTAACGCATGCGCAAGAACTACTCGGTGTTGAAAGCAGAATTGAAAATTGATAGCGAAGTTTAAGTTGAAAGCGCACAAGTGTGGACATAGCAAATTGAGGATAAACGCACACACGTGCCCCGCACACAGATAGTATCACTTCACTGCTTTTACTGTAGCTGACTTCATTGTACCAGATACTTTATTCTGCAACCGGAACGTTAAAATGTCAATGCCTAACTAAGTCAGTATTTCCCCCATTCCCTCACCACACCCCTTCACTTCCATCTTCCACAAAGTCACACATTGCCGCTGCTTGTTGCACCGCGATAGCAGTGGGTCGTATGCTTCTTTTCGTCGTATTTTTCTGTTTCTTGTTCTTCACCACCACTTCCTCCTTTAGTAGACATGAGAGTTCCAAAAGGCGCGTAGCTCTGAAACTGAGTGACTGCTGAGCCGTTGTCTATTTGTAGGTCTTCCACTTTGCCGCTGAAGGCCAAACATTCAGTTGTTTTCTCTATTTATAGCACAATCTCATGTAATACCCTGAGGCATAAAATTGAGCGACCTTCTTCGCTTTACGGGAGATTTAATCTAAAACTTATTTAAGAGCAAATTTTTAAAACTTTGCCAGCTAATGGCGATTCTTTTGTACGAAGCAGTTTAAAACACGATGGTTTTGTTACAAAATTAATCGATTTAGGTACGTAGAGATACAAAATTAAAGTTCTACAAAGTTATGGCAGCCCCCTGTACTGTCCTACGAATGTGTATTATGGGCAAGAACAAAGAAACAAGACAGTAAAATACAGGCCTCGGAAATAGCGTTCTTACCAGTAGTTAGAAGATATTGTAAACTTGACCATGTAAGGAATGAGCCCATAAGAGAATAGTTACAAGTTTTTAACTTGATTGAAAAATTGAAAGTTTACAAAGGTGGAACGATTCACAGGTACCTGAAAAATAATACACGGAAGGATACGCGAACGAAATTTTATAAAACTGGCTGTCCCCACATTTGTGTATGCTAGTGAGACATGGACTCTTGGTAAAAGGGACGTGCAGAGGATTCAAGCAGCCGAAATGAAATTTCTACTAAGAGGGACACAAGGTTGTTCTCTCTTGGATCTGAGAAGGAACGAGGATATTAGACGCAATTTGAACATTGTATCATTGCACCAGAAGATTGAAGATCACAGAAGGAGATGGTGTAAACATTTGAATCGCATGCTTGATATCCGTCTACCTGCAGCTACCTTGGGTTATCACCCTACTGGGAAGAGAGATGTCAGTAGACCGAGGAGGAGATGGGTTCCGGAACAGGTCTAAGGCCTAATCCTTAGAGTGGTGGTGATGATGATGATGACAAACAACGGTGGAAAGAATACTTAGAAAGACTGTCAGATTCCACACTGTCCAAACAAGTCTGAAAATACAAACCTATAGTATACAGATGTGTGGGTAGACCCAGGAAGAAGTGGTGTGACGATTTAAAGCTAATTTAAATAGCACAAAACAAAAAAAATATTTTTGTTTGAAATGACAAGTGAAAAAATAATCCACCCTCCCCTTTGTACAAAATTCCTGTACCTTCTTGTCAACCGCGAGTACGGACAAGCAAATCATAATGTTGTTGAGCTAATTAAAATAACCATCCTAATTATATAAAAAAGGACGTGATAATATTAAATAAAATATTGAATAAATAAAGAAGCTATAGTAGGATTAATAGTAGCTAAGTAGAGGTAAACAATAATAATATAAGTACGAACTATTTCTTCTCGCGGCGGAACTGCGCCAATCTCCCTACTCGGCCACACAAAACCTTACCGAGAGTCTCCTCTGAATCACGGCCAAGCCAACAGCGCTGTCATGTGTTGTGAAGACGAATACTTCTATATTGCAAAACTAGGTATCCGTGAATAAGTGTTTCGTGGTTACACAACCCCCACATGTAGTTAAACGAAGTGAAATGTAAAAACACAAGTTACGTAGTTTAAATGTAAATAAAATAAGAAATAAAGGCATAGCCGACACATCTCTTTATGAAATGGTTTAATCGTTAAGGTATGTTCCATACCATATCATAAGGTAACATCAGTGCATTTTAAACCAAAATGTAAAAGTGAACACGACCGACCGGAGTGAATCATCAACTACAACACTATGAGCTCCAGGTAGCCAGAATCTGAGCCTCACTTAGGCTCACTTAGCCCAGAATCTGCGCTAACTACTTAGAGTCAACCACTGAAATGGAGGAACACAAACTACAACTAAGATCATCCAGGAAAACCTACGGAAGAGGACCATGAAGAGGACAAGCTGTGGACCAACATCATACCCAGGTGACATGGAAGCATAACTTCCGTGGTTATATTGTTTTCTAAGAACCCAGAGTAAAAAACAGTTTATTTTGTAAAGACTCATACAAATCATGTAAATCATAACTTAATAATATGTATACTTTCTGTAACGAGATAAGAGTAATCTGAAGATGGATACAGATATAATTAATTCAAAATTGAATCAAACTATTCTTCAAATAGTTTGCATAATGTCAAAGTACTTTTAAAATATAAAATAATTAGAACCCTGTAACGAGCAGAAAATTTAAAAATTTTTTAAATTCTCACCTCGGCAGAGTACGTTCACACGAGGCAAGTGTCAACGACTTATGGTGGAGCAATAAATAAGGAGTAATGAGAAGGTGTCAGTGAAGCGTTGCTGACTTGACAATAGAAACGCATTAAGTTCTATCCAACTATAGAATTTGGTGGCGTAAGATGACAGGGAAAGTTTCGTCCAGAATTATTGCTCTCCGCAGCTGTAACAAAGTAAGGAGGACATTCACACCCGTACCAAGAATTGTAGCAGATGTGGCCGTATTACGTCAGTAGACGATAAGCGACAAAAACAAGTAATGCTCCATACTACAATGAAACGGAAACGCTGCACCTTAAGTAACAATACTGGAAGATAGGCTGACAAAAACTAAAGTCATGTTACACAGCTGGAGGTATCGTCTAATTGACAGACAAGAATTTACGAAGGGAAAGTTGGAGTGACTTCAACGACCAGCAGATGTTCGAAATTAGTAATAGCCAGAAAAAAGGGGTAAGAGCATAGAACAATACGCCAGGAAGACTGTAAGTACAGATAATGGGAATCTATAGAAACGCAGAGTTTACTCAGACAATAGGCTGTTAGACAAATTGTTTATAGCCATAGTTTCTTCGAAGCGGGTCAACGATCGTCTAGCCAGGAGAGCAGGGAGACCTAAGGACCTATCAGAGACCTTCAGCCAGCGAGAAGTTTGATGGTGAGGGATGTTTCCATAGCAACTGAGACGAAAAACCTATCGGAAGAACTATGACGTCGGATTTTGACAGAGTGGGACAGTATTTTCCGAGAAAATCAAAAACTGACCAATCTCGAAAAGAAGTGGGCGTGAAGCGCGCCAGAGACAAACTTTTGAGTAGGGACGAATTAATAAAACTAGCTGTCCAGGAAGACGGAGCGTCAGTTATACTCAAATTTTACGCAGTCATACTTAAATTTTAGTCAGTCATACAGAATTTTCCGACAGTTTACATTTCAATTATCAAGTAGTTTAACTTCAAGTGCGAGAGACGGTACATCATAAACTTTCCATTGTTTATTCAAATCATTCGGAAGGTAGATAAATAACTAGGAACTTAAAACTTAATACATTCATATCGCGATAGTGGAACTTTACCGGAGTGCGCATTAACAGACTTAGTGAAAATTACACCAAGTGAACAGTCAGACCGTTACACTAACAGACAGCATCACTAAACGATATACAAATTATTGGAACTTAATATTGTGTCTCAACAACATAATGAACACGAAACATTAAACAAACTAACCAATTATAGGATCGTTTGTGGAAGCAGCGACAAATGAAACTAGACATGTTTATTGACTTTAAAACGAACACACAGCAAACACAGTAAGATAGAACATTGATTGAACACTAAACTTCAATTACCCACACCTATACAACACCTACGCGAGTGGTCGGAAGAATAAAGTGATAAGTGGCAGTGATAAAACAACTAACGACGGAATGTATCTACGAGCCATTTCCATCACCAGAACGAGACTACGTCAACAACTAATGGATATTCACTAACCAAGTAACCATTATTATAATTACTTCTAATTTGTAACTTCTACTGACCTGGTTGCTTTCAAAGAATTCACACCTGAGAATTTATTAAGAAAAGTAATGAGTAAAATTGAACTAAGTAGTTAATGAACGTATAAACAAAAGCTTATTTGGGATTTAATGAACGCATTAAATAAGTAAAATATTGAATTGTAACATCATTTGATTTATATATGTATGTATGTTTTCTTTATTTCAGCATATATTGAGATATATCTTTGTTTATTATAAATATGTATGTATTTCAGGTACAGCGACGTATTCTATGTACTATTATAATATGTCATAAATGATAATTAAACTAGTATTTTAGTTAACCAGAAACATGCGTTCATTATTACCAATGCAACCCGAATATTGACTTAAAGTTTGAAAGAATGCAAATAGATTTTAAGAGTTTCTTATGTTCAATTAAATAAATGATATCACGTATGTGTTGATGAACGTAGATAGTTAGAATCATCATAAAAATTAAATTATACACATACTTGTCAGTGATCGTTAAATTTATATATTTAATAATTAATTTATTGTGCTATCAATACGCATATTAAAAATGATTGTTATAAATGGCGTCCAACTTAAGGGCTAGATAAATTTAAGAAATTCTTAAATTAACACATTAAGTAATTCAATCGCGGTTAGCACAATAGATTTATAACTTATTCATATTATAAAATGGCGCCCATTCGCACGGCATGATACGTATTAACACAGATTGTTAACACGTACAGCTTAGGTAAAGAACAGGCAGTAGAAGTAGTAGAAAAAGTAGTACCTTAGAAGTAGAAGTTAGATAAGTGTTATTAGTGTAAGTCAGTTTGAATGATTACGCGCAGTAGGGCCAAAATGGCGAGCAATTCAGACAGTGTAGAATATGACATTAATAACCAATTAGATGCAGTAAATACCGAGGACAATACTACGCCTAGCGGACCAAGTAGTGTGGTGGAGAGTCCAGAAGATAGGGCGCGAGGACAGACATCAAAACTAGAGGATGGAACTATACAGATGTTGATGGAGTTCATCCGTCAACAGAACGAAAAACAGAACGAGAATATTAAATTAATTAGCGAAGAAAGTAACAGAAAACAAGAAGAAAATATTAAATTAATTAGTGAAAAGTTGGAAAAACAAAATGAAAAACTCGACCAGCATAAGGAAGAGATGAAACGACAGTCAGAGGAGCAGCTGACGCAGATAAGGTCCGAGATACGTGACTACCAGCAGACTTGGGAAAGAAAGGTCGATGAATTACAGAAAAGGCAAGATGAGATCGTGAGAGAGTTGAGAGAAGAAGCTGACAAGAAGTACGTACAAATACAAGAAAAACAAGATAATGAACGACAAGAATGGATGGCGGCGGTACACTCTACCCAGACGACCGTTAAAAAGATTAATCACAAGTTCGATGTTCACGTTAAGGATTACAATAAGAAGCACGAAGAACTTAAGGCCGAGATGCACAATACCATGCTGCAGAGACAACAGGAGCAAGAAGGAACAAATAGTAATATTATACAAAAATTAGAAGACGTAGACGGTAGACAACGTTCAACAGAACAGAAGTTGGACGAGACTACGAAAGAAAAGACAACTAGGATCGAAGAATTAAAAGGACATTTAAATAAGGTAAGAGAAAACCAAGAAAGGTTACAGCGACAACTGATGGAAGGTGATTGTGGAATGTTAAATCGAATTAACGGACCTAACCACAATGATCTCAAATATAATGGCACAGACAGATTCCCTATGGAATTCCTCAAAGAATTGTCCGAAGTTCAAGAGTTATATTATCCCGCTGACAATATCAAGTGGATTGGCAGACATCTGGAGTTAGACGCAGGAATTTGGTGGCGAGTGATACGTGACCAGATATCAAACTTCGCAGAATTCAAGGAAGCGTTCTCTCTAAAATATTGGGGCCAGGAACGACAGGACAGTATTCGGGACCATTTGGAGTTTGGCAGATTTGATTGGCGCGGACCAGTTACTGCTATTCAATATATTGAACGGATTTTATTGGAAAGTAAGCAGTTAACACCTACTTTATCTGATTATCAGTTAATACGTAAGATCTCTCGTCACTTTGGGCGTGACATCCAGCTTGCGGTGGTTACAAGAGGAATTGTGACGATACCAAACTTCGAGTCTCTGATCATCGAGTATTCACAGATTCAACCAAGAATTAACAGAGAAGCGAACTATGCGGCGAACGAGGGCAGAAATGCATATAAGGAAGGTGAAAGTAACTTGAACAAAGGAGGCGGAATACAGAAGAAAACCTGGGGTGATAGACCTGCCATAAATCACCAGCCCCGTAACACGGACCGGCGCGCTGTCAACACAATAGAGTTTACAAACACGACAGCTGGTGCATCGGGCATTCAACCTAAGAGAAATCGTCAACAAGAAGAGGAAAAAAAAAATCCCTCCACCCATTAACGAAGATAGCCATCAAAACAAATGACTACCAGACGAATATTATCCTACCGGACTTACGAAGCGATTTGTTGTGTAATGATGATGAAGAAATTTCTCAACGAATAATCAGGTGTCCAGAGATAAATATCAAGTTCAATAATAATGTTAGTGTACAAGCGTTAATCGATACTGGATCTGTAATAGCTGGGTTGTCTGAGTCGTGGTTTCACCAAAACAAACATGACATTACACCTTATGAAATATTACCGATGTCTAACACATTAATAGTTAGCGCAGTTGGTAATAAATCAAAGCTAATCAGGAAACAAATATTATGTGATATCTATATTGAAGAAATTAAATATGAATGTGTTTTCCTAATAATACCAGATTTGATAAAACCATGCATATTAGGAACCAATTTTCTACAAGAAACAGGGTGTCTCATTGACATGGGAAGAAGAATCGTCGAGATAAGAAGAGAGGATAACGAAGCGACGTACACGGTGCCTATGATGCATATAGAAGTGGTGGACGTAGAAGAAGAAGAAGAGATCATCAGAAACATTAACAAGAAGATAGAAAGTATAGAATGCGGAGATAGAGGAACGTTGGAAAGGTTAAGGGAGATTCTAATAAGAAATTGTAGTTTATTCAGAGAATGCCCCGGAAGAATCGATGGGTATGTCCATGAGTTCCGAGTCACCGACCAGACACCGTACTTCCAGAGAGGATGGCCTGTCCCATTAGCCTATAAAGGGAAGGTAGATGAGGAGATTCGGAAAATGTTACGGTATGGGGTCATTGAGAGATGCAACAGCGCATATATCAACCCACTAGTTACGGTAATCAAGAAGGATGGTAGCGTACGATTGTGTTTGGATGCGAGGAAGGTGAACAGTGTGACTATCCCGGACTACGAGGGTGCACCTCCAATAAACGACATTTTGGCGAGATGTGGAGAGATGAAGTACCTATCTACCGTAGATCTAACTAGCAGTTTCTGGCAAGTACCACTGAAATCGGAATGCCGGAACTTCACCGCTTTTATGTACGACGGCAAGTGTTATCGTTTTACAGTTACACCATTTGGCCTGAGTACCAGTTCTGCTGCACTGACCAGGGGATTGGACACAGTATTGGACGAAGAAGTAAAAGAAAATACCATTATTTATGTCGACGATTGCCTGTGTTATTCAGAAGATTTAGAAACGCACTTGTTACATTTAGACTTATTATTATCTAATTTAAGAAGGGCAAATTTAACCATCAATTTGGAGAAGTCGCAGTTCTTCAGACAAGAAATCGCGTACCTCGGTTATCAACTAACAACGCAAGGAATACGAGCAACGGACGAGAAGAAAGATGCCATTATGAAGTTCCCTGCACCTCGGAACCAAAAACAATTAAAAGGTTTCCTGGGGTTGACAAATTTCTATAATCGTTTTACAGACAAATACGCTGAAACTACTAAACCATTACTCGAGTTGCTACGGAAAGGACAGAAATTCACCTGGACACAGGAATTAAATGAGTGTTTTCAGCAGGTAAAAAGGTTATTCGTAGAAACAGTCATCTTAAAGTTTCCCCGAATAAACCAAAGATATTATATGCAATGTGACGCCAGCAACTTTGCATATGGCGGACAACTATATCAATTGGATGAAGAAGGAAGAATTGGAGTAATAGCTTTTACCAGCAGGACATTCAAGGGTGCGGAAATAAATTATTACACTACGGAGAAGGAGCTTTTGTGTATTGTAAGATGTCTAGAGCGGTTCCGTATATACATACTAGGACAACCGTTAACCATCATTACTGATAATAAAGCACTGACTTTTATGAATAAATGTCATTTAAACAACTCGCGTATTACACGCTGGATCTTAAGTATTCAGGAGTACAAATTTGACATTGTCCATTGTAGAGGTAAGGACAATATTATTGCCGATCTTCTGAGCAGAAATCCAGAAGATGCCACACCAGAAGTAATGAGTGACAATATTTCCGAATATTTAATTAACCACCTGACAATCAAAATGGATAAGAAGGTAAGCAAGATCCTAATGGATATTGGAAGGCACCAAATTCAAGATCATAAGCTTAAGTATATTATTGATAAGATTAGGGAAAATTGTATAGATAAGAAATTAAATAAATTTTATAGATTCGTCGATGAGAAATTGTACAGATTACGCAAAGGAGAGTGGAAACTATACGTACCGAACAGTGTGTCTGGCGAAATAATTGCTGAAATACACCGTATGTATGGGCATCCCGGTGCGAAGAGATGTATCAAATTATTGCAGGAGTACTTTACCATGGATGGAATGTTAAAGAGGGTGAAAAATTACGTACGGACTTGCGACACTTGTCAGAAAAAAAAGGATTCCGGCAACAGAAATTCGTTTGGAGGAACAAAAGCCATAATACCGTTATGCAAGGGTGACCTTGTGAGCGCGGACTTTTACGGACCGTTACCTGCTTCGTCTAGTGGGGTGAGGTATCTGTTTATAATGGTTGACAATTTTACCAAATACGAACGACTTTTCACACTTCGAAGGGCAACGACCGTCGCTACACTGAGGAGAGTACACCAATATTGTGAAGAACTAGGATCTCCTAGAGTGATTATCACAGACAACGGAACGCAATTTTCATCTAAAAAATGGTTAGATGGATTAACTGAACTAAATATCCAACCACGATTTACCGCAATAAGGAACCCTTGTGCGAATCTGGCTGAAAGAATCAACAGACAGCTTGGGAACTTATTTAGGATCTTTGTTGGTGATCAACATACAAAGTGGTCGCGTTACGTACCAATCGTCGAGAGTTGTATTAACGAAACGTACCACGAGACGATAGAAGTAACACCGTACGAAGCTCAGCTCGGAAGAAAACCTCCCAGAGCGTGGGAAGAATACATCAACAAGGATATGCTCCTAGTTAAAGGGGTAGATCATAAACAAATATATATCAAAATGAAGGAGAAGAGAGAAAAACAGGCAAAATTATGTAATGAGACTAAAACCATTACAAGATTCAACATTGGTGAGAAAGTGTTAATCAGAACATATCATCAATCGGACGCGGTCCAGAAAAGAATTGAAAAATTTTGCGAACTGTACTGCGGACCATATAAAGTGCATCAAATTCTCGGAGAAGCTACTTATCTACTCGTTGATTGCGATGATGACAAGAAACTCCGTGGAAAATTTAATGCCAGACAATTGAAAAAATACTATGAACCAGAGAATTGAAGATGAAGGAAGAGGAAGAAAGACAAGAAGATGTCTTAAGAAGCTAGCCGATGCTGATGAATCAACTGCGTTAGGGTAATTGACGCGGTGATATCATTCAAGCTGGCTTATCCAAGAAAGTTATGTACTTTAATTGTTGAAACATAACATCAAAATTGTATTTAGTCAATTAAGCACTAAGTAAATGTTAGATAATAAGATAAATTAACATTTAGTGTGACATTTTATAAAAATATTGCAGTGAAGCAAAGGACATTTAATTGCTATTAATTGATTTATATGGTAATAAGTTAAAAGGACAAAGTGAGAAAATGGACACTTAAATCAGATAAGTGATAATATTCAACGAACTAGATAGTGAATGAACTTTATTAATGTGAATGTATGTAATTAGTAGGTTAGGATTATAAATGATGTATCATGAAGTAGGTCAATCATTGAAACTAAATGTTATACGTGTATGTAAATTATTAAGATAATTACAGTTAACGTGGCGATTGTGTCAATTAACAATCTAATTTTAAAATAATAGTTTAAAAGATTTTATTGGTAAGATCATCAGTAATGCACAAAGGTGTATATGTATAGGAGATTTTCTTTGATACCATGTAAAGGTTACATTGAACCGCTTAACTATTTGATACTGTATTGTGAATATGATATTTTAGAAGGTAAGATCTTATTTAATTGATGAAATTATTTAATTGCTTATGGAATGTATGACTTATCTTATAATTATAAAGATAAGGTATTTATATGTCAATTCGACAATGTGAAATGCGTTCAGCTATCCCAAATAGCTGGAAATAAATTCAGAGAACTAATTAAAACCAAAAGGGGGTGTACCACTGGTCATATAAGCTTTTGAAAGTAGGTTATTGTGTATACCTTCCCCGAAGAAGATGGACACGGCGAGGCGACGTACAGGGCGCAGA
Organism: Magicicada septendecula; assembly: GCA_034769895.1. Taxonomy (NCBI): domain Eukaryota; kingdom Metazoa; phylum Arthropoda; class Insecta; order Hemiptera; family Cicadidae; genus Magicicada; species Magicicada septendecula. Next base: position 6,022,443 of record CM068371.1, read on the forward strand.
ATTTAGATTTGAGTTGTTCCCAGAGGTCACATCGTCAAATCGAAATTGAGGACACTGTAACGAGCAGAAAATTTAAAAATTTTTTAAATTCTCACCTCGGCAGAGTACGTTCACACGAGGCAAGTGTCAACGACTTATGGTGGAGCAATAAATAAGGAGTAATGAGAAGGTGTCAGTGAAGCGTTGCTGACTTGACAATAGAAACGCATTAAGTTCTATCCAACTATAGAATTTGGTGGCGTAAGATGACAGGGAAAGTTTCGTCCAGAATTATTGCTCTCCGCAGCTGTAACAAAGTAAGGAGGACATTCACACCCGTACCAAGAATTGTAGCAGATGTGGCCGTATTACGTCAGTAGACGATAAGCGACAAAAACAAGTAATGCTCCATACTACAATGAAACGGAAACGCTGCACCTTAAGTAACAATACTGGAAGATAGGCTGACAAAAACTAAAGTCATGTTACACAGCTGGAGGTATCGTCTAATTGACAGACAAGAATTTACGAAGGGAAAGTTGGAGTGACTTCAACGACCAGCAGATGTTCGAAATTAGTAATAGCCAGAAAAAAGGGGTAAGAGCATAGAACAATACGCCAGGAAGACTGTAAGTACAGATAATGGGAATCTATAGAAACGCAGAGTTTACTCAGACAATAGGCTGTTAGACAAATTGTTTATAGCCATAGTTTCTTCGAAGCGGGTCAACGATCGTCTAGCCAGGAGAGCAGGGAGACCTAAGGACCTATCAGAGACCTTCAGCCAGCGAGAAGTTTGATGGTGAGGGATGTTTCCATAGCAACTGAGACGAAAAACCTATCGGAAGAACTATGACGTCGGATTTTGACAGAGTGGGACAGTATTTTCCGAGAAAATCAAAAACTGACCAATCTCGAAAAGAAGTTGGCGTGAAGCGCGCCAGAGACAAACTTTTGAGTAGGGACGAATTAATAAAACTAGCTGTCCAGGAAGACGGAGCGTCAGTTATACTCAAATTTTACGCAGTCATACTTAAATTTTAGTCAGTCATACAGAATTTTCCGACAGTTTACATTTCAATTATCAAGTAGTTTAACTTCAAGTGCGAGAGACGGTACATCATAAACTTTCCATTGTTTATTCAAATCATTCGGAAGGTAGATAAATAACTAGGAACTTAAAACTTAATACATTCATATCGCGATAGTGGAACTTTACCGGAGTGCGCATTAACAGACTTAGTGAAAATTACACCAAGTGAACAGTCAGACCGTTACACTAACAGACAGCATCACTAAACGATATACAAATTATTGGAACTTAATATTGTGTCTCAACAACATAATGAACACGAAACATTAAACAAACTAACCAATTATAGGATCGTTTGTGGAAGCAGCGACAAATGAAACTAGACATGTTTATTGACTTTAAAACGAACACACAGCAAACACAGTAAGATAGAACATTGATTGAACACTAAACTTCAATTACCCACACCTATACAACACCTACGCGAGTGGTCGGAAGAATAAAGTGATAAGTGGCAGTGATAAAACAACTAACGACGGAATGTATCTACGAGCCATTTCCATCACCAGAACGAGACTACGTCAACAACTAATGGATATTCACTAACCAAGTAACCATTATTATAATTACTTCTAATTTGTAACTTCTACTGACCTGGTTGCTTTCAAAGAATTCACACCTGAGAATTTATTAAGAAAAGTAATGAGTAAAATTGAACTAAGTAGTTAATGAACGTATAAACAAAAGCTTATTTGGGATTTAATGAACGCATTAAATAAGTAAAATATTGAATTGTAACATCATTTGATTTATATATGTATGTATGTTTTCTTTATTTCAGCATATATTGAGATATATCTTTGTTTATTATAAATATGTATGTATTTCAGGTACAGCGACGTATTCTATGTACTATTATAATATGTCATAAATGATAATTAAACTAGTATTTTAGTTAACCAGAAACATGCGTTCATTATTACCAATGCAACCCGAATATTGACTTAAAGTTTGAAAGAATGCAAATAGATTTTAAGAGTTTCTTATGTTCAATTAAATAAATGATATCACGTATGTGTTGATGAACGTAGATAGTTAGAATCATCATAAAAATTAAATTATACACATACTTGTCAGTGATCGTTAAATTTATATATTTAATAATTAATTTATTGTGCTATCAATACGCATATTAAAAATGATTGTTATAAATGGCGTCCAACTTAAGGGCTAGATAAATTTAAGAAATTCTTAAATTAACACATTAAGTAATTCAATCGCGGTTAGCACAATAGATTTATAACTTATTCATATTAACCCGGATCCGTGGTATTCTATGTAATATACAGTTGTATTGTTTTGAGCTCATCATAGTAACAGTTTAAAGAGAATAAGAGCATAAAATGCAGAATCTATCCGAATCTTTCATTTAATAACCATAAGAATCATTAAAGGTATTATTTTGGAATCTTTATTTTGGAAGCTGTAATAAAGAGATGTTTTTGCTAAACAGAAGAGAGTGAGTAAATTTACGTAACCTTAGTCAAACTCCTGATCTTTACAGGTTCCCAATTTGTTGGTAAGTAATTAGTACTAACAATGGCAGCCGGTTTAATTGACAGAGGCCAATTAAACTGGTTCCCTGTGTTATAATGTCTTAACAGGAGGAGACGTTATAGTGGCTGGAGGGTCTTTGAAGGCAGAACATGAAGCATCTTGCCTATGGCGTGGTGTAAAGATGATGATGATGATTTTAGTTCATAGCAGCAATTTATTATAATGCGCGAACTTACACTGTACACAGAACGAGTTCAACACATTAACAAAAGTAAGTGAAATCGTTGTGCAGTCTTATCGTAGCCTTTGATGCTCCAACACCCAGCTGCAGGTGCAAGGCACCAGCAAAATATAATCCTGTATAACAATAGGACGCAGTATTACAACTAAATTCACGGCTGTAATATTCCAAAGATAAGCCGGTCGAGGATCATTTCCCTTACTCCCTACTGCTGCCCTCCACCAAGAATATTTATCAACCTTCTGGTCTAGATCTGTATTGTTCTGCATCAACAGGGTTACCTTTAACTGGAATAAAAACTTAAAAGATTACAAACAACGGTGGAGAGAATACTTAGGAAGAATGTCAGATTGAAGACTAGCTAAACAAATTTGGAAATACAAACCCCTATAGGACAAAGGTGTGTGGGTAGACCCCAGCAAGAGATGGCTGAAGGATTTGTGAAGGCGGAACAGGCAGCATCTTGCCTGTCCTGTGTTGTGAAGGTGTTTGGAGTTGTTGCACTTTTGGAGGGGATCATCTTCAATACTTGTAGGGCCACGTTTAAACCGGAGTCCCAGTTACATAGCAACATAGCGTCTCCTAATACCGTTTGGTTATAAATTTTCATTGAAGCTAGTCCCTTGTCCGCGTAAGGAATGAGGCCATATGAGAAGAGTTACAAGTTTTTAACTGCAATTAAAAATTAAAAGATTAAAACCAACGGTAGAAAGTATACTTAGAAATAATGTCAGATTGAAGACTGGCCGAACAAGTCTGGAAATACAAGCCTATAGGACAGGTGTGTGTGTAGACCCAGGAAGAGGTGGCTGGAGTGTCTTTGAAGGCGGAACATGAAGCATCTTGCCTATGTCGTAATTCAAAGAAGAAGAAGAAGAAGAAGAAGAAGAAGAAGAAGAAGAAGAAGAAGAAGAAGAAGAAGAAGAAGAAGAAGAAGAAGAAGGTGATGATGATGATGATGATGATGATGATGATGATGATGATGATGACGACGACGACGATGATGACGATGATGATGATGATGATGATGATGATGATGATGATGATGATGATGATGATGATGATGAGTTAACTGATTTACGCTGTCCTAAAAAGAGTGATATATTATTGCCGAACGGTAGCAGCAGTGGTGAGACGATGTGCCAGTATTAACGAACTGGAGGCAGTGACAATTTTCTTTAATAACAAACAGATCGAGCGAATGACTGATTACTACTGGCGACCAGTTTTATCACTGTCATCAATTGTTCACAACAGCGTTGGTGAGACTAAACTGTTGCTACAGACAACAACTAACAGTAAATTGACAGCAAGGAGTTGATGTGTCGTCGTCTACACGCCTTAACTAACAACTAATCAACTTTTAATTGAAACTGTTATAAAAATGATGCGTGAACGTATTTCTGTATTTAATGCGGTACATTTATTGTAGACCGCATTGTGTCTGTAAATGACACACGGTATGTGTTGGTATCGTCAGCCTGTAACTGACACTACAGTAATCGGTGACAGACAGACAGACAGACTAGCAAACTAGACGAGACTGTGAGTTGTAGACGTCACCTCTTCATTATGTACTTTTTGACTCATCAAAATTTTGGTAAACAATCGAAATAATCACAAATTCCACACGCAAGGTCAGTGAAGTATCTGGGCACGACTCTGGACGCCAAACTTAGGTGGAAAGAGCATGTTAAGAAGAAACGGGAAGAACTTGGATTAAAATTGAAGAACGTGTGGTGGCTGCTTGGAAGACAGTCTGAGCTGTCGCTACATAACAAGCCGTTGTTATACAAACAAGTCTTGAAACCAGTTTGGGTGTATGGTGTACAGCTTTGGGGTTGTACTAAGAAATCTAATATTAAAATAATTCAGACTTTTTGAAGTAAGGTTCTTCGCAGTACTGTTGATGCACCATGGTACGTAAGAAATGATGATGACATCCATCGGGACCTGAAAATACCTACGGTTGCTGACGAGATTAAACGGGTTGCGGATAAATATTGTTACAACATTACAGAACAATCTACGTGTTTGAGTGGAATCCGACTGTAATGTGTGTGTGCGTACGTGATTCTCAACGCGTTAACTGGACTGTGCCAGAAGTCGTGCTGCCTCGCGCACTCTGTCAAAGTAGCAAGCGTTTACGTTATGGTGTTTTCTAGTAGCGTTCTTGACGCGTAGTATGGAAATTACTAGAATTTCAGCGGGATATAAATACAAGTATGGTACTTAGCGACGCTCAGTTTCAGTTTGAGTTGCGATTTATTTGAGTACGGTTTGTAGTATTGTGGCGAAGTGTTATGTGTTTTATAATGTGCGGGACTATTGTATTACAATTGTGTTTTATATTAGTTGACATTTTATTGCATGTGAACAATTTTTATTTGATTTGTTGTAAGGGACTATCTTGTTGATTACAAACTGTTTAATTGTAATAATTAAAGCTGGCGATTAGTGACTTAATTGGTGTCTTGTATTTCGTCTTCCACTGTAACATACGACAGACCGTCGTAACGATATGAAAGAAGACTTCATGAACACGAAAACACTGAAGTGCTACAACTGCTTGACAATACTGGACTCGTTCAAGGATTGCAGAGACAGAAACCATTTGAACTGGTGAACTAAATGCGTATAGTAATTCTCAGCACATGAACAAAGTGTATCTGTACTGATGAATGCTCCAGTGGGAGCTTATCCTACACACTGTTAACTTATGTATTACAATAAAATTGCTAGACAGTTTGTATCTAGTTGCAATGAAGTTAAATTACAAAAATTCAGAAGGTTTATACAATTTTTGTTTCTTTAAAAAACATACAAAGAAATCTGTAATAGAGAAATCCTTACCTGCGGAAGCATACTTATGTCAACATTTTTTTCAAAAAAGAATTATAATCCAAAACCGAATGTTTCTAATTGTTTTGTTTTCTTTGTACGATTTTGTGCTTTATAATTATTATATTACTATATAAATAATAGAGAAATAGGGATTTTTGTAATTTTCCATAATTATAAAATTATCTATAATCGAATTTTATGTAATAACCCGCGGCTTCGCACGCGAATATTTGACTTTTAGTAAATATTTTAAAATAATTTTTATTGTCTGTGTCTATATGGCGTTCTGTCAGCTCGTATAACAATTTTGTACTCACTAGTCAAATTCTCTCCAAAGCTGTTTTCAACACTTGTACTAAATTATTATGTTGGTGCAACGGCCTTTGGAGTTTTAAAAGTACCCGTTTATAAACCCTTTGGAGATATTTATAAAGTACCTGTTAAATAAAAACCGCTAAATTCTTTATTTTAAGTGTTTCTGTGTTAGAAACATTGTATAACACATTAAACGTTATGTTTTCCTCAACCATGGCTTGTATTTATTTCAGCAGTAAACTAAAAACAAAAAACCGTTGTCACCTAACCTCACAAATGAAAACAACATGTATTTTCGGTTTGCATTAAGTAATAGGAAAATTTATAATTAGTACACTTTCCACATCGTAATATATCGATACAATTGCATATTATATAAAACATCGAAAATGTAGGTACTGCAGGAATGGATAAATATACAGTTCCGATGCCACTAAATAGCTTTTGTTTATTTATTTGTTACTATAGTAATTAATTCTTTTCTCCATGGTGTTGTTGACATCTTTAGTAGTAGTATTTAATATATGTAGTTCATTATTTATTCATTGGATCATCAGAAATACTTATCAACGTAAATTTTATAATCGTTTAAGACAATTACAAAATATATAGACGTATCTGTATACCAAATTACAAAGTATATCGATACAATCGCATATTAAAAACATTAAAAATGCAGGAACGGATAAAGGCACAGTTCCGATGCCGCTAAATATCATTTGTTTATTTACTTGTTACACTGGTAATTAATTCTGGTCTCCATGGTGTTGTTGACATCTTTATACGCGTCAACGGAAAGGCATAATTAAAAGGGCCTAAATCGTGCGAACGGGGCAAAATATCAAATTCCAAGTTAGATAGTATTTTGCGGCTTGTGTCAAAGTTTACTTGTGCAAACTTTTGGTGGCAATCGGTGTAACGGAGTGGATTTGTATTCAGTACCCATAAATCCTCAGACTTTGAGTTTTATATATATTGTAACGTAACGTACAGGGAGAGGAGAGCAGACAGTTATTCCCCGCGTTGAAGATCTCCAATATGAAACGTAACGTATTTATTCGAGTAGAGAGTAGTGTGAGAGATGTGTCTGTTCTTGTGGAAATAAAAAATCTTTTATTTGATTTGTCGCCTATTATGAAATCTCAAGTAAAGAGAGAGGAGAGAGTGTGCTTCTCTTCAAGTAGGCCTATCGTCCGTAACGTTTGTTTAGGTTTTCGATCGATTTTGACCTCGATCGGCTTGTTGTAGGTTAGTCTTATCTCACTCGCTGGCTATGAAGTTCAGTTCACCCATCGATGAGTTCACCCGTATATCCCCACTCTTCACTGTTACCTATAAAATTTCTTAGTATGATATTATTTTACAAATAACAACTCCTTTTATTTAAATGATTGTATTTATTCTCATTTGTTTATTCAGAGTCACTCAATCGACTTGCATGTCGAACTACACTAAGGCGGGGTCGACTCTCAAAAAACTCGATAGGGAAATATTTTAGTTTTTATAATTATTGTTTTCTCAGGTCTTGGGTTCTTTTAAACTGCTAGGGAAATCAGAAATGCAATAACAAAGTACAATACATTACAGTTATTTGGAGATAAAATCCTATTTACTAACACAATAAAGGATTAAGTTTTGGTTACCGTGTAACGGCAAATAATTTTCTTCACTTTCGAAAGCCGTGCTAATCAAAATGGCCGCCAGTTAAACAGCTGAGTACCTACGAAAAATGTCTTCGCTCGTTCATTTGAAATAAATGATTTGTGGCGTGTTCACTGAGATTATGTTTAGTTTTATTCTTTAGTTGTCACTGGTGTTTGACTTAATAGTGTCTGTGAAATTGTACTGGTTGCGGTTTAGTTGTAGTTATGCGTTTAATATTAGATTATGTAATATCTCACCCAGATCGAGGTATTCGGTTTTTTACTTCCACTCTTTTTAATCGTATTTTTTTCTTATTGTTAGTCTTCCATCTATTTACGATAATTGGTTTATATTTTCTTCTTCCTTATGGTTTTATATTTCCATTTTTTGTGATTATTTAATTGGTTCGACTCATCCAAATTTGATTCCTTGGTATTGAATTATACAGAGCTCATCTGCCCTCTCTTGCAGTTAACAATGGAATAATAATTTTTCTATGCCTCGTCAACGGTCTTGACCAGGAATATCTGGCCTGCTACTGGTTAATACCGATGAACTCTGGGTCACCTGACTAGCATTACTTAAATCAAATATTCTTACATTTTATGTTAAAAATACTCCATTTTTAACCTTTGATCTTGTTAAATTTAAGTTACATGGTGTTATTCCTTATAAAAGGGTAGGCATTTTGATACCCAATTTGATATAAGTGGGCCTTTATAAATGATGTTTATTCACCTTTACAACAGTTCTAATTATGGACATTTACATTGTTTTTACATTTATGATACTATATTGTAATTCCTTAAATTAATCTAATATGTGCTATTACCATTATAATAATTAAGTTTTATCACATGACTTTTGTCCCTTCTCATTATTTTTCTTAAATTGACTATTATCTATTTTTTGTTTTGAACCCTTTTTCCTGATCTTATTTGTTTACCACTTATTACATGAGCTTTGACCCTTAATATATCCTAACAATATTTATAAATTACAACAAAATCTCTTAATATATTAACTTAAGGTCCAGCCTTCATGGCTATGAGTACAGTTATAGATTAACAAACAATAACACAAACTACTTAGTGTACCATACTCCTATTCCATCAATTCTATCAAGCGTTGCTAGCTGACTATCAATGTATTGTTTACATGGGTCCTTTTTAGGTATTATATTATGGTAACACCCCTTTTCTATTTTGCCTATAGGCTTAGTACAATTAATAACATGGTTTAATTACAATAACAAACATAGTCTTTGACATTAAAAAATGAATACAATTAACTACTGTCAAGGCCTTCACTAATATCTCATTCTGAGATGAGACCTTTTATCCTAACTTACTATCAACTATATTTACGGTTTCCTCTTTAAAAAGGAATAACATGAACTAATACAGTTAACACTTCACTGACAAATATTGTATTTATATAATTGCTTGTTTTCCACCAACATTCTGTTCGCCTGGTGCTTGTTTTGTTTTCTCTTAGGGTCATTGGGATGGATCATAAATCTTTACAGTCTTTTCTGCTTAATTAATGATTATCATTGTTCCCCACTCTTCTCACACTAACACACTTCTCACAGGTTTATATTTTATAATTTATAGTACATTGTATTTATTAATTGCACTTTTGCATTGTACTTTTATTTTTACATTTTATGACATGGTTTATATTATTTTACTTGGTTGAATATGTGAGTTTATACATTCTGACCTCTGGTTAGGTAAGCTATTTTGTTATTTAAGATAGGGCTCCCATTTTGTCGCGTTACAATATATATATATATATATATATATATATATATATATATATATTTCAATCACTTTCTGCTACAGTCCGTTTCTTGATGTATATAATACTTTAATATTTATAACTAAATTTACCTCAAGATATACTTTTTTCACTATTAGGAACATGTTTCGAGAGTTCCTGTTCTCTCATCTTCAGCCTTCGCCATCTTGTTTCTGGTGAAGTATTTGTGTGTAACATCCAGAAGCCAACACACAAATACTTCACCAGAAACAAGATGGCGAAGGCTGAAGATGAGAGAACAGGAACTCTCGAAACATGTTCCTAATAGGGAAAAAAGTATATCTTGAGGTAAATTTAGTTATAAATATTAAAGTAATATATATATATATATATATATATATATATGGATAAATGTACTTGGTTAATAATAGTGAGCGAGTTGTGCAGCTCATGGACCAAAGTAGTGTGTACAAGTTGCTCCATCCGTTATTAGGTAGAGGGTCCCATCCCCAATACTCGACAATATATCTTTTCGAGTCAGCATTTTTGTGGTTCTTGCGACTTTACTGAGACATGTAAGTAGTCGCCAAAGTTATAGGCTTGACAAGATGAGTAAAGCTCGATCTACGTCGAAACAAGCGCGGCCAAGGCTACGAAAGCGATAACTTGAACTATAAAGAGCGTTCTGCTGACTCGTTTCAAAACAAATCACTCCGTTCACGCGTTTCTCTTGTTAATTATATTTACGACCTGACGCGTATGCTTTCACACCTTAGACGGTTGTTAGTAACCGCGCTGAGATACATTACACCTCTCTCTATCTCTCTTTATCTCTCTCTCTGTCTCCGATCACACACACGCTACTACGTTCGTGACACGTACGAGACTAGTTCACTATGACATCCTGTCTTTATCTGTCAGAGGCCGGCACGCGCCGACTAAAATAAAGCAATGACCAGACAAGTTATTTACTCCAACAAGCACATGGAGAAATACATGAATTATAAATAACATAGCGGCCGTATTTATAAGATCAGAAACGCGCGCGACACCTGTACAGTCATGAAATGAATCCGCGGATATGGGTTTGATAACAGTAAACAAGTAAGCGACAAAAACTGACTCATTTGTACGGCATAATCTAACAGGCTGTGATGTTTTTTTAATTCCAACTCTGCTCTTAGACTTACTGGATTGTAAAGTTTCTCAGACTTCAAAGTCATGGGACCCAACAGTTGATTTAAAAATATTTGCTTGACATGTGATCCAACGACAAGTGATCGTCACATATTGTCGTTGGAAAACCTCCGAAAAGCCATCTGAAGCAAAACCTCCGACACTCTGGGCTATCGCTGCATAACACTCTGTCAAACAAACAAGTCTTGAAACCAGTTTGGGTGTATGGTGTACTTGCGGGGTTGTACTAAGAAATTTAATATTAAAATAATTCAGGCTTTTCACAATAAAATTCTTCGCAGTACTGTTGATGCACCGTGGTACGTAGGAAATGATGACATCCATCGGAACCTGAAAATGCCTACGGTTGCTGAGGAGATTAAATGGGTTGCGGATAAATATGAAAGAAGACTTCATGAACACGTAAGCATTGAAGTGCTACAACTGCTTGATAATGCTGGACTCGTTCGGCGACTGCAGAGGCAGAAACCATTTGAACTAGTGAACTAAATATGTACAGTAATTCTCAGCACATGAACAAAGTGTAACTGTACTGAGGAATGCTCCAGTGGGAGCTTACGCTACACACTGTTAACTTATGTATTAGAATAAAATTGCTAGACAGCTTGTAACTACAGTGGAACTCGCTTATAACGAGACTGAAGGGACCGAACAAATGTGCTCGTTAAAACCAGGTGGTCGCTACATCCGAGTTGTCGACTCACAAGCCTAAATCTTTATACCGTGATTATTGAACACACAACAAAAAAAAGTCTGCTACAGAAGAGACTTTTCACAATAAAAAATTTTGACATGTTTTACAATCTACGCTTAATAGTTAAATATATACTTGAAACACTTTTTAGACGCTAACATTCTTTAGTAAAAACTTACCAAAATGTCAGCCGGCTATATGGCAAAAAACGCAAAACTTTCCATGCCACATGTATAACATTTATTTTTAAATCACAAAAATTCACTTCAATTTATTTCCCTTTTTGTTCTTTCTTTCTAAATGGAGTCGTCAAAATTATATTTCGGACACAAAACTTAATTAATTTTAAAAAATCCATCTATTTTTGTTGTTTAGTAATTTTATATTTGTAGATATCAAAACAGTTTCGTACTTTATTTAAATATTCTACGAATTCATCACTTACATTATTAGTTTCACTAAATTGCATTAATGAGTTTAAACGAATTTAAAATTCTACATTGTAACGACCTTTTGTTAGAGTTTAACACATAAACAAGCCTGCTATAATATGCTCGTTATAACCAAGTCTCTAATGCGTTCCTACTCGTTAAAAGCGAGTTTAATTATCATTACTAAGTTGCAAAACCAAACAAATATCGTACTTTTGCTCGTTACTTCCGAGTTCTTGTTATAAGCGAGCTCGATATTCGCGAGTTCCACTGTAGTTGCAATGAAGTAAGAAAATATCGCTATGGAGAACCATACGTGACTTCCATGTTCTAACATTTATATTAAAAATAATTTCGAAATGAAATATTTCCATAGAAACAACTTCCTTCTTCGCCCTTAACGATAGTACTGTGGTCACTAACGTATACCACCTCACGTTAGCGCACTCGATTTTCACTGATGATTGCAATCGCCGAAACGTCTGGTTTTGCAGAAAACATTGGACCACGACCAAAGAGCCCGGGAAGGAATTTTAGCAACAAACTACTTCTTTCTTGCCGATAACGTAGCACACATATAAAAAATTATCCCCTCCCCCTTCAACTATCATTTTCATTTTTATAAAATTACCCCCCCATTCCTTCAACTAAACTTTTCATTTATAGATATTTCATCTACCTTTCTACGGTGAATTATTATGATCTTCTTTTCAGGATACTTTATTTATCAAAATTATGTACTTTACTCTTGTTAAAACATAAAACGTTGCAGGTAAACTACCCTTTCTCCTTAACCGATCTTCACCAGAATCAATAGACCTTGAATCCTCTACAACTCAGGCACATATGCAAAAATTATTTGGTTTTATTTGAATTTGCGGCAGTTATTGTTCACCATAGAAAAATTGCGCGCGCGCACACACGCTTTTGGGAAAATGACTTTTCTTCATGTTTTGAAAGTAGTACAATCAGAATCAGAACTTATCTCGAATACGATTATTTTCGCCATCACCATACTTCCATTTCCTTATGGAACATGTAAGTGAAAAAGAACATCTAGTAATTTTATGTTTGTTTTTTGTTTCAGGTTCGCGGTTCGCGATCAGCGGCCCTGTGAGATACGTCTCACAATACGCGTAGGTTATACGTCAGTGGTCAGGTTTCATCATAACGTGTGCCCGCGTACAGTGAGTGAACAGTGTCACGTGTTTGTAACGGATAAACCAGCAGTCCTACGCTACATCTCCACACAACTAAGGTAACATAATATGTATGTTATGTTATATTATATTATAATATATATTATACATATATTATATTATATATTACATTATATTATATGTACCTTATATTAAATAACATAATATAAGGTAACGTTACATATATAAAATACACATAATATGTATATAATATAATATGTATTTTTGTATATACCCCTGTGTATACTAAACACTTTACCATAGCTGGGAAAAAACTTAATACAGTATTTGAAGTGTTGTGTCTGCAGAACATGCACATGGCTGTCAGTAGCGCCCTCCGACTGACTTACTCTTATCCAACGCAGCGACGACATTTTATTGAATCACAACAGTCATGTCATTCTTGTTTAAATTTTTCGAAAAAAAAAACATTATTCATCACTGATACGAGCGTCATTCAATAATTACATTCAAATAACTTTAGACCTGGAACAAGTTAGCAATCTTGAATAACTGGGCTACAGTGTGTCTATAGTATAATGCAACCAACGACATTGTGAATAAGTTGGATAAGTTCAGCACACGACGCCATGCCCTTCGTCTCACACAGCTAGGGTTGCCAACCATACTTTATAATAAAGTATCCTACTTTATTTTTGGTGAATATACTTTATACTTTTGCATAAAAATAAAGTATGCGAAAATACTTTATTTTGAGTCTTTACTGTAATGCACGAAACGAAACACTCTCATACGTAATTTCCGAACGATTTATCGATGCCTAAGATAAAACAGAACGGAACACACACGATTAACAATGATTATTTATTATTGAACGAAACGGCAGATGGCAGTCCATATCGGTTTCCTTTCTAGATCATTATTTATACGTTGTTGTAAAAAAGATTAAATATTAAAATGGATGATTTATATTCCGAGTCAATAAGACTTAAAGAAATCCAAAGACAATCAACAAATAATGACAAAGAATTTTCAGAAGAAAATACTGTTGAAAAGTGGCAATACATACTTAAGAATGCGTGTGATAACTTACCAAATATAAAAAAAATTATTTCTTATCTGTTCTGTTCCCGCAACCTCAGCTTTCACTGAAAGAGTTTTCTCGGTGATGAATGTAAAGTGGCGAGAAGAGAGAAACAGAGCGTCCATAAATTTAATAAAAAATGAGTTATTTATTTATTTAAATCTAGATTTAGGTTGTAATACTAGCTATCAAACTCTCAAAGATAACCAAAAATTGTTAGCTTGTGCTAAAAGCACAAAAAAATATGTATTTAAGGCAATAAAAACTTAAATTTAAATAATACTTTTTTTCCTTACAAATACTTTTTTTTCCTCTTCCAACAGACAAGTTACGTTATTTTCCTCAAAAAAAGTTGGCAACCCTACACACAGCCCTCACTCTGGCTGGACGGCTGTAAGGAGGAAGCAGTTCTTCTTCTGCATCCGCCTGTCTATTACAATAACTATGGCATCTGTTTTCCTACTGTTTTGCGTGAATGCAGCCTGTCTACCAATTTTTAAACACACACACGCCCGCGCGCGCACACACACACACACACACACACACAAACACAGCACATTTTATTTGTGTGATACAGGAGTGGGGACTCGGATGACTTGTTAACTTGTTTCTCGTAAAAAGAATTCGCTCAGTTGTGGTCGTCTCGTCCTCACCGCAGATGTGCTGCTGGCCGCAGAAATATTCTTTCTCACACACCCACTCATACTATTGTTTCTGAGAACGGGCTGTTTAATACAATATAATGTACCTTCATTCTTTTGTTTTTTTGTAAACAGAAACTAACCTCAAGAGATGATGAACACTTCAAGCCGTTTGTTGTGGTGGCTGTGCGCGGTTACAGGAACAAAAAAAAACGAATGACCGCAGCCCCCTGACACAACCCCTTATCACACAACCCAGTCTACTACACAACAAGTCTATTACTGCGACTTGTATAATCCAGTTTTATTTTCATGTTGTGCGTAGAAATAAAGGTAAATCATTCTATCATCTGTCTGTCTGTCTGTCTGTCCCTCAGTCTCTCTCTCTCTCTCTCTCTCTCTCTCTCTCTCTCTCTCTCTCTCTCTCTCTCTCTCTCTCTCTCTCTCTCTTCCCCTGACCATTACCCCTCTTAATACTCCTCTATCTAACTCTCTTTCGTCATTTTCTGATTCCTTTCCTTATAGATCTTATATAATAAGCTTAAATTATTTTTGCTAACACTGAACCTAGTTTTATTCTATCTAAGATTTGGAGTACAATGAAGAGATTATTATTTTTTTAATACATGAGTCATGCAATTACCTCATCTTGTGTGGATGACTAAATGTGGAATCTTTTATCTTCATCATCATCTACAACAAGTATTAAACTAGAAATAGGTACCGGTAGACTACAGCTGGTCACTCCAAGGCTGGTTCGGATGTCCCACACCTCTCCGTCTCATCGGCTTATAATTCAATAGTTGGTTGGAGATATTTTAGTCTAGATATTCCAACGATTTTATCCGATATTGGGCAATCCTATCGAGTATACTCATACTGTTGTTAAATTTCATTCCCGGAATCTTTGGCCGTGGTCCGTTGTTTTCACCAAAACTAGACGTTTTGGCAGTGCCATCGACTGCCATCATCAGTGTAAAATTTGAAGTTTCGCTAACGTAAGGTGACAGACGTCAGTACTGTGGTCACTAACGTCTACAACCTTACGTTAGCGTAACTTTATTTATTATAATGCAGTTTTACAATCTACTCATTTTACAGAGTAATAAGTAAAAGTGATGTATACGTCGTCACTTGAGGTGGGAACCATCCAGCGATGATTACCACGTTCACGGGGTCAGGTCATCAGGCCACTGTCTCTTCAGCCTTCTTACATCCAGTGACGGGTTGAGGAGCTCGTTGATCAGGTTATTGCTGTGTCCTATGTTGCGGTTCCTGTACTTAGCGGCGTGCATCTTGATGACATCAGAAATGTATGGAATGTTGAGGTCTTTGTGAAGAGTATAATTAGAGATGAACCAGGGAGCATTCGTTATGCAACGCAAGATTTTTGACTGAACTGTCTGCAGAATCTTTGTGTTGGAAGGTTTAGAGCAGCCCCACAATTCTATACCGTAAGTCCAGATTGGTCTGAGCACAGCTTTATATATGATGACTTTGTTTGCGAGAGATAGCTGAGATTTTCTACCTATGAGCCAGTACATTTGCCTAGCTTTTAAGTTGAGTTGTTGTTTCTTAGCCTGAATGTGGGCTTTCCATGTTAATTTGTCGTCCAAATGCAGCCCCAGTTATTTAACTTCTGATTTTATAGGTATGGGGGTATCGTTTATGGTGACTTGTGGACAAGAGCTACGTTTCATGGTGAAGGTTATTTGAGTGGATTTTGCAGAATTAACTCGGATCCTTCACCACTGGAACCAATCTTGCAGGAGGTAAAGATGGCTTTGCAGTTTCTCAGAGGCTCGTTCCGGGTTGGGATCTACTGCGAGGATAGCGGTATCATCAGCGAAGGTGGCGGTGGTAGTGTAGTCTGTCACAGGTAGGTCGGCAGTAAATATAAGATATAAGTATGGCCCCAGAACGCTGCCCTGAGGCACTCCCGACTTTATAGGAGAGATTACTGACACAGTGTCTTCGATTTTGATTTGGAAGTGTCTATTTTACACATATGATTTCAACAGTAAATATAGTTGATCAGGAAGTTGTTTCTTCAGCTTGTACAGAAGGCCCTCATGCCAGACTTTATCAAAAGCCTGCTGAATATCCAGGAAGACAGCTGCGCACATCGTCTTCTTTTCCAGGCTATCCCTAATTTTGTTCACTATTCTGTGGCATTGCTGCACTGTAGAATGTTTTTCTCTGAACCCAAATTGGTGTTCAGGGATCAGGTACCTAAAGGGCACTATTTGTTTTAGTCTGGTCAGGAGAAGTCGTTGAAATATTTTTGACAAGAGTGGAAGAAGGCTTATTGGCCTGTAAGATTTGGTCAGTAGGGGGTTTGGCAGATTTTTCGACCATGATAATTTGGGCAAATTTCCATTGGATTGGAAAGTAGCACAGTCTAAGCATACTGTTGTAAATAGTTGTAAGTAGTACTAACGCTTTTTTGGGAAGATGTTTCAGAACTTCTCCAACTATTAAATCGTACCCGGGGGCTTTATGTGTCTTGGAATGTTTTATCTCCCTGAGAACTTCAGAGAAGCCAAACGCTTTGATTGGAGGAGATAATTGGCAGGGAGCATCAAGGTAAGTTAGAATTTCTGAGTCATCAATTGCTGATGAGGTTGGGGTGAGCGTAACTTGGAACGTTAGCGTAACTTGGAATATTAGATTGATGGTGGTAGTCGAACTGCCGAAACGTCTGTTTTTGGTGACACCAATGAACCACGTCCAAACAGCCAGGGAATGAAATTTAACAACATTAACTCCGGACGTGTAAGCCTCTGAAGTACATTATACTCATACTATTCAGTCAGTTTTTGCCGTATATATGCATTTCTTTTACGATCTTGAAGAGTAGGACATATCTTGCCATGCGCCTGAAAAATTGTATTTCGGCCGCTTGAATATGGCTTCCCTGTGATTTCGTTAAAGTCCAATTCTCAAACCCATAGAAAAGTGTGGGGAGGATTACGCACCTTGTAGAACTTCAGGCGTGTTTCTTTATAGTGATTCTGATGGTTTATCTTGTTAGTTGAATTAGCGATCTCTGTAGTTCCAACTTCGTCGTGTTTACTTGCTGAACTGCTACTTATTGAGGACTTCCAGTGTTTTCACCAATTTGAAGTCCCAAACCACGACAAAAATATCACATTTAACATTTATTAACGGAGCTCAGCCAATAGGGTAGTGACTATAGACTTGTTTACAAATTGACCTGCCGTGAAGGCGGATTCACGGGTATATATACGGGTTTAGCGGGATATTTTTTGTCCTGATTTAGGACTTGAAATTGGTGAAAACACTGTAAGTCCTCGCCCGAACATGACAAGTAGCAGTTCAGCAAGTAAACACGACAAAGTTGGTATTCTGATGGTCATATACAGAGCCATAGAGAAGTGTGGGGAGGGTTACTTATAAAGAATTTCAGGTGTGTTTCTTTATAGTGATTCTCATGGTCCCGCACATATGGATGAACTTAAGTAGTTTATTCGACATGTCATTGTTTGTAAAGGAAGTTGGCGTCTTTTATATTTACAAAATAAAACCTCTTAATAGCAGTGTTGCGATTTGTTTAGTATTCATTTTGTGTGTTTGACACACATATTACATACAGTACCGTATGATGCAGACTTACATATAGTTTACTGTATTTAAAGTTTACGAAACAAGAAGAAAGTAGTATCAAGTGTGTAGTTACTTCTTAAATAACACACGAGAGAAGGAAAACTTTATGTAGGAGGAAATAATTGTTTTAAAGCAACATTCTCAGTCGAGACTTGAAGCTGGCAGCGACGCTGACGCTGAAGTTATGCGTAGACTCTGTAATTAAAAGTAACGGTTACAACCGTGTCTACATATTCTCGTGTTTTGTAAAGTTGTGAATTTTTATGTTTTCCTTCTTTTGTACAAAATTACGAGGGGGAAACGCGCATAATTAAAAAGAATGTGGAGGGGTTGTGACGTCTAGTCTATAAAGTTTCTCACCGTTTCCACTGTCGAGTTGAACTATTGCACTGGAAGCACCCTTCAGCGTCGTACACGAGTCTCAATATATATGTAAGTCAGAACTCGTACATAACTAAACTTGTTTAATGAAACTTGAGACCAAAATCAAATGAAACCATCCAGTATGAAAATCCAAACATTCGCACACCGAATTCGAAGAAATTGTATTTACGATTTATCGCCCGTTAGAACCATTTCGTGCAACGCCAATTTCACGAAAAATATCGACATATCTGCACTCTTATTACAAACAAACTTATATTGTACGAAACAATATCATGTGTAAAACTAAACTATACTAAAACATTATATTTTTGTATGTATGTTAATTTTTAGTACATTGTTATTAGAGTAACTGTACGGTATTACAATTTAGTAACGAGTGTAATTAACTAATAATTTAGCCAATCACAATCCTGCATCTTCTCTTCTTTATGGGTCTGAGAATTGGACTTTAACGAAAGGCCAGGCCAGTCGCATCCAAGCGACTGAAATGAGATTTTTCAGGCACGTGGCAGGGCATACTCTCCACGATCATAGAAGAAACACAGATATACGGCAGGAACTGAATATTATGAGTATACTCGACAGGATCGCCCAGTATCGGCTGAATTGGTGGGAACATCTTTGCCGAATGGATGACTGCCACATCCCCAAACAATTATGGAACTATAAGCCGAGGGGACGGAGAGGTGTGGGACGTCCGAGGAAGCGTTGGTGTGACCACCTCTAATCTTTGCCTATTTGAGACCTGAACAAACGATACTTTGTTTAATCCTTGGAGAAGTTGAAGATGATGATGATGATGAATGTATTTAACTGTAAGGGTATTCATGTTTGTTCTCGATTATGTAGCGCTTTATATAACTATTCATGAAAATATTTCTGTTTACTGTTAGATGACCTAAAGGACACTTTCTCGCCTATTTTTGCACTCAGAGTGATAAACAAGGACAGTATAAAAGCTGGGAGAATTTAATGTAAATTCATCAGTTCCAGCGATCTGCTTAGAGAGTTGTCTTGTGGAACAAAGAGTTGTTGTGGTGTAAGGTAGAGACTTGGTCGCTTGTTTTCGTTTAACTGACATTTGTATTAGATCATTGTAGTTAATTGTTTTAAGTCCTTTTTGCTTTGGAAATCACAATTATAAATTGTGTTTCATTTTGTTTTTTTTTTTGTATTCAGAGTATCTTGAACTACTTAGTTCATTATTTGGGCAACGTACCCTCTAATCATAGTGCTTTCCTTAACCACTCGAGTAAAGTAATCGTGTTTTATCGTGCAGAATGTCTGTATAGTCATGTGAGAGTTATCTTGGTACTTAAATCGAGGCACGTCGTGTTAAGACTTCCTCCTTATCACTGTATTCTCAATCGTACCGAATTAATGTGGAGCTAGTTGAAAGGATATGTTGCCCGTCACAACACAGCATTAGCTGCTTGATATAAAACAATTTATTGAGAAGGCGGTAAATGAAACAACAGCGGACAAATGGAGTCATTGTATGCAGCATATAATCAAGGAAGATGATAAACTATATCAAGTTGCCCACATTACCGACGTCTTTGTGGACAATAATATCTTATCAATAATAACTCTGACTCAAGTGATGATACAAGTTGAGACACAGAAATTAAAGGCACTGAATTACTCTCTGACAGCAACTGATAACATACAGTGCACTGGTAATTATCAGTGCTTCTCTTTTCGTTTGAAATAAACTCTACTTTTTTGTTTGTTACGATATTTAAACAAGCCATTAACTGGTGTTATAAAATGTTTCACTGTCGATCTGACACAGTCACACAAATTTTACTTTGGTCAGGACAAATTATTACAATTTACGTCTGTTTATACAGTATCAATATTATATGTAGCCTGTCTGTACTGCTTCTGTCAGAGTGACACGCCTCTAATTCAAGTAGCAAATAGCGTTTCAGATGTGCCACGCCTGTTTGTTTACATCAGGATTAAGCTAAGTACGGAAACAGTGTAACAACTTCTGGAAGCGTAGGAAAACGTCCCCGTGTTATTCACTCTGAAAACGTTTGGTTAAGCAACTGGCTAAAAAAAGAGTACAGAATAATTTGGGAAACATGCCATGGAGAATCGTTAAGTATATAAAGCAAAAATCTCCCTTATGCGTTCATATTCCTTAGGGGTGGCCCGCAAAGGATTCCTGTGGAGCGGCCCAAGAGCACGAGTTATGTGACACACGCATATTCAGTACTGGCCGCCGTAGTCTAGCGCGACCTGCGTGTCATAAGGTAAGCACCTGATACGGCACCCTGTGATTTATGCAAATGTCTAACGCTAAGCTGAGCCGTAGTGCACTCTGTATAAGACTGTGGTGTCAGTCACACCGACCCCGACACGTGCATATTTTCTCAATACGATGCTGTGCAATCTACACTACAGTAATGCCCCGTTTAGCGTTGATTCATCACAGCGCTTTTGGATAAAAAGTCGAACCCATCTGAGTTTTATTAAGTTATCAATACCTACAGTTTATTTATCATCATCATCATCATCATCATCATCATCATCATCATCATCATCATCATCATCATCACCACCACCATCATCATCTTCACGGATTAAACCAAGGATAGTTTGTTCCGCTCTCAAATAGGCAAAGATTAGACCTGGTCACTCCAGCGCTTCCTCGGACGTCCCACACCTCTCTGTCCCCTCCGCTTATAGTTCCAGAGTTGTTTGCGGATGCGGCAGCCATCCATTCGACAAAGATGTTCCCACCAATTCAGCCGACACTGGGCGATCCTCCAACATCCTACGCCGTAGACCAACAAACATTCATCCGCTTGTAGCGGTAATTTCTTACCCTGGAGGAGGGCAGCTTATACCGTCCGACACTCGGTGCCCAGAACCCCCCCTGCTTCTGCCTGTTTGAGATATCCGTAAATTTGTTAAACGTGGTGCTTTCTCCTAGCTTCCAACATCCTACGTCGTAGACCAACAAAGGTTCATCCGCTTGTAGGGATAATGTCTTACCCTAGAGGAGGGACAGCTTATACCGTCCGACACCCTGTGCCCAGAACCACCCCCCCTTTTCTGCTTCTGCCTGTTTGAGATATCCATAAAGTTGTTAAACGTGGTGCTTTCTCCTAGCCTCCAACATCCTACGCCGTAGACCAACAAAGGTTCATCCGCTTGTAGGGGTAATGTCTTACCGTAGAGGAGGGACAGCTTATACCGTCCGACACCCTGTGCCCAGAACCACCCCCCCGCTTCTGCCTGTTTGAGATATCCATAAATTTGTTAAACGTGGTGCTTTCTCTTAGCCTCCAACATCCTACGCCGTAGACCAACAAAGGTTCATCCGCTTGTAGGGATAATGTCTTACCCTAGAGGAGGGACAGCTTATATCGTCCGACACCCGGTGCCCAGACCCCCCCCCGCTTCTGTCTGTTTGAGATATCCATAAATTTGTTAAACGTGGTGCTTTCTCCTAGCCTCCAACATCCTACGCCGTAGACCTACAAAGGATCATCCGCTTGTAGCGGTAATTTCTTACCCTGGAGGAGGGCAGCTTATACCGTCCGACACTCGGTGCCCAGAACCCCCCCTGCTTCTGCCTGTTTGAGATATCCATTAAGTAGTTAAACGTGGTGCTTTCTCCTAGCCTCCAACATCCTACGCCGTAGACCAACAAAGGATCGTCCGCTTATAGGGGTAATTTCTTACCCTAGAGGAGGGCAGCTTATACCGTCCGACACTCGGTGCCCAGAACCCCCCCCTGCTTCTGCCTGTTTGAGATATCCATAAAGTAGTTAAACGTGGTGCTTTCTCCTAGCCTCCAACATCCTACGCCGTAGACCAACAAATGATCATCCGCTTATAGGGGTAATTTCTTACCCTAGAGGAGGGCAGCTTATACCGTCTGACACCCGGTGCCCAGAACCCCCCCCCGCTTCTGGATATTTCCCTTCATCGAGGAATGAGACCATAAGGCATTACTCACCCTCTCCAGGCAATACTTTGATAGATATCACAGAAGTGACGGCAATATACTATATTTCACCAAACCTAAATCTCATTTAACCGTTGTTTAAAAGCACACGAACAGAAAGAACGCAATTTAAATGAGATTTGTTTAAACGAAAACACGAAGCCCAAAACAGGAAACACGACCCATACAAAATATTAAAACAATACAGTTGTCCGTAATTAATTGTACAACGTACATCTATCTTGTTGCGTGCGCTTTGGCTAAACTGGCTAATGGTTTCGCGTGCTCGCGTCAATAAGGTAGAAATAATTGCTTTTACAACCACAATAATTAACCAGTCTTATCATTTAGTTAACTAAAAACCATTTATTTTTAAATCACATAACAATAGAAAGGGAACAGTGCAGAGTCTGTTTATTTATTATTTTTGTCTACATTATTATTACAAATAGCACGATCAGTGATTTTCTCCCCATCTTATAGGCTACATAATCTTTACTGCTGACATCTCTTAAACAGAAAACACCATCATCTCAATCGGTCTGATAGTACGGACAGCAATTGCAGCCACACATTCACATTCTAAATTCTTTTCAGTTTTACCCATTTCAGGCACTTTTATTCAGTTCAACGAAACAATATCTTGGGGGGACCATTCTTGAAGTACTGTGTGGGAGGAAAACATCAGAATTAGGATCGTTGAAAAAAAAAACTTTCAACACACTGTTTTTAAAGATTTAATCAAAAGTGTAAAACTATTCCATATCTTTAATACTGTTACGAGAAGCCTACCGAACAACCCAGAACATTCTCCACTCCCCCCGTCCAATGTGGCAGCTGTTGCGTCATTCAAGTAGGTGATTCTAGTGAGTTCAAGGAACACTTGAGACACGCATTAAGCCGCTGGGGTGCAGTAAGGAGGAAAATCTGTACTGGACCTCAGCGCGGCGTACATAAAGCCATAGCAGCCGGGTTGTCAGTTCAGTTGCGTGAGCGATTTTCGCTAGTGTGGATTGAGTGCTGTCGAAGTGTAGTAGTATTGTGTTAATAATTGTGTGAAACTGTATTAACAGACATTGTTATTGCGTGTGGACAAATCTAACTGGAAATATTGTACGAGTTAATTACAAACTGTGTAACTGGCGATTAGTGACGTAAATGGTGTCTTGTATTTTGTTTTCCACTGTATCTACGACGATCAGTAGACCATCGTAACGATATTTTAAAGTCGTTTTTAAAGCGCGGCTGTTGTTCATTTCTTTCAAACAAAAGATGTTTACACTTCCGCTGCATCATCGTCACAGGATCAGGCCAACAGATGCGAGAACATAAAATGCAACAGTTAGGCGAACAACAGACGAGAGTCAGAGCGCCGGGACGTGCAGAAGACAGACAGACAGACAGTCGGGCCGTTTAATACAGCGACGCTTGTTGAATGCGACTCTGAAGAAAAGCTGTGTGCACAAAAATAATTACAAGATAATGGGAAGGTACAGCACAGACTTCAAAATGAAAGCAACGACACATAGAGAAATGCTGTCGCTTGTCTACTGTGTGTTATGTTGGTCGTTAGTACGGTTACATCACACATCTCTTAAACGATTTTATACGTCTCTCTGATCTGTGACCTACTTCAGTGTGCCTCTGCCTGCCTGACGACCCGTGTTCTTTAATTTTGTATGAACACCTCTTCCTTCAGCCAGAATAAATTACACTTCTGTGTCGTTTCTTCAGTATTATGTTGGTCGTTTGCTCCTTTTCTACATATTTCTTAAATGCTTTTAACATCTTTTCTCTGATCTACTTCACTTTGCTGTATATACCTACCCTTGTTTTTTATCTTTTTATGGCTGTATTCTGTAAAAGCATCTTTCGCTAACTAATATAAATTCCATGAAATTATGATATTTCGGTTATTTAAATTATAACTCTGTTTCGACTAGACGACATCCCGTTTAGACAACGTGTAACAGACTATGGACAATAGGAACTGAACATCACATCTTCTTCTGATAGTTCCTATCCGTTTCGGATGTTGCATATCATACAGACTATTTTAACTTTCTGTACTGCTGCACGGAATAAGTCAGTTGTATTCATGGCAAACCAGGTCATTAAATTTCAAGGACCTGCTTTGACATGAATATAACTGACTTATTCCGTGCAGCAGTGCAGAAAGTTAAAATAGTCTGTATGATATGCAACATTCGAAACGGAGAGGAACTATCAGAAGAAGATGTGTGTACTCTGGTTTGACTAGACAACATCCCGTTTAGACTACGTGGGACAGATTATGGACAATAGGAACTGGACATCATATATTGAACTGAAAATGGAACTGGAGAAAGGAGAGGAATAGCGACCTGCCGCCGGGAACGAAATACTCTTGATAATTAGATGTGACCTGATACCGGCCGTGAGTGTTCAGTTAGCATCTGATTGAGCGTCAGTGTTAGCCCGGGTCCGAGTACAGCTGGTACAGATGGGTTGCGACCGAGGGCACTAATTAGGGGATTGCCTTCAAAGCGAGCACAGCGGCGTTAAAACCTTCTGGAAAGTGTCCGTATGGTGGTGTTCGGTGAACGGATACCCAAGGATTCTCCGTTTGGCCAAGTAGCCCCATACTGAAGGTGCGTGAGTAGCATTACTCTGCCCACTCAACGTAGGAGTTAAGCTGTTTCTGAAACCATATAACGCCCGTCTCAGCACAACGATCGACGGCATAAGCCATCGCATCGTCGGCAAACATGGCCAGTGTAGAGAGAAAAGCAGGGGGTTTAAGACGGCTTTCCTGAGGTCTTCTTCTGATAGTTCCTATCCGTTTCGGATGTTGGATATCATACAGGCTATTTTAACTTTCTGTACTGTTGCACGGAATAAGTCAGTTGTATTCATGCCAAACCAGGTCCTTAAATTTCTCACCCATGAGATTCTCCTTCGTCCAACTCCTCTTTTTTCAAGTACATTTCCCTGTAGTATGGACTGCAATAAGTAAATTCTCTGTTCATTTCTCATGAGATGTCTCAGATACTGAAGCTTTCTTATATTCACTGTGTTAGTAACCTCCCTTTCTTTCTTCATCTTTCTAAGAACTTCAACATTAGTTATATGTGATGTCTATGAAATGCTCAGTATTCTACGGTAAAGCCACATTTCGAAAGATTCCAATGGATGAAGCTTCGGATGATTTTGCCTTGAACATAGCCATGGCGATGTTACTAGAGATATCTAAACGATCTTTAATGTAGTGGTTTCTCGTTGCCTTCTACATCCCAATGTCGTTGACTAGTAATTAGTAACTAGTTCATCCGCCTTCGGGGCCGATTTCTCAACCCCAGGACAATGAGCTGCCCTACCGCGTGCCAGTTTATCTATCCGAAGCTGTTGACTAGCAAGTGGGAGACTACTTATTCCGACAGTCACTCGGTCGCTATTTCCTCTTCAGTGAAAACGGGGTACACCATACAACCGAGGGTGTACTTCGAGAAGGTGAGGTTGGCATTTGTACATGAGAGGCTATATACCTTACTCCCTGACATCATTTAGGGAACTGAAATTGAAACTAGAGAAAGGGGAGGAATAGCGAAATGCTGGCTACCTGTTACGGGAACCAAAATACACTGGATAATTAGGTGTGACATGATACCGGCCGTGGGTGTTCAGTTAGGATCTAATTTAGCGTCAGTGTTAGCCGAGGTACAGCTGGCATAGGTGGGTTGCGACGGAGGGCGCTAATTTGAGGATTGCCTTCAAAGCGAGCACAGCGGCGTTATAACTTTCTGAAAAATGTCCGTATGTTGGTGTTCAGGAATGGTCTAGTTAGAAGTTGAATAATGGGCTTTACATTTCCAGAGCAGTCCTCTGTCCAGGAGTGGCTGAAGATTTTGTCCAAGTAGCCCCATACTGCGTGAACTGCGCATTTCTCTGTCCACTCAACGTAGGAGTCAAGCTGTTCCTGGAGCCAGACAACGGCTGTCTCAGCAAGACGACTGACGGCATAAGCCGCCGTCTCGTCGGCGAACATGCCAGGCAACCTCGGCACCTCATTGACATATAGAGAGAAAACCAGGGGGTCTAAGACGCTTCCCCGAGGTTGGATATCATACAGACTATTTAAACTTTCTGTACTGCTGCACGGAATAAGTCAGTTGTATTCATGCCAAACCAGGTCCTTAAATTTCTCAGCCATGAGATTCTCGGTCGCCCAACTCCTCTCTTTCCAAGTACATTTCCCTGAAGTATGGACTGCAATAAGTAAAATCCCTGTTCATTTCCCATGAGATGTCCCAGATACCGAAGCTTTCTTATCTTCACTGTGTTAGTAACTTCCCTGTCTTTCTTCATCTTTCTAAGAACTTCCAAATTAGTTAAATGTGGTGTCCATGAAATTCTCAGTATTCTACG
Source organism: Magicicada septendecula (assembly GCA_034769895.1). Classification (NCBI taxonomy): domain Eukaryota; kingdom Metazoa; phylum Arthropoda; class Insecta; order Hemiptera; family Cicadidae; genus Magicicada; species Magicicada septendecula. The sequence goes on from CM068371.1 coordinate 6,049,409, forward strand.
GTAAAGCTACATTTCGAAAGATTTTCCCTGAGGTACACTAGCCGTAATTGCCCTTTTCGAATAAAGTGTGTTATTTACTCTCAATTGGAAGGTTCTGTTCCGAAGAAAGCTAGGAATCAAATGAGTTTCTCCGTGAGTTTGGGATGCCAAACACGATCGAAAGCTGAAGGCGTCGGTCTGTTCCCTCGAGAAACCGGCCTCGACAATGGTCTCCACGAAACGCATCAGCTGTACCGTGTAGGTAACATTTCTCTGTCCACTCAACGTAGGAGTCAAACTGTTCCAGGAGAAGCCAGATAACGGCCATCAGCACGATGGTCGACGGCATAAGGCGCCATATCGTCGGCCAACCTGTTCCAGACAACGTCGGCAATTCATCGACGGATAGAGAGAAAAGCAGGGGGCCTAAGACGCCTCCCTGTGGTACACAAGCGGTAATTCCCCTTTTACAAGAAAGGGCGTTGTGTACTCTCACGTTATATTTTTGTTGATTTTAGACAACCTACGATTCAATAGACAGGGATAAACTACTGTATCTAATATTTTATACAAATTCGACATACCAGTGAAATTGGTAAGGATGGTAAACTTGACAATGACTAATAGAGAAGCTCAGGTACGAATACAAGGACACAAGACAGAAGGATTTGTAACTAATCGAGGTTTAAAACAAGGAGATGAGCTGGCCCCGACCTTGTTTAATCTAGCTTTAGAATATGTGATCAGAAAACTGTCATCAGTAGGAAGAAATAACGTACTGACAAATAAATCGGTCCAATTAGCAGCCTACACGGACGACATCAACATAATGTGACGGACAAAAAATGCAGCAGAGGAAACGTACTTTGAACTCAAAGAAAATGCTGGCAATATAGGCCTCAAAATCAACATAGATAAAACAAAAATATTAGTGCAGAGTAGAAGACAAAGAAACTACGGAACAATCGACAATATCGAAAAGGTGGACAACTTTAAATACTTGGGAACCATATTAGATAAAAACGACACAGAAGAAGCCGAAATCCGAAACCTGATAGTCCAAGCCAATAAAGCGTATTTCGCCACATCATGTATCTTCAGATCCAAAGACATCCACAGAAACACGAAACTAAGGATATACAAATCAATAATAAGACCCATGGATAAAGACCAGTGGGAAGACCAAGGAGAAGATGGGAGGATGCGGTGGATGAGGATGCAAGAGAAATATTGAAAATGCGTTCCTGGAGGAGGATGGCTGCTGACAGAGGAGAATGGGGGGAAAAGTTGAAGGAGGCCAGGGCCCAACAAGGGCTGTAGTGGCATAGGAGGATACTCTCAAGTGGAACGTTCTGTTTCGAAGAAAGTTAGTTAGTTAAGCCCTTAAATTCCTAGATTGAACATAGGGCCTCGACGACAGCATGTTCTGTCCATTGTCAGGGCCTTCACCTCCCTCCATGTCTTGTCGACACCAGCCAGCTCCCTTTCCACAGCCCTCTTCCAGGTGTTCCTCGGTTTTCCACGTGTGCGGCTACCTTGCGAATTCCAATCCAGTGCCTGTCTAGCGTTTTTCCTGATGGTCTTCTCAGGATGTGCCCAATCTACCTCCATTTTTTCTCTTTATCTGTAGTTGGATGGGACTCTGACTAGCGGCCTCCCATAGATCTCAGTTCGAGATGGTCTTGGGTCATCAAGTTCTCATTATGTACCTCAGACAACATATGAAAGTCTTTATGAAAGTCTGTAACCATGTGGTGATTTCCTTTGTCACTTTTCAGGTCTCACATCCATACAGAAACACCGATTTGACATTTGAGTCAAATATTCTAAGTTTTGTCTTCCTGCGTATATGGGGTGATCTCCATACTGGTCGTAACTGTGTAAATGCTCCTTTTGCTTTATTTATAGGACTTATCACATCCCTAAGAGCAGCTCCATCCTGACTAAACATGCTACCCAGATAGAAAAATTCCCCTACCGTTTCTATAACTCTTCCGTCTAGTATGAAATCAGATAGTTCCGAAGAAAGCTAGCAATCAAATGAGAATCTCCATAAGTTAGTAGAGAAGCCCAGGATGCCAGACACGATCGAAAGACTTCTCGACATTAAGAAAAAAGGAGACGGTCTGTTCCCGCGAACAACCGACCTCGGCAATAGTCTCCATGAAACGCGTCAACTAATGCGTCGAGGTGTGTCCGGCTCGAAGAGGAGAGGAACTGTTTGCCGACTTGCCGCGGGGCTGCTAACCCACAGACAGAGACTCGTACCTCTATTTGCTATTACAATTCCTTCTGTCGTGGAGATGAGTGAATTATTTATTAGACTAGACGTGACATTATGGCCTCTGTGTGTGTGTGTGTGTGTGTGTGTCTGTACACACAAGGCGTCACACATGTGATTCATGTGATTGCATTGATTTACGAGTCGCGGCCGCAGAGAGGAACAATGCTTTGTTTGTGTCGACGGCAATTACTTACACCGTCTCAACAGTATGTAAATAACTGGGCGTTCACAAAAGGCGTACCCATACCCATTTAATACACTGTACAGTGTATTATGCTAATTGGTCGCGATGACAAACGGGGCCTTACGTTCGACACATACGGTCTGTCTGCGTATAGCCGCAGTATTGTAATACGGAACTAAACGAAAAGTGACAGAGACAGAGAAACACTGGAATAAAACGTGAGAGACTAAACGAGGCAGGGAATATTTTAATAAAGATAGTAAAGTAAGGGATCTTAATAGAAGCAGGGAAACCGAGAACAGTTCCTAGAGTTGTCGTGATCAATTGTGGAGTAAGACAAGGGTGTCCATTATCACGTTCTCTTTTTAATTTATATATTGACGATGTCACACAAAACTGGCAGATGTGTCTTCTAGAAAATTTTATGATTGGTCACTCTACAATTAACACTTTGTTGTTTGCGGACCATCAGGCTATTCTGTCGGACTCTGAAAACAGATTGCAGATGGGCATACATTTGTTAAATCGAATCTTTTGCAGACTCAGTAAATACGATTAATAAATAAAATAATAATAATTGTCTAAATGGTAGAGTTGTTTTGTTAAATCGAATCTGCAAAGACACTGCATTGCAAATATCCACACTTAAGACCAAGGTGATGGCTTTTCGTGGAACCGATCCCGTGCGGCCAAAAATTGTTATAGACGGTACTATCCTGGAACAAGTTAGCAATTTTGTATACCTGGGCTGCAGTGTGTCTTATAGTGCAAGCAAAGACGTCGTGAATAAGTTGCATAAGTTCAACTTTATGTGCGGGACCATTAGGCGAACCCTTAAGTCAGCAAGTAAAGGAACACGCCTAAAATTCTACAAGGTGGTGGCTCTTCCCGTACTTCTTTATGTGTCTGAGAATTGGACTTAAACGATAGGCCAGGCCAGTCGCATCCAAGTGGCTGAAATGGGATTTCTCAGGCACGTGGCAGGGTTTACTCTCCATGACCAGATATACGACAGGAACTGAATATTATGAGTATACTCGACAGGATTGCCCTGTATCGGCTGAATTGGTGGGAACATCTTTGCCGAATGGATGACTGCCGCATCCCCAAACAACTATGGAACTATAAGCCGATGGGACGGAGAGGTGTGGGGCGTCCGAGGAAGCGCTGCAGTGACCAGCACTAGTCTCTTTGACTGTTTGAGACCGGAATAAATTATCGTTGGTTTAATCCTTGAAGATGATAATGATGATGATGATGATGATAATGACTAAGAAGAGGTGACTTTAAAGAAAACTAAAATCTGATAAAGGGAGTAAAAGTGATTATTTTATATTAAAATGGACAAAATTTAGTAACACCCCGGTTAAACCGCTCTGCAAGGAACAGCGTAATAGACCAAGACGTGTATTCATATTGTTTACACTACATTAGTATTATTGACAAATTTACATGCAACACTGCAAATAAATGGATTATATAAGGTGTGTCCAGAAAGTTGGTTCTGTTTTTAAACACAGGTATTCCTCATAAACGATGTAATACAGAAACATCGCGTGGCACGGTCGTAACATCTGGACATAATGGAGGATACAGAGCTACCTAAAGTAGCATACAGGTATATAGAAGAAGAAGAAGAAGAAGAAGAAGAAGAAGAAGAAGAAGAAGAAGAAGAAGAAGAAGAAGAAGAAGAAGAAGAAGAGTTAATGCTAGAAAAAAAGGGGAAAAGGGGAAAAGGGGAGAAGTATGTGTCAGAGACTACATATGTCTCAATATACTTAACGGTGAAAAGTAAAGGTTTTTTGGGGAGGGTTTAATTTGAAAGCCGCACAGGAATTTGTAGGTTGGTGAGCAGACAGGCCGGTGGGGGGCTGTGTACTCCCCTCTGTAGCCATAACATCTGTTTCCAGCTAACGCCTTGTATATACGCCACATAGTACAAGCTGGATATTTATATACGTATTTATGACAACGCGTAGATACGAGTCTCTTTGAAAGCGAAAATCAATAAATATCGCATTTCCTGTGGTTGAATGTTTACAACGTGTCTTCACTATTTTTATATTTTGTACATAAAAGCATCCCGTTTACTTTCATTTCGTGCAATATATATATATATATACAACACCGATGTATTTATAAAAAAAAGTGAGCAGAAAGACGAATGTCCCAGCTTTATACTTAGCAAAAGCTTCAACACAAAATCTCTACAGATTTTGTGACAATGTTTGGAAATAGCAAGATTTATCTTACAAAAATGCTGAGTAAAACTGTCACCCTCTTCTGTGTTTTGATGTATCTTTTTTCTGATAGTTCCTATTCGTTTCGGATGTTGGATATCATACAGACTATTTTAACTTTCTGTACTGCTGAACGGAATAAGTCAGTTGTATTCATGCGATGCATTGTCTTTAAATTCTCAGCCATGATATTCTCGGTCGGCCAACTCCTCTATTTCCAAGTACTTTTCCCTGTAGTTTCGACTGCGATAAGTAAAATCTCTGTTCATTTCTCACGAGTTGTCCCAGATACTGAATCTTTCTTATCTTCACTGTGTTAATAACTTCCCTTTCTTTCTTCATCTTTCTAAGAACTTCAACATTACTTATATGTGCTGTCTATGAAATCGTCAGTATTCTACGGTAAAGCCATATTTTAAAGGATTGTTCCAAGTGGCTACAAGTTTTGTTGTATGGTTGGTAATTTTGTCTGACTGTAGCAAAGTTGGAAGCAATTCAAAATGACACCCTATGACTTCATAGCGATTTTTCTCTACTCAAAATCCATAAATGCGTTCACAGGCATTCCACGAGATTCGGAGAATTTTCGTTCAATTATTACATCGACATCTGAACAACTCTATCGATTTACAACTATATCAATACTAGCAGCCACGTGGTTACTCGCTGTCTTGTGACTCCGTTCAGAGTAGTTTACAACGACGCGTTTCGAAGGTAAATCTTCATCATCGAGTCGAAAATGAAAACACCAATCCTTTACGATCGCCATTGTAAACATGTGGTTGAATGTTGTAGCATGACAGATAATCCACACAAATACATTACTCAATGATCATTAATAAAGCTCTAAGATATGGAATATCCAGATGAGAATTAATTAAAATGCACTGTTTAATAATATATTCACAAGAAAGGTTGAATAAAGAAAATTTCTGCAAATAATATAATATAATACAAATTTAAAAACCCAGAAGACTAAAATTAATAATAACAAAATTACCCAGGTAAGATAGAAGCAGGCAATTAATATACCCCGTCAAAGAAACCAGACCAGAAGAAACGAAGGCATACACGGCGAAAAACTATTACTGAAGAAAGAAGAATAATCAAAGCTACTGAAGACAGAAGAAAGAAGAATAATTAAAACCAAATCTACTGAAGACAGAAGAAAGAAGAACAATCAAAGATACAGAAGACAGAAGAAAGAAGAATAATTAAAACTACTATTACTGAAGAAAGAAGAACTAATTAAAACTACTATTACTGAAGAAAGAAGAACAATCAAAGATACAGAAGACAGAAGAAAGAAGAATAATTAAAACTACTATTACTGAAGAAAGAAGAACAATCAAAGATACTGAAGACAGAAGAAAGAAGAATAATTAGAACTACTATTACTGAAGAACGAAGAAAGAAGAACAATCAAAGATACAGAAGACAGAAGAAAGAAGAATAATTAAAACTACTATTACTGAAGAAGGAAGAACAATCAAAGCTAAAGAAGAAGGAAGAACAATTAAAACTCAAAGAAGAAAGAAGAACAAACTAAATCTAATGAAGAAAGAAGAACTAGTTAAAACTACTACTACTGAAGAATGAAGAAAGAAGAACAATCAAAGATACAGAAGACAGAAGAATGAAGAATAATTAAAACTATTATTACTGAAGAAAGAAGAACCAATTAAAACTACTATTACTGAAGAATGAAGAAAGAAGAACAATCAAAGATACAGAAGACAGAAGAAAGAAGAATAATTAAAACTACTATTACTGAAGAAAGAAGAACAATCAAAGATACTGAAGACAGAAGAAAGAAGAATAATTAGAACTACTATTACTGAAGAACGAAGAAAGAAGAACAATCAAAGATACAGAAGACAGAAGAAAGAAGAATAATTAAAACTACTATTACTGAAGAAGGAAGAACAATCAAAGCTAAAGAAGAAGGAAGAACAATTAAAACTCAAAGAAGAAAGAAGAACAAACTAAATCTAATGAAGAAAGAAGAACTAGTTAAAACTACTACTACTGAAGAATGAAGAAAGAAGAACAATCAAAGATACAGAAGACAGAAGAAAGAAGAATAATTAAAACTACTATTACTGAAGAAAGAAGAACCAATTAAAACTACTATTACTGAAGAATGAAGAAAGAAGAACAATCAAAGATACAGAAGACAGAAGAAAGAAGAATAATTAAAACTACTATTGCTGAAGAAAGAAGAACAATCAAAGATACTGAAGACAGAAGAAAGAAGAATAATTAGAACTACTATTACTGAAGAACGAAGAAAGAAGAACAATCAAAGATACAGAAGACAGAAGAAAGAAGAATAATTAAAACTACTATTACTGAAGAAAGAAGAACCAATTAAAACTACTATTACTGAAGAATGAAGAAAGAAGAACAATCAAAGATACAGAAGACAGAAGAAAGAAGAAGAATTAAAACTACTATTACTGAAGAAAGAAGAACAATCAAAGATACTGAAGACAGAAGAAAGAAGAATAATTAGAACTACTATTACTGAAGAACGAAGAAAGAAGAACAATCAAAGATACAGAAGACAGAAGAAAGAAGAATAATTAAAACTACTATTACTGAAGAAGGAAGAACAATCAAAGCTAAAGAAGAAGGAAGAACAATTAAAACTCAAAGAAGAAAGAAGAACAAACTAAATCTAATGAAGAAAGAAGAACTAGTTAAAACTACTACTACTGAAGAATGAAGAAAGAAGAACAATCAAAGATACAGAAGACAGAAGAAAGAAGAATAATTAAAACTACTATTACTGAAGAAAGAAGAACAAACTAAATCTACTGAAGATAGAAGAAGGAAGACTAATTAAAACTACTACTACTGAAGAAGGAAGAAGGAAGAATAAAGAAGAACCAAACTCAAAGAAGAAAGAAGAATAATAAAAATAAGAACTACAGAAGAAGGAAGAAGGAAGGATAATCCAAAACTACAGAAGAAGGAAGAATAACCAAACTCAAGAAGAAAGAAGAATAATTAAGACGACCCATATAAAACAAAAACCCCATAGGGAAAGAACCCCCAAAAAACCCCAAAATCAATGAATGCCCAAAAAAGAAAGTATAACACATTAAAAAACCATATCACTGTAAAACTGACAAAAAACTAAAAGTGTTAGCTGTAGTAAATATTAGTGCATTCAAAAAGTTATTGTGTAATGTGCATAAACAAATCTTCACAGTTCCCCCATGGTTGAATATTTCATATTAAAAACTAGAAAAAGACTAGTAAATATAGTAATAATTCACCATGGAAAAGTGTAAGTGATCAAATTATAACTAATAAACTTTAAGAAAGGTGCATGAGTAGCAGTACAAAGTAACAAACTTTAAGTTTTGTGAACAGTGCCTACTTTGATAATGAAGTAGTAATTTTACTAATAAAAAGCTACTAAAACTGTATGAACATTCCATAGAATGGAATATAACTTAGATAGCCAGGGTTATACTTTAAGAGGGGGCATAAATCTTATAAAATGGGGAATTACAGAACTAACTGTTTATGATGGAGTAGTAGAAGGTATTAACAATTATATATGGATCCAAATGTGGGGTTCTAATTAAATATAGCATTTAGATAAGTAAGGGTTAGTCATAAGAGATATTAGTATTATAATTGTTATTTTATTGTTCATGTTAATTTAGGAATGCATTATCTAAAATTAGATATCATTCCAATGTTGTAGAAATACTTTTTTATTATGTTATTAGGTGATATACCAAAACAATGTTATTAAGAACACCAGTTTTATATATCTGGGTGTTATATTTTAATTGTATAATCTATAATTACTGTTATGCCAGATCAGAGAACTAATTTTTAATCAAATATATCAGAGTCAGAAGTCAGAGAAGGAAATAAAATAATTACATTAGTAAAACATTCTGCAAATGGCCACAATTCAAATCTAGGCAATATAATAAAGTTAAAATGCAGAATAATTAATAAACCTAATCTTATAAACCAGGCAAACTGACAATATTTAGGCAAGATACACCCAACATATTAAATACTATGTAAATAAGGCTTTCTAAAGATATGGTCATTCTATGAGTAAAATTATTTATTTGTATAATGAAATACCATTTGAAACTGAAATAGGTTCACTAACTTTATCAGAAGGGGAATCATATACAACTGAATTATATGAAAAAACCATCATTAATATACTAAATTGCAATAAAATAAGTGAGAATTGATAATTATACAAATTTCAGATTTCATAGAATAATAATTATATTAGTTAAAATGGCTATTATTTACATAGAAGACAGGGAAGTATAATTTTAGGCCTACCTCCCAAAAAATTATAAGAAATAATTTTCAGATAAAACTTTGTAATACTAACTTAATTACTATCAAAATAAGTAGAATAGAATAGTGAAAACGAATATGTATTTTATATTTCAAACAGTTAAGTAATAACGAATTTACTTTATAAGCATAGTGCACGAAATTAAAGTGTGTCGGAAGTTATGGCAATTTTAAACAATGTCTTTTTAATATTAAATTGGCTAAGACGTTTCGGATGACGAAGGAAATCCACGCAGTTCATTATTATACATTGAAGAGCACACTTGACGTGAATATTTTATAAAACCCAACCTTAATGGCGATTACGTATAACTAAAGTTCGGAATCAGTTTTTGTGTAAAAATTAAATTTTAAACTATTCTAATCATTGTGAAGTGGTGAAGTTGCCCTATGAACTACATAACACCTATAAACAGCATCACATATCACTATTTAAACGAAATAACACTGGAATCACACCAAATACCAAGTGAATATTCGAGGTTAAACGGACACACATAAACACCAATTGATCTACTTATTTGACAACATTTTTACACCCAGTGACTTTTCCATCTTACTCCAGTGACATTAAACTATACACCAGAAGATAATATACGATTGCGAAGAAGATTTAACCGCAGAAGGAACATATTTATTCCATAAATACTCTTGTCAGTGTTAGAGGGTGAACTCCGCGCATGCGCCAGGCGGCCATTTTGACTCAATCTCGTCATCTCAACTCGACAACTATTTGCTGAACTGGGGTGAATAAAAATTATATATAAACTTTTATTATTAATAACTATCATTATATTGTTTAATTTTAATACATTTTTAGAATTGTAAATGTTATACTTTCTGACCCTGACCTTCTCTGGTTTTTTTTTATAAATAACCGTTAAAAGAACCTATATGTGTATAATACCAATATAAAAGTCATAGATCGACCGGACCTGAGTGAGTCGATACGGCATTATAACATTGTTTTCAATTAAGCAAACTCATTATTTTGTTGAATAAACGCTTGTTATCTAGTGAATTGAATTTGATTTCTTTAATAAAGGAATATAACCATTAATTAATAAAGAAAACTCGACAACCTTTAAAGGCAATATATGCGAATTACAACCTTTCAAGAGGAAGAAGAAGAGAGCTGTTCGCGCCTAATTCAAAGTGGATTGTCTTTTTAATAAATTTAACGAAGGGAAGATCATTACTAGAAGACACACCATACCATACTATTTATAATTACAATCAATAATCTCAATTTATTACTAAATTTTAAGAATATAAACACCTCGAAAACAATTATTTCAGAATTATAAAATTATATCACATTTCAAATTGCTACAACAACAACATACACCAAGAACATTTGATAACAGCATTATTTAGGAACATTACCAAATCGACGTCTCCCGGAGCGGAACGTCATTACTACACCTACGCACCATAAAAGTCAATCTGGGTAATATTATACCAGAACACCATTACAATTACAATTATATATTACCAAAGTGAAGACCAGCAGAGAGAGCCGAATGAAGACTAGAAGACATCATCTATATTACTACACACAATAGTGAGAGTACAATTCTCATACAACTACACATATTTTTATATTTGTATATTTTGTAATTTACATTAATATTACAAAATTGGCGAACCCAACTTGTGGGGCTTGATTACATCAGAATTTTAGAACACCATAGAACAGGAACACACCGCATAATATTACAATGTTTACAACGTCTCTTCACTATTTTTATATTTTGTACATAAAAGTATCCCGTTTACTTTGGTTTCCGGCAGTAAATATACAACACAGATATATTTATAAAAAACAAATGAGCAGAAATATTAATGTCCCAGCTTTATAGTTAGCAAAATTTTCAACACAAAATGTCTACAGATTTCATGACAGCGTTTGGGATGGGCATGGTTTACCTTATAAAAATGTGGAGTAAAGGTATCAACGTCTTCTGTGTTTTGATCTACGGTTGGTAATTTTGTCTGACTTTAGCAACGTTGGCGGCAGATCATATGGCTTCCAAGAGATTATTCTCAACAAGCCATAAATGACTTCACATGCTTTCCATGAGTTTCGGAGAATTTCAATTCAATTATTACATCGACATCTGTGAACAACTATCGATTTACAACTATATCAATACTGTAACCATAAGCCTATCGAACAGCCCAGAACATTCTCCACCTCCCCCCCCCCGTCCAGTGTGGCATGTGTTGCCCCAGTCAAGGCCGCTCGAAGTACATTCCAGTGTATTCAAGAACACTTGAGATAAGTGGCGTGAAGTGAGAATGGAAAATTTCTAGAAGGCGTGAGCACCTATAAAAAGCCATAGCAGCCGGCTTGTCAGATGAGTTACGTGAGCGCGGATCGAGTGAACTCTAATAGTTGACATTATTATTGCGTGTGGACAAATCTAACTGGAATTACTGTATGAGTTGATTACCAATTATTAACTGTGATAATTAAAGCTGGTGATTAGTGACTTCATTGTTGTCTGTATTTTGTTTTCCACTGAACAATACGACGATCAGTGAGACCGTCGTAACAATTTAGTGGTATGACTTGGAGACTAATGATGTAGCTATGGACTGCATAGCAGACCTCCACAGATGACTGCCACAAACCGGTTAGAAACGACTGGATCACAGCTCGATAGCGCGGAAATTCTATCTACTGTATTGTCTGCATGTTCACGCTTAGGCCTACTTGTCAGAGAAACATAGCGTACTAGTTGTTACGAAAATTCTTTGGACACAAGCAAAAAAAGACATTAATATAAACATAATGAAATGTACCCTACATCATCGAATAGTAATAAATAGGGTTATACGTAGATATTAAATAAATACTTAGAATGAGATTAAAGTAAATGCCCCTAGAGCACGAGCAAAAAAGTATTCTATATAACAACACATTAGAAACGTCAACAAAGGACTTTACTCTAACTCGGGAACTGTACGGACAGAAAACCATTTCAGACGTGCGAAAGTCCGCCATTATAGCACTGTAATCAGGTTGGTCATCATGTATGGAGTGGAAACAATGTGCTTTCAAAATTTGGAACCTCTTCTTAAAATTGGACGAAGAATTTTTCAAAGCATTTATGGCCCCAAGAAAACAGTAGATGGCATAGACCCAAAGCTGTACATCTGGAAGATCTGGAAACGGCTTTCCGAAAGAAAAGACCGAGATTCCGTTGACATATGGTTCGGATGGATCGGTCCAGATTAAATAAACAAATTTTCAACTATGTTTGGCAACTTTCCAGTCTGAATGGATACACGAAACAACTCGAGGAGGAAATTATGAAACTGCGTATCTCTTTGAACGACTGTGTGGGTAGAAATACACACAGAAAGAAAATTCAAAATTTTGAGGTTCTCTGCGGTGAGTAGAAGACGAGAAAGAGGTGGACAGTGAAAATGAAGACGGTGCATAGTGTGCGAATGAGAGCCTTCTGCCAGGAGAAGAAAAGGAAATTATATTTGCGTGGTGCACGGCTGGCCTGTAGACAAATTATCTTATCATATTATAAAACACACAAAAAAAACGTTGCTCTAATTCCTAATTTCGGTAAATGTCTTCTTCCTTGCTACGATTAGGCACTCTGCCTGTTCCGGCTTCACTACTTATCCTCGGTCTCCCAACACTTCGCTTATAGCTCATAGTCTGTCTTGGTACGCATAACGTGGTCTCTCCATCTGTCTTTACAGTAGATGTTATTTCTCTTAACGATTACACACCTTACGATTACCTTTCGTACGTAAGAAAGGATAACATCCATCGGTACCTAAAAATGCCTACGGTTGCCGACGAGATTAAACGGGTTGCGGATAAATATGAAAGAAGACTTCATGAACACGTAAACATTGAAGTGCTACAACTGCTTGTTAATGGTGGACCGAGGAGAGACAGAAACCATTTGAACTTGTGCACTAAATATGTACAGTAATTCCCAGCACATGAACAAAGTGTAACTGTACGGAGGAATGCCCCAGTGTGAGCTTATCCTACACACTGTTAACTTATGTATTAGAATAAAGTTGCTCTCTCTCCTATTGCGCTACAGCCCAAGTCGGGCCCTGGCCTCCACCAATCTCCGCCTCCAATCCACTCTATCCACTGCAACCCTCCTCCAGTTTCTTATCCCCATGTCTCTCGCGTCCTCTGCAACGCCATCTTCCCACCTCTTCCTCGGTCTACCTCTAGGTCTCGTTCCCTCCCATGTATCCAGCAAAGCCCTCTTAGGGTTCCTGCCATCCTCCATTCTCATAACATGTCCGGCCCAACGCAATCTTTGAATTCCTATAAATTTTGAGACTGGTATCTCTTTATGTATTTGATACAGTTCGTTGTTGTATCTCAGTCTCCATGAGCCATTTTCTTGTATTGGAATAAAGTTGCTAAATGGTTAATAACAAGTTTCAATGAAGTTAAATCATAAAAAAACTACTTCTTACATGCTCAAGACTTGTATCACCTTCGACTGATATATTCCTGAACGTAACGTTTAATACGCTGAAAATTGATGTAATTCTTTTGTCATCATACACGAAAACAACTATACTTAACGCCAAGGCGAAGTAAACTGGGTTGTATTTCCGCAAATGACATTAACTGACTGACATCTACGTTGGTTGAGCACTTGACTGTTTCGTTCGATTAGTTACTCCTGGTGGACATCGACAACACTGAGCGAAGAAATAAACCATTTATAAGTCCACACGTTGACACAGAACAATTTTATTCCGTCGGCAACAGCGTTGATTGATCTCTCTAATCAAACAATGAGTCGCGTTATCTTACGCATCTGGCCATTGTTGAGGAAGACAATATGATTCTGTTTCATTGTTGTCGGCAAACAATGGCATCAACAAATTGGGTCATAGACACTTTGTGTAGAGGACGTCGCGTATCTCTAATGATTTGAGCAGATTAACCGGTACCGGTTTAAAATCCATCACGACACTCGTCCATTATACATTTGCCGAACAGTTTTCGGCATCCTCATTCCTCCTAACGAAATACAATGTAATACAATCAAATAAAGGGAAAATATATAGCCCAGTTCAGCTATAATATATAAAATATACGCCTCTATTATTTTCAGAAATATAACATCTATTAGTATTTTCATCCGATACAAAATGCACTGAAAAAATTTAACAACAGTAAATCACAAATACGAGTAATTTTTTATTTGGTTGATTGTGCTAATTTGTATACAACCTACATTGACGGTCACACTGAAGATGTTGCTCCAAGTTATTAACGAAACGTTTTAAGATATACGGCTTGTCCAAGTTAAACCACAGTTTTGGCCGTACGCCTGTTGCATGCCGGTTACTTATGACTGTCGTGTTGTTGCTGAGAAAGCGTGGGTCGAGTTTCTAGAACAGTTGGACAAATCGTTGCGAGAAGGTAGCTTCTTAGTCTAACTTTATTTACAGTTAAATGTTTCATTAAAACATTGGACTAGAAAACGTCAGAATACAGGGCTGAGAGTTAGTGGCAAGATGTACAGTCTATAGTCGCTGATGATCACGAAGACAAAATAACATGTTCAGCAAACTTGATTAATTTGGTTCTAAAGCTTTCACGGCTGGCGCCAATGTTATTAGAAGCCGAGCTGTCGGTCCGTGGTCTCGTGGCGGTAGAACGAGACTGTTCGATCTCACCATCGGGGGTCACCTTCAGTGTAAAATGGTTGGCAGTTGTACAAATAACCCTACTGAGGGGCAAACTAGGTTTGAGGTACTAACGGGCAGAACGTTTTCCCACTGAAGATGGTCTCCATTGGTGAGGGCGAAACTTCTGATTTTACAGCCATTAGATCACGGGCTAACAGCCCGGCTAACACAGCTTGTTCCAATAAACTCCATTAATATTACGCTTACGCCTTAGTAAGGGATACATAGGCAACATGCGTGGCGTGTATGTCATGGGGATGTATAAATGTTCCCAATGACGTTGTATATAGAACATTCCACGCGCGATTATACTCGACACATGAGCCAGAAAGCAGTGGCTTTGTCCTGAACATCGGCAGGATATAAAGACGGGATTCGGAAGCTAGCACAGTCAGTTTTGATACGGCAATTCACAGTGCGTTTAGAGTAAAGTGATAGTTGTTAATTATATTGTGTGTGATAATGGTGGAAACACCGAAAGGTCACTTACTATGGTAAGCGGTTAGCGATTGAGCGTCTACCTACGATAGAGTTGGGGTGCACAAGTCGATCAAAGTAGATAAGTGAACGAATAAATTAATTAAAGTTTACGTTATGTTCCGTTAGTGAAGTCAAATAATATTACGATATGGTGAACTAGAAGCTTGTGGATAGGAAAAGATAAACAACAAACCCCGGAGTTACAGGTGGTCGGACAAGAGAAAGAGAGAGGCTGGGGAATGAAAACAAAGAGAACGAAAACAAAAGGAACACTCAGACGTTGGAAGGAAGCGAACAAGGAAAGGAAGGAAGTGTGGTTGCGCCCAGAGCTGACAAAAACACGCAGGCAGGGGGCGAACACTGAGAAGTGTGAGGGTGTTGAGGGAATGAGTACTTGCTCCCTGAGCTGACAGTAAAAGCAAAGATTTCAATTTAACGAAGGAACGGTGTGAGGCAAGCAGCAGAAACAGAGAAAGAGGACACAAAGAAACCAAGCATCGCTATCGAACGTTTTCGACACCCGTGCCCTTCGTTCTTTAATTTCATAATTGCCTTCAAATAGAGTATTTCCTTTGCCGTTTGTACTTTTCAATTAATTAATTAAATCCCCTTTATTTTCATTTTAAATAGCAACTATTTTGTTTATCAATCTTGAGCGTAGCAAGTATAATTTACTATTTCCTCACTAAAGAGTTATTAATTCTACACAACGATAATCGCGTAGAATCACTTTTACACCAAAGGATTGCCAACATAATACTACTAAATTGTTCTTTTGTTATACGAAATCTGTTGTCTGTTTGTTGTTTCTGCTCGTCCCGAAAACACGCGCTCCAACAAACGTACAATTTAAAACTGATACAATAAAAAATAACCTTAACGAAGGGAGAAATTACCTTTTGAACAGATTACGAAGGTTATTTTATAAAATATATTTTAACATAACGTATAGACGGTTTAATATTCTGTGTAATTAGTATATCGCGTAAACGATTTATTATTTTAAGAGAATTTCCTTCAAAGCTGGAGGATTCTCCTACCAAAACACTACAGAGATAAATTACATACATAACATTATACATTACTATGCGTCCTGAGCTGCAGACGTCACTCACTATTTTGAACGATGCGTACATTTATTACTACTGTTACGACAATGACAATTACGGAATGCTCTCCAAGAGTTGAAAGCGTCATTCCACGTGTTTCTCAGCTACCCGAGCAGGTGCAGCTCTTCTCAGTCAAGGCCGCACTCAAGTACCCTCTAGACTTTTCCAGTGGTTACTAACTACGCAAGTAATGTTCCCATGGAACATTATTCTGGAACACCTGCAGGCTATATATAAGCAGAAACTTAGTTAGTGAGTTACGTTGGCGATTTATTCGAGTAGGGATCGAAGTATTGTGGCGAAGTGATTGTTGTGTTATAATTAGTGTGGAACCCTAATAGTAGACATCATTATTGCGTGTGGACAAATTTCACTTGAATTACTGTACGAGAATATCTTGTTGATCACAAATTGTTATTTGTGACTAACTAAAATGGCTATTAGTGACTTCATTGGTGTCTGTATTCTGTTTCCACTGTACCATACGACGATCAGAGTGATCGTCGTAAAACTCCGTCTTACTAGTTGGTCTAACGTCGATAACCTATCACTGAGGTCTTTTAAAGGGACAAGGTAATAAAATGGTGGAAACACTGGTCGAGTTGGTAAATGGACAGCGGAATAAAGGACGGAGAAGGTTTCAGATGATGGACAACCTACGGATGTCATTGCAAGAAATGAAGCTGCTAGACCAGGATAGAAAAACATGGTAGGAGCGTGACTTTTAAGGCCTGCCCTTTTTCAGGAAACACATGATTCTAGCTAAAGGTGTGTTTGACCACTTCCGAATATACAATCTACCTTACATGATGAGACTTCTACGCTGCTACGTTTTCTTGGTCCTCTTCTAAGGTGTAGAATCTTGAACTTTCACTGAAGCCACAAGTAAGAAATTGGAATCTTTCGAAATGCGGCTCTACCGTAGAATACTGAGCATTTCATGGACAGCGCATATAACTAATGTTGAAGTTCTTAGAAAGATGAAGAAAGATATGGAAGTTATTAACACAGTGAAGATAAGAAAGGTTCAGAACCTGGGACATCTCATGAGAAATGAACAGAGATATTACTCTTATTGCAGTCCATTCTACAGGGAAAATACTTGGAAAGAGAGGAGTTGGGCGACCGAGAATATCATGGCTGAGAAATTTAAGGACCTTGTTTGGCATGAATACAACTGACTTATTCCGTGCAGCAGTACAGAAAGTTAAAATAGCCTGTATGATATCCAACATCCGAAACGGATAGAAACTATCAGAAGAAGAAGAGGTTACAGGAACGACGTACAATATTGGATGAAATAAGGTGGCAAGACGGTGTTTGTAAAGCCGGGTCGTCGGGTCAGCGGGAGCAGCTGATACAAATTGATATCCGATAAGAATCTTTCTGCTTCTCACACCCACTGTGCAACATTGATTTATATAGGCAGTGGATATCAATCACCCATACACAACCGTGATTGATTCGCGTGTTTTATATATATCGAGTGTAATTCGTTTCACTTATATCTCGACGTGTGTCAGTTTACAACACAACACTTTTACACACGCACGCACACACGCACATCGTCTAATGAGAGCAAAGCCGCACGGCAGTCTGTCATTGTATGAAACACGCGATTCAATAGTTCCGATTGTACAATTTTATAATATTTCATTATCTTTACAACACGGTACAGGCAAAGATCCTCCTTTCTGTGTCTACCCACACACCTGTGTCCTAAAGATTAACATTTTCAGACTTGTTTGGTCAGTTTTGAATCTGACTTCCTTTCTAAGTGTTCTTGCCACCGTTGTTTGTAATCTTTTAATTTTTCATTCAAGTTCAAAACTTGTAACTCTTCTCTTATGGCCTCATTCTTTATGCGGTCAGGTTTAGAACACCTTTAAGTCCTCTTAAGAATGCCACTTCAAAGGCTTGTATTTTACTGTCTTCTTTCTTGGTCCTTGTCAATAATTCACTCCCATAGGAGAGTACAGGGACTGCCACAACTTTGTAGAACTTTAATTTTGTATCTCGACGTAACTTGTTTTAAAAATACGGTTGATTGTCCCACATATCGTGTGGAACTTACCTAACTTAATATCTATATAATACGGTTGATTGTCCCACAGATCGTCTGGAATGCACCTACCTTAACATCAATATCATAATACGGTTGATTGTCCCACAGATCGTGCGGAACCTACCTAAATTAACAACAATATCATAATACGGTTGATTGTCCCACAGATCGTCCGGAATGTACCTAACGTAACATCAATATCATAATACGGTTGATTGTCCCACAGATCGTGTGCAACTTACCTAACTTAACTTCTATATCATAATACGGTTGATTGTCCCACAGATCGTGTGGAACTTACCTAACTTAACTTCTATATCATAATACGGTTGATTGTCCCACAGATCGTCTGGAATGTACCTAACTTAACATCAATATCATAATACGGTTGATTGTCCCACAGGTCGTCTGGAATGTACCTAACTTAACATCAGTATCATAATACGGTTGATTGTCCCACAGATCGTCTGGAATGTATCTAACTTAACATCAATATCATAATACGGTTGATTGTCCCACAGATCGTCTGGAATGTACCAAACTTAACATCAATATCATAATACGGTTGATTGTCCCACAGATAGTCTGGAATGTATCTAACTTAACATCAACATCATAATATACTTGATTGTACCACAGATCGTCTGGAATGTACCTAACTTAACAACAATATCATAATACGGTTGATTGTCCCACAGATCGTCTGGAATGTACCTAACTTATCATCAATATCATAATACGGTTGATTGTCCCACAGATCGTCTGGAATGTACCTAACTTAACATCAGTATCATAATACGGTTGATTGTCCCACAGATCGTCTGGAATGTACCTAACTTAACATCAGTATCATAATACGGTTGATTGTCCCACAGATCGTCTGGAATGTACCTAACTTAACATCATTATCATAATACGGTTGATTGTCCCACAGATCGCCTGGAATGTACCTAACTTAACATCAATATCATAATACGGTTGATTGTCCCACAGATCGCCTGGAATGTACCTAACTTAACATCAATATCATAATACGTTTGATTGTCCCACAGATCGTCTGGAATATACCTAACTTAACATCAATATCATAATACGGTTGATTGTCCCACAGATCGTCTGGAACTTACCTAACTTAACATCAATATCATAATACGGTTGACTGTCCCACAGATCGTCTGGAACTTACCTAACTTAACATCAATATCATAATACGGTTGACTGTCCCACAGATCGTCTGGAACGTACCTAACGTAACATCAATATCATAATACGGTTGATTGCCCCACAGATCGTCTGGAATGTACCTAACGTAACATCAGTATCATAATACGGTTGATTGTCCCACAGATCGTCTGGAATGTACCTAACGTAACATCAGTATCATAATACGGTTGATTGTCCCACAGGTCGTCTGGAATGTACCTAACGTAACATCAGTATCATAATACGGTTGATTGTCCCACAGGTCGTCTGGAATGTACCTAACTTAACATCAATATCATAATACCGTTGATTGTCCCACAGGTCGTCCGGAATGTACCTAACTTAACATCAATATCATAATACGGTTGATTGTCCCACAGATCGTCTGGACAGTACCTAACTTAACATCAATATCATAATACCGTTGATTGTCCCACAGATCGTCTGGAAAGTACCTAACTTAACATCAATATCATAATACGGTTGATTGTCCCACAGATCGTCTGGAATGTACCTAACGTTACATCAATATCATAATACGGTTGATTGTCCCACAGATCGTCTGGAATGTACCTAACTTAACATCAATATCATAATACGGTTGATTGTCCCACAGATCGTCTGGAATGTATCTACCTTAACATCAGTATCATAATACGGTTGATTGTCGCACAGATCGTCTGGAATGTACATAACGTTACATCAATATCATAATACGGTTGATTGTCCCACAGGTCGTCTGGAATGTACCTAACGTAACATCAATATCATAATACGGTTGATTGTCCCACAGATCGTCTGGAACTTACCTAACTTAACAACAATATCATAATACGGTTGATTGTCCCACAGATCGTCTAGAATGTACCTAACTTATCATCAATATCATAATACGGTTGATTGTCCCACAGATCGTCTGGAATGTACCTAACTTAACATCAATATCATAATACGGTTGATTGTCCCACAGGTCGTCTGGAATGTACCTAACTTAACATCAATATCATAATACGATTGATTGTCCCACAGATCGTCTGGAATGTACCTAACTTAACATCAATATCATAATACGGTTGATTGTCCCACAGATCGTCTGGAATGTACCTAGCTTAACATTAATATCATAATACGGTTGATTGTTCCACAGATCGTCTGGAACTTACCTAACTTAAAAACAATATCATAATACGGTTGATTGTCCCACAGATCGTCTGGAACTTACCTAACTTAACAACAATATCATAATACTGTTGATTGTCCCACAGATCGTCTGGAATGTACCTAACTTAACATCAGTATCATAATACGGTTGATTGTCCCACAGATCGGCTGGAATGTACCTAACTTAACATCAATATCATAATACGGTTGATTCTCCCACAGGTCGTCTGGAATGTACCTAACTTAACATCAGTATCATAATACGGTTGATTGTCCCACAGGTCGTCTGGAATTTACCTAACTTAACATCAGTATCATAATACGGTTGATTGTCCCACAGATCGTCTGGAATATACCTAACTTAATATCAATATCATAATACGGTTGATTGTCCCACAGGTCGTGTGGAATGTACCTAACTTAACATCAATTTCATAATACGGTTGATTGTCCCACAGATCGTCTGGAAAGTACCTAACTTAACATCAATATCATAATACGGTTGATTGTCCCACAGATCGTCTGGAATGTACCTAACGTAACATCAATATCATAATACCGTTGATTGTCGCACAGATCGTCTGGAATGTACCTAACGTAACATCAATATCATAATACCGTTGATTGTCATACAGATCGTCTGGAATGTACCCTCCGTAACATCAATATCATAAGACCGTTGATTGTCCCACACATCGTCTGGAATGTACCTAACGTAACATCAGTATCATAATACGGTTGATTGTCCCACAGGTCGTCTGGAATGTACCTAACGTAACATCAATATCATAATACGGTTGATTGTCCCACAGGTCGTGTGGAATGTACCTAACTTAACATCAATTTCATAATACGGTTGATTGTCCCACAGATCGTCTGGAAAGTACCTAACTTAACATCAATATCATAATACGGTTGATTGTCCCACAGATCGTCTGGAATGTACCTAACGTTACATCAATATCATAATACGGTTGATTGTCCCACAGATCGTCTGGAATGTATCTAACGTTACATCAATATCATAATACGGTTGATTGTCCCACAGATCGTCTGGAATGTACCTAGCTTAACATCAATATCATAATACGGTTGATTGTCCCACAGGTCGTCTGGAATGTACCTAACTTAACATCAATATCATAATACGGTTGATTGTCCCGCAGATCGTCTGGAATGTACCTAACTTAACATCAATATCATAATACTGTTGATTGTCCCACAGATCGTCTGGAATGTACCTAACTTAACATCAATATCATAAGACGGTTGATTGTCCCACAGATCGTCTGGAACTTACCTAACTTAACAACAATATCATAATACGGTTGATTGTCCCACAGATCGTCTGGAAATTACCTAACTTAACAACAATATCATAATACGGTTGATTGTCCCACAGATCGTCTGGAATGTACCTAACTTAACATCAATATCATAATACGGTTGATTGTCCCACAGATCGTCTGGAATGTACCTAACGTAACATCAATATCATAATACCGTTGATTGTCCCACAGATCGTCTGGAAATTACCTAACTTAACAACAATATCATAATACGGTTGATTGTCCCACAGATCGTCTGGAATGTACCTAACTTAACATCAATATCATAATACGGTTGATTGTCCCACAGATCGTCTGGAATATACCTAACGTAACATCAATATCATAATACGGTTGATTGTCCCACAGGTCGTCTGGAATGTACCTACCTTAACATCAGTATCATAATACGGTTGATTGTCCCACAGATCGTCTGGAATGTACCTAACTTAACATCAATATCATAATACGGTTGATTGTCCCACAGGTCGTCTGGAACTTACCTAACCTAACATCAATATCATAATACGGTTGATTGTCCCACAGATCGTCTGGAATGTACCTAACTTAACATCAATATCATATTACGGTTGATTGTCCCACAGATCGTCTGGAATGTACCTAACTTAACATCAACATCATAATAGGTTATTGTCCCACAGATCGTCTGGAAAGTACCTAACTTAACATCTATATCATAATACGGTTGATTGTCCCAAAGATCGTCTGGAATGTACCTAACTTAACATCTTTATCATAATACGGTTGATTGTCCCACAGATCGTCTGGAACTGGACTAACTTAACATCAACATCAGAATTTCTATCGTAGCCAGGAACGTCGTTATGACACAACATCGACTAAAGTGGTTGCAACATCTTAACCGAATGGATGACTGGCGCATTCCCGAAGCAACTATTGAATTATAAGCTGAAAAGACGGAGAGGTGTGGGGCGTCCGAAGAAGCGCAGAAGTGACCAGCTATAGTCTGTCTACTTGGGACTGGAACAAACCATTTTTGGTTTAATGCTGCTGAAGATGATGATGATATTGACGATGAAATGAGTCGGGCATCATGGTGCGTATATGAAGTTCCCACTTCAAAAGAAGGTAAATAATTGTAAAGAATAGATAATAAAGAAACAAGTTGGAATTCAGTTTTGAAAAACGGAAAATAACTAAAAACAAGTAGAAAAAAAAACTGGCAATAGGAGTAAACAATTATGTTGTTTGCCAGCGAGTAGACAGGTTTCAATCGACTGTAAAACACAGGGCTGTTGACTCGGCATTGTCCGGTTGTAAAAAAAACATCTACGCCGCCCGCTTCGTTGTTGCTAAATTTGCTGTTTATATTTTCATTTTTTATTTGAAAATACAAGTATACTGTGGTGTCGAACTCTTTGGCTCTGTCGGTGAAGTCCGTGCATTTATGACAACTGTATGTTGACAAAAAAGCAAAACCGTTGGTTCGTCTTGATCGGTGCTTTAACATTTTGGTGCTATCAACAAACCGAAGCCAGGAAGATTTAAGCAATCAGCAGTGATTTAACGGTTATTTAAATAAAACTATACAAGACACTTACCAGACCAGTTGTTACTTATCGAGGCGGGACATGGACATCGACAGAAAAGGAAGAAGTAACATTAAGAAGATTTGAAAGAAAAATCGTAAGACGTGTTTGTGGCCTGGTTAAAGAACATGACGAATGAAGAATAAGAAACAACCAGGAGATAGATGAGCTATTGAATCATGAGGACGTTGTGAGATTTATAAAGGCTCAACGAATAAATGGCTAGGTCACCTAGAGCGGATGGAAGATCAGAGTATGCCAAAAAAATCTTGAGGCCGCAAGTCTATAAAAACAGTAAGTGAGACCGACCTAGGATACGATGGTTGGATGATGTGCTAGAAGGTGTCATAAGAATGGATGTGAGGGGTTACAATGAGATGGCAATGAACGGCAGAGACTTTGGAGAAGATTGGTACCTGTCAGCTAATCCGTCTTTATCTCTGACTGTCTTTCTGTATGTCTTTCACTCTCGCTCTCTCTCCCTCTCACTCCTTCTCTCTTTCTCTCTTTCTGTCTTTCTAAATTCTTCTTTCTACTTCTGGTCTCGTATCTATTCTTGTCTATCTGTCTATCGTTCTCCCCTCTTCCTCTAAAATTTTTTTCTCTCTACAACTTTGCTCCAGCTATGAAAAAAAAAGTTAAAATAATGATATTAATTCAATTCTGAAATCTCTGCTTCCGGCAAAATGTGTAACACTGTATAGCCGGGAATAAAAAATATATAAAAAAAATAGTGACGAAATAATATTGCAGCAAGCCAGCTGCCTGTTAAATACTAAACGCAGAAAACTATATCCAGATTTTACTGGCGAGAATGAATAAATTTACTCGAAAAACATTTGTACAGAGTAATACAGCGAGAGAGAGAGAGAGAGAGAGAGAGAGAGAGAGAGAGAGAGAGAGAGAGAGAGAGAGAGAGAGAGAGAGAGCGTGTGTGTGTGTGTTTGAGAGTTTGCAATCTCAAACCTCATCAAGTGGAAAATTCAGTGGCCTAGATGCGTACGCAATGTCGCGGGTGAGATTCAATCGAACAAAACAGGATCACGTCGCTTGCTCTATGAATAAAATAACAGCTGTTGCGCTTTCAATTGGCTGTGGATTATTTGCTGGCCTCGCGGAAAGTAGTTTGTTGGCGACACATATTGATTTCTAAACTTCTAAGTAATAAATAAGAAAATTCATTTGACAAGAGGAACGCCATTGGAAATATTTAATGTTCAAGATTAAATTTTATTGTAAATTAAATCATCATAATCTTCTTAATGGTTTTAGAATTTAGCGGCCTATTCCTTTTCTTAGGCCTACCAACTTATCTTCTGCCTCTAGGGTTGTAATCTTTCCCTATCTTCGGTATTCTACTTTCTTCCATTCTATCTGTGTGTTGAATTCATTTTCTTCTCTATTCTTTAATCCTTCCATTAACTGCAAAATATCTAAATCACTTCTTATCTCCTCATTTCTTATATGATCTTGTCTATTACTCCTATTAACTGATCTCAGAAATTTCATTTCTGCTGTTTGTATCTCTTGTTCATCTTTTACCACCCTCGCAGTTTAGAGCTAGAAAAGATATGTGTAACTGACTAATACTGACTCTTAACTGCTTGATGGCGACTCTTAAAATTATCTCAGGTTATCAAAGAATGATTACTAACACAGTTAACTCGAAGGACTGGTAGTTTTAATGAGCATTTTCGTTAACATGTTACAATTTGCATACAATCTTCATGGTTAACAATTATTAAATTTATACCTCTTATCAATTATTATTGAAAGTAGGTTCATAGACCAATTGAATTGCCAATAGTAATAGAGTTACAAAAAGATTGAATTATATTGAGTTTAATGTTCAATTTGGTTTACTTGTTAAGTTGAATTCCTTTTGGTTGGTGAGTCCTTCCCTCGGAGTCTGCTGTCTTGTAGATTGCGTTGTCGGCGATTCGGATGATCCTGTTGATGACACTCGATGACACTAACCACTTAATTATTTCGGTTACACTTTAATTATCACCGTTCACACACTCACTGGTTCACCGTGTAACTAGTGTGTACTAATCAATTTTGACACCTTAGTAACTACGTGACTAAACTGAGTGCTCGCACTATCAATGATACATCCCGAAAACACTCCCACGATCCGCAACTTCCAAATGCACGCGTTCGATTCTCGATACTCTGAAGTTCGGTAATTACCACCAAGTTATTCAGTCTAACAATTACTTTAACCTGGCATATGTCGTTTACCGTACTACCGGGTTTAATACTATTTAAACGCACGACATGAATACTGTACTTCTTACTTATTGCAAGTTTTAGTTATAAAATTTTAATATGTGCTAATGTTCTTAGTCTGAATAGTTGTAATGTTCGCCGTAGACTGCCCTGACAAAATTTCCAACTACATTTTTTATACCCCATCAAACATTTCCCATACTCACTATTTACAAATCGCGTTCCCATTGGTTTCATCTACCGCGATATTCGATTTCCACCAACCCAACTAGCTAATTTCGCCCGCTTAAAAGTGATGCTATCTCTCATTCGTCAAAAAACAGCGCGTGGCAACTTTTACCGCGAACGCAAAACATGACGCCAACTCGAGTTTTCTCTCTCACCTACTCTGTCTAATACCTAGCGGTACGTATTGTCCGAGCACTCAATTCTCCCTCGACTTCACTTAACTTTATTGCCTTTTTTTAACGCAATACATTTTATGCTTTTACACCCTGTACATGACTTGCTGAATAACTTTCGCCCGACATACTGTCGCCTAGACTAGGGTGTGTGTGCTTTGAAAAACACCGCCACGCTGGTTTACAACAGTACATTAAGTCACATTACTTACACTTCTTATTCTAATATACATTTAGTAATCATGTTTTCTATATAACAGCTATGCAAGAGCAGTGAAACAACAACAACTCAAGACCGCAGGAAACGCTGGGAAAATGGATCAAGTGCTTAGTGAGGTCATTGAAAGACTTGACGTCCTGAATAAGGCGATGGAAAAACAAAAAGATTCTACTGACAAAATTCTCGAGAAACTCGCTGAGCAACAGCAAATAAACAACAAATTGTCGAAAAAAATTGCGCAGGTGGGCGCACAAGTAACTGCTGCCCCTCTAAGCCAAAAACATGTATAACACCGTAAGAATTGCAACGTGGAATGCAAATGGACTTCTGCAACGGATAACGGAGCTTGAATTGTTTCTAAATATGGAAAGCATTGACATCTGCCTAATCTCGGAGAGCCACCTTACCAGAAATGCGATTGTTAATATAAGAGGATATAGCTGCTATCATGCGGCTCATCCAGCGGATAGAGCCAGAGGAGGCACGGCCTTATTGCTGAAAAGCACTATCAAATATTATGAAGACCTGAAAATAGAGGAGGACTCGTTTCAAGTGGCAACTGTCAAAGTGCAGCTGCTTGGTAAAGGAAACTTTAAAATTTCTGCAATATACTGCCCACCAAGGCAAAATCTGAAAAAAGAAGATTATGTTGAGTTATTCAAGATGCTGGGGAATCACTTCATTGTTGGAGGTGATTTTAACGCCAAAAACACCTTTTGGGGTTCTAGGTTATCGACCACCAAAGGCAGGGAACTATACAAAGCTGAGATTGAAGTAAAACTTGATTTTCACTCAAGCGCTACCCCAACTTATTGGCCTGCAGATGGCAACAAATTACCTGATTTGATTGACTTTTACGTTGTTAAAGGATTATCCAGCAGGTACATAGATGTTAAAAACTGTGAGGATCTCTCATCGGACCACTCACCGGTTGTCATGACAATAAATGATGAGGTTATTTCTCGGTCATACCCGTGCCAGCTTTCGAGTAACAAGACGAATTGGACCCTATTCAGGCAACTACTGGATGAAAGCATAGACCTTCATGTCCCTTTGAATGATATTTACCAGTTAGATGAAGAAGTCAAGAGATTTAATACTATTATTCAGAAAGCAGCATGGGAAAGCACTCCCCAGATCAACAGAAAACTGAAACAGAGAATAATCTGCCCTCCTCCAGAGGTGAATGAACTTGTCAGGAAAAAGAGGAAGGCCAGGAAAACCTGGCAGCGAGTTCGCACACCAGAAAATAAAAGAGCCTTGAACTTGCTCTGTAATGAGCTGAAGGAACTGATAAAAAAGGTTAAAAATGAGGGGATTGGAAAATATTTAAGCAAGCTAACAGCTCAGAAGGATACAGACTATTCACTTTGGAAGAGTACTAAAGGACTGAAAAGGCCGAAAACCCACCAGTCGCCCATCAGCCGGGAAGACGGGACATGGGCGAAAAGTGCGGCGGAGAAAGCCGTTCTCTTTGCCAGACACCTTGAGGAAATCTTTCAGCCGTTACCTAGACAAACAGCAGAGGAAAACACTAACTTTGAGCCGAAAGTAGATAGGAAAAACATACAGAAAGTAACGCTACAGGAATTGAGAGAAGAAATTAAGAGCAATCTAAGCGCAAAAAATTCCCCGGGTTTTGACCTGATAACAGGCCAAATACTAAAGGAACTGCCTGGAAAAGCCATGAGAAAACTACTCCATTTGATCAACGCTGCCTTCAGGCTGAAGTATGTGCCTAGTCTGTGGAAGGTGGCTGAGGTTATCATGATTCTAAAACCTGACAAAGCACCAACAGATAAAAAGTCCTACAGGCCAATCTCCCTGCTACCGGTGATCTCAAAACTATTTGAAAAACTGTTTTTGAAGAGATTAAAGCCTTTGTTAGAGGAAAGAACCCTGTTGCCGGATCATCAATTCGGATTCAGAGAAAAGCACTCCACTATTGACCAGGTACAAAGAATCACCCATGTTATTGAAAAGGCTCTTGAAGGGAAGAACATTTGCTCAGCCGTCTTCCTGGATGTAGCGCAAGCTTTTGATAAGGTCTGGCATCATGGGCTTGAGTACAAGTTACATAGGGATCTCCCAGAGGAATTCTATCTGATACTAAAGTCTTACATCTCAGAAAGATACTTTAGGGTGAAGCATGAGGATGAATATTCAACTTTAAAGAAAATATCCGTGGGAGTTCCCCAAGGGAGCGTATTGGGTCCAATTTTGTATTTGTTATACACGAGAGATTTACCAAACAGTGAGGAAACAACCGTTGCGACTTTTGCGGATGATACTGCTGTTCTGGCGGTAGGTAATGATGCCGAGACAGCGGCCAATAAACTGCAAACTTCAATCGCAGAGGTATGGGATTGGACTCGACGCTGGAGGATCAAACTCAATGAAACGAAATCAATACACACCAATTTTACCAACAGAAAAATAGAAATACAAAGGATCTACATCAATGAACAAGAAGTGCCATACTCTAACACTGCTAAGTATTTGGGTATGACTCTGGACGCAAAACTTAAATGGAGGGAGCATGTAAAAAAAAAGAAAGAGGAACTCAACATAAAATTCAGGAAATTGTACTGGCTGTTAGGTAGGAATTCACAACTAACAGTTGAAAACAAATTGCTGTTGTATAAACAAGTGCTGAGACCTGTGTGGACTTATGGTGTACAACTCTGGGGATGCACCAAGAAATCTAACATTCAAATGATACAAACTTTTCAAAACAAAGTACTTAGGAGTATCGTTGATGCCCCCTGGTATATTAGGAATGACAATCTGCACAAAGATCTCAAAGTAGAATATGTCAGTGAAATCGTAACAAAATATGCAGTTAACCATGACATGAGAATTCAGACTCATATAAATCCTGAAATGCTTTGCGTGGTGGAAGAAGCTCCGCACACGCTAAGAAGGCTTAAAAGATTGAAGCCCCAAGATTTGGTGACACACTAGTGCATTTAAATCTGTAAAACTCTAAAAGAGAGAAAGACAATAATCTCAACCCGGGGAACAGCCAGTGGGCTTCTACCCCATAAACCGTGACGTAATATTAAAGAAAAGCAACTTGTTGGGCTCGCTCAGTTGTTGCAAAGGGAGGTGTTTTTAGTGGGTTAGAGTCCCACACTACCTGGAGCTACGGGGCTCCAGTGTGTCTATAGAGATTTTCACCTGCCCTGCCGGAAAAAAAATAAAATAAAAAAATAATGTTTTCTATATAAAACTATCGTAAAATTTGATAGCATTCAATTTTTACGTTATACTTTTTTCTTTATTACGCAAATTTCAGAACGATACAGTAGCGTAGATATTGCCATTGTTTTGTAAATGTTTTATAAAAATTAAGTAAACAAGTAATTTTACCCATTCAGTTGAATCTGGAAGGATTTCGGATTTCAGGTCTCCACATTGAAGACCAAGGTAATGGCTTTCATGGAGCTAATTCCGTAAGTGAAAAAATTGTTGTGTGTTGTACTGTTCTGGAATAGGTCAGTAATTTTGAATATCTGGGCTGAAATGTGTCTTGCGTTACAAACAATGGTGTGGTGAAGCAACTGCACAACCTCACCCATCGTGTGTGTGACCATCAGGAGAACTCTGAAACCAACAAGTAAAAAAAATACACCAGAAGTTGTACACGGGGACGACCCTCCCTACACTTCTCTATGGGTCTGAGAATTGCACTTTAACGAAGTCGCAAGCCAATCGAATTATAGACGCCGGAGTGAGATTTCTCAAGCACGTGGCAGAATTTTATTTTTCAAGATAGAAAAACAAATGTCGATTTGTAGCAAGAGCTGAATATTAAGAGTATACTCAGCAGTATTGCCAAATATTGGCTAAAAGGTTTGGAACATCTTAAATGACTGCCGCTTCCCCAAACAGCTTTGGCATTATAAGCCAAAAGAACGGAGTGGTGTGGCGCGTTCGAAGAAGCGTTGGAGCGACCGTCTCCTCTTTCGGCTTATAGTAGTTTATTATTAGTTTATCTGCTTGGAAGCGGAATGAATCGTTTATGTATTAATCCTTGCTGAAGATGATGATGATGATGATGATGATGATGATGATGATGAGTTAATTTTTATATTTCTGTAAATTTTTTAATTTTTAAATTAAGTTTCAATTTTTTATTTTTTTATTACATCAAAACTTTGTGAATTTGGGAAAATGATTATTTCTTTGGGCATGTTACAGAACGTCCACGCCTTTACTTTCAATGCTTCTATTTCATACCGTACGCACCTATTTCCAATTCTGTTCTGTTTTGTATTTTATACCTACTGTTTCAAACACTTCGTCTTCGATGCAGTAACAAATCTGTATTAGTTGAGATTGTGTCCAAGACGCTGCTCCAAGCGAGTGTTACCGGTATTGATGTTTCTTTATTCAGCTGAGGCGTGAAGCTTTCGAGATGTGGTGAAGGAACACTGGACTGCAAAGTTGACAAACGAGGAAGTACTAATAAGAGTACACGCTGCTATGGAAAACAACTGCGGAAACCAGCAATGGAATATTTCGTCATGTACTTCGACTTTCAGGTTGATTCATCGTTGTAGCGTCGAGATGTTGAAAGCACAATTGTCGGTTGATTTTTCATATTGTTGTAAACCTGTAGAACGGTATTGAGTTGCTTTCTATCAATTTCGTGACTTCAAAATAAAAGAGAAAAGTGGATGTGTTAGAAATTATGATATTGATGTTAAGTTAGGTAAGTTCCAGGCGATCTGTGGAACAATCAACCGTACTTTTAGAAACAAGGTACGTCGAGATACAAAATGAAAATTTACAAAGTTACAAATGAAAAAAAAGTAAAAATAATGATATTAATTCAATTCTTCTGAAATCTTTGCTTCCGGCAAAATGTGTAACACTGTATAGCCGGGAATAAAAAATATATAAAAAAATAGTGAGGAAATAATATTGCAGAAAGTCAGCTGCCTGTTAAATACTAAACGCAGAAAACTATATCCAGATTTTACTGGCGAGAATGAATAAATTTATTCGAAAAACATTTGTACAGAGTAATACAGCGAGAGAGAGAGAGAGAGAGAGAGAAAGAGAGTGAGAGAGAGAGAGAGAGAGCGTGTGTGTGTGTTTGAGAGTTTGCAATCTCAAACCTCATCAAGTGGAAAATTCAGTGGCCTAGATGCGTACGCAATGTCGCGGGTGAGATTCAATCGAACAAAACAGGATCACGTCGCTTGCTCTATGAATAAAATAACAGCTGTTGCGCTTTCAATTGGCTGTGGATTATTTGCTGGCCTCGCGGAAAGTAGTTTGTTGTCGACACATATTGACTTCTAAGTAATAAATAAGAAAATTCATTTGACAAGAGGAACGCCATTGGAAATATTTAATGTTCAAGATTAAATTTTATTGTAAATTAAATCATCATAATCTTCTTAATGGTTTTAGAATTTAGCGGCCTGTTCCTATTCCACAGTATACCTTTTCTTAAGCCTACCAACTTTTTTTCTGCCTCTAGGGTTGTAATCTTTCCCTATCTTCGGTATTCTACTTTCTTCCATTCTATCTGTGTGTTGAATCCATTTTCTTCTCTATTCTTTAATCCTTCCATTAACTGCAAAATATCTAAATCACTTCTTATCTCCTCATTTCTTATATGATCTTGTCTATTACTCCTATTAACTGATCTCAGAAATTTCATTTCTACTGTTTGTATCTCTTGTTCATCTTTTACCACCCTCGCAGTTTAGAGCTAGAAAAGATATGTGTAACTGACTAATACTGACTCTTAACTCTGCTTGATGGCGACTTTTAAAATTATCTCAGGTTATCAAAGAAATTATTACTAACACAGTTAACTTGAAGGACTGCTAGTTTTAATGAGCATTTTCATTAACATGTTACAATTTGCATACAATCTTCATGGTTAACAATTATTAAATTTATACCTCTCATCAATTATTATTGAAAGGAGGTTCATAGACCAATTGAATTGCCAATAGTAATAGAGTTACAAAAAGATTGAATTAAATTGAGTTTAATGTTCAATTTGGTTTACTTGTTAAGTTGAATTCCTTTTGGTTGGTGAGTCCTTCCCTCGGAGTCTGCTATCTTGGAGATTGCGTTGTCGGCGATTCGGATGATCCTGTTGATGAATGACACTAACCACTTAATTATTTCGGTTACACTTTAATTATCACTGTTCACACGTACTCACTGATTCAGCGTGTAACTAGTGTATACTAATCAATTTTGACACCTTAGTAACTACGTGATTAAACTGAGTGCTCGCACTATCAATGATACATCCCGAAAACACTCCCACGATCCGCAACTTCCAAATGCACGCGTTCGATTCTCGATACTCTGAAGTTCGGTAATTACCACCAAGTTATTGAGTCTAACAATTACTTTAACCTGGCATATGTCGCTTACCGTACTACCGGGTTTAATACTATTTAAACGCACGACATGAATACTGTACTTCTTACTTATTGTAAGTTTTAGTTATAAAATTTTAATACGTGCTAACGAGTCTGAATAGTTGTAATGTTCGCCGTAGACTGCCCTGACAAAATTTCCAACTACATTTTTTATAGGCCTACCCCATCAAACATTTCCCATACTCACTATTTACAAATCACGTTCCCATTGGTTTCATCTACCGCGATATTCGATTTCCACCAACCCAACTAGCTAATTTCGCCCGCTTAAAAGTGATGCTATCTCTCATTCGTCAAAAAACAGCGCGTGGCAACTTTTACCGCGAACGCAAAACATGACGCCAACTCGAGTTTTCTCTCTCACCTACTCTGTCTAATACCTAGCGGTACGTATTGTCCGAGCACTCAATTCTCCCTCGACTTCACTTAACTTTATTGCCTTTTTTTAACGCAATACATTTTATGCTTTTACACCCTGTACATGACTTGCTGAATAACTTTCGCCCGACATACTGTCGCCTAGACTAGGGTGTGTGTGCTTTGAAAAACACCGCCACGCTGGTTTACAACAGTACATTAAGTCACATTACTTACACTTCTTATTCTAATATACATTTAGTAATCATGTTTTCTATATAAAACTATCGTAAAATTTGATAGCATTCAATTTTTACGTTATACTTTTTTCTTTATTACGCAAATTTCAGAACGATACAGTAGCGTAGATATTGCCATTGTTTTGTAAATTTTTTATAAAAATTAAATAAACAAGTAATTTTTCCCATTCAGTTGAATCTGGAAGGATTTCGGATCTCAGGTCTCCACATTGAAGACCAAGGTAATGGCTTTCATGGAGCTAATTCGGTAAGTGAAAAAATTGTTGTGTGTTGTACTGTTCTGGAATAGGTTAGTAATTTTGAATATCTGGGCTGTAATGCGTCTTGCGTTACAAACAATGGTGTGGTGAAGCAACTGCACAACCTCACCCATCGTGTGTGTGAACATCAGGAGAACTCTGAAACCAACAAGTAAAAAAAAATACGCCAGAAGTTGTACACGGGGACGACCCTCCCTACACTTCTCTATGGGTCTGAGAATTGCACTTTAACGAAGTCGCAAGCCAATCGAATTATAGAGGCCGGAGTGAGATTTCTCAAGCACGTGGCAGAATTTTATTTTTCAAGATAGAAAAACAAATGTCGATTTGTAGCAAGAGCTGAATATTAAGAGTATACTCAGCAGTATTGCCAAATATTGGCTAAAAGGTTTGGAACATCTTAAATGACTGCCGCTTCCCCAAACAGCTTTGGCATTATAAGCCAAAAGAACGGAGTGGTGTGGCGCGTTCGAAGAAGCGTTGGAGCGACCGTCTCCTCTTTCGGCTTATAGTAGTTTATTATTAGTTTATCTGCTTGGAAGCGGAATGAATCGTTTATGTATTAATCCTTGCTGAAGATGATGATGATGATGATGATGATGATGATGAGTTAATTTTTATATTTCTGTAAATTTTTTAATTTTTAAATTAAGTTTCAATTTTTTATTTTTTTATTACATCAAAACTTTGTGAATTTGGGAAATTGATTATTTCTTTGGTCATGTTACAGAACGTCCACGCCTTTTCTTTCAGTGCTTCTATTTCATACCGTACGCACCTATTTCTAATTCTGTTCTGTTTTGTATTTTATACCTACTGTTTCAAACACTTCGTCTTCGATGCAGTAACAAATCTGTATTTGTTGAGATTGTGTCCAAGACGCTGCTCCAAGCGAGTGCTACCGGTATTGATGTTTTTTTATTCAGCTGAGGCGTGAAGCTTTCGAGATGTGGTGAAGGAACACTGGACTGCAAAGTTGACAAACGAGGAAGTACTAATAAGAGTACACGCTGCTATGGAAAACAACTGCGGAAACCAGCAATGGA
The DNA here is from genome assembly GCA_034769895.1 of Magicicada septendecula. Lineage (NCBI taxonomy): Eukaryota > Metazoa > Arthropoda > Insecta > Hemiptera > Cicadidae > Magicicada > Magicicada septendecula. Next base: position 6,084,261 of record CM068371.1, read on the forward strand.
ATATTTCGTCATGTACTTCGACTTTCAGGTTGATTCATCGTTGTAGCGTCGAGATGTTGAAAGCACAATTGTCGGTTGATTTTTCATATTGTTGTAAACCTGTAGAACGGTATTGAGTTGCTTTCTATCAATTTCGTGACTTCAAAATAAAAGAGAAAAGTGGATGTGTTAGAAATTATGATATTGATGTTAAGTTAGGTAAGTTCCAGGCGATCTGTGGAACAATCAACCGTACTTTTAGAAACAAGGTACGTCGAGATACAAAATGAAAATTTACAAAGTTACAAATGAAAAAAAAGTAAAAATAATGATATTAATTCAATTCTTCTGAAATCTTTGCTTCCGGCAAAATGTGTAACACTGTATAGCCGGGAATAAAAAATATATAAAAAAATAGTGAGGAAATAATATAGCAGAAAGTCAGCTGCCTGTTAAATACTAAACGCAGAAAACTATATCCAGATTTTACTGGCGAGAATGAATAAATTTATTCGAAAAACATTTGTACAGAGTAATACAGCGAGAGAGAGAGAGAGAGAGAGAAAAAGAGAGTGAGAGAGAGAGAGAGAGAGCGTGTGTGTGTGTTTGAGAGTTTGCAATCTCAAACCTCATCAAGTGGAAAATTCAGTGGCCTAGATGCGTACGCAATGTCGCGGGTGAGATTCAATCGAACAAAACAGGATCACGTCGCTTGCTCTATGAATAAAATAACAGCTGTTGCGCTTTCAATTGGCTGTGGATTATTTGCTGGCCTCGCGGAAAGTAGTTTGTTGTCGACACATATTGACTTCTAAGTAATAAATAAGAAAATTCATTTGACAAGAGGAACGCCATTGGAAATATTTAATGTTCAAGATTAAATTTTATTGTAAATTAAATCATCATAATCTTCTTAATGGTTTTAGAATTTAGCGGCCTGTTCCTATTCCACAGTATACCTTTTCTTAAGCCTACCAACTTTTTTTCTGCCTCTAGGGTTGTAATCTTTCCCTATCTTCGGTATTCTACTTTCTTCCATTCTATCTGTGTGTTGAATCCATTTTCTTCTCTATTCTTTAATCCTTCCATTAACTGCAAAATATCTAAATCACTTCTTATCTCCTCATTTCTTATATGATCTTGTCTATTACTCCTATTAACTGATCTCAGAAATTTCATTTCTACTGTTTGTATCTCTTGTTCATCTTTTACCACCCTCGCAGTTTAGAGCTAGAAAAGATATGTGTAACTGACTAATACTGACTCTTAACTCTGCTTGATGGCGACTTTTAAAATTATCTCAGGTTATCAAAGAAATTATTACTAACACAGTTAACTTGAAGGACTGCTAGTTTTAATGAGCATTTTCATTAACATGTTACAATTTGCATACAATCTTCATGGTTAACAATTATTAAATTTATACCTCTCATCAATTATTATTGAAAGGAGGTTCATAGACCAATTGAATTGCCAATAGTAATAGAGTTACAAAAAGATTGAATTAAATTGAGTTTAATGTTCAATTTGGTTTACTTGTTAAGTTGAATTCCTTTTGGTTGGTGAGTCCTTCCCTCGGAGTCTGCTATCTTGGAGATTGCGTTGTCGGCGATTCGGATGATCCTGTTGATGAATGACACTAACCACTTAATTATTTCGGTTACACTTTAATTATCACTGTTCACACGTACTCACTGATTCAGCGTGTAACTAGTGTATACTAATCAATTTTGACACCTTAGTAACTACGTGATTAAACTGAGTGCTCGCACTATCAATGATACATCCCGAAAACACTCCCACGATCCGCAACTTCCAAATGCACGCGTTCGATTCTCGATACTCTGAAGTTCGGTAATTACCACCAAGTTATTGAGTCTAACAATTACTTTAACCTGGCATATGTCGCTTACCGTACTACCGGGTTTAATACTATTTAAACGCACGACATGAATACTGTACTTCTTACTTATTGTAAGTTTTAGTTATAAAATTTTAATACGTGCTAACGAGTCTGAATAGTTGTAATGTTCGCCGTAGACTGCCCTGACAAAATTTCCAACTACATTTTTTATAGGCCTACCCCATCAAACATTTCCCATACTCACTATTTACAAATCACGTTCCCATTGGTTTCATCTACCGCGATATTCGATTTCCACCAACCCAACTAGCTAATTTCGCCCGCTTAAAAGTGATGCTATCTCTCATTCGTCAAAAAACAGCGCGTGGCAACTTTTACCGCGAACGCAAAACATGACGCCAACTCGAGTTTTCTCTCTCACCTACTCTGTCTAATACCTAGCGGTACGTATTGTCCGAGCACTCAATTCTCCCTCGACTTCACTTAACTTTATTGCCTTTTTTTAACGCAATACATTTTATGCTTTTACACCCTGTACATGACTTGCTGAATAACTTTCGCCCGACATACTGTCGCCTAGACTAGGGTGTGTGTGCTTTGAAAAACACCGCCACGCTGGTTTACAACAGTACATTAAGTCACATTACTTACACTTCTTATTCTAATATACATTTAGTAATCATGTTTTCTATATAAAACTATCGTAAAATTTGATAGCATTCAATTTTTACGTTATACTTTTTTCTTTATTACGCAAATTTCAGAACGATACAGTAGCGTAGATATTGCCATTGTTTTGTAAATTTTTTATAAAAATTAAATAAACAAGTAATTTTTCCCATTCAGTTGAATCTGGAAGGATTTCGGATCTCAGGTCTCCACATTGAAGACCAAGGTAATGGCTTTCATGGAGCTAATTCGGTAAGTGAAAAAATTGTTGTGTGTTGTACTGTTCTGGAATAGGTTAGTAATTTTGAATATCTGGGCTGTAATGCGTCTTGCGTTACAAACAATGGTGTGGTGAAGCAACTGCACAACCTCACCCATCGTGTGTGTGAACATCAGGAGAACTCTGAAACCAACAAGTAAAAAAAAATACGCCAGAAGTTGTACACGGGGACGACCCTCCCTACACTTCTCTATGGGTCTGAGAATTGCACTTTAACGAAGTCGCAAGCCAATCGAATTATAGAGGCCGGAGTGAGATTTCTCAAGCACGTGGCAGAATTTTATTTTTCAAGATAGAAAAACAAATGTCGATTTGTAGCAAGAGCTGAATATTAAGAGTATACTCAGCAGTATTGCCAAATATTGGCTAAAAGGTTTGGAACATCTTAAATGACTGCCGCTTCCCCAAACAGCTTTGGCATTATAAGCCAAAAGAACGGAGTGGTGTGGCGCGTTCGAAGAAGCGTTGGAGCGACCGTCTCCTCTTTCGGCTTATAGTAGTTTATTATTAGTTTATCTGCTTGGAAGCGGAATGAATCGTTTATGTATTAATCCTTGCTGAAGATGATGATGATGATGATGATGATGATGATGAGTTAATTTTTATATTTCTGTAAATTTTTTAATTTTTAAATTAAGTTTCAATTTTTTATTTTTTTATTACATCAAAACTTTGTGAATTTGGGAAATTGATTATTTCTTTGGTCATGTTACAGAACGTCCACGCCTTTTCTTTCAGTGCTTCTATTTCATACCGTACGCACCGATTTCTAATTCTGTTCTGTTTTGTATTTTATACCTACTGTTTCAAACACTTCGTCTTCGATGCAGTAACAAATCTGTATTTGTTGAGATTGTGTCCAAGACGCTGCTCCAAGCGAGTGCTACCGGTATTGATGTTTCTTTATTCAGCTGAGGCGTGAAGCTTTCGAGATGTGGTGAAGGAACACTGGACTGCAAAGTTGACAAACGAGGAAGTACTAATAAGAGTACACGCTGCTATGGAAAACAACTGCGGAAACCAGCAATGGAATATTTCGTCATGTACTTCGACTTTCAGGTTGATTCATCGTTGTAGCGTCGAGATGTTGAAAGCACAATTGTCGGTTGATTTTTCATATTGTTGTAAACCTGTAGAACGGTATTGAGTTGCTTTCTATCAATTTCGTGACTTCAAAATAAAAGAGAAATGTGGATGTGTTAGAAATTATGATATTGATGTTAAGTTAGGTAAGTTCCAGGCGATCTGTGGAACAATCAACCGTACTTTTAGAAACAAGGTACGTCGAGATACAAAATGAAAATTTACAAAGTTACAAATGAAAAAAAAGTAAAAATAATGATATTAATTCAATTCTTCTGAAATCTTTGCTTCCGGCAAAATGTGTAACACTGTATAGCCGGGAATAAAAAATATATAAAAAAATAGTGAGGAAATAATATAGCAGAAAGTCAGCTGCCTGTTAAATACTAAACGCAGAAAACTATATCCAGATTTTACTGGCGAGAATGAATAAATTTATTCGAAAAACATTTGTACAGAGTAATACAGCGAGAGAGAGAGAGAGAGAAAGAGAGTGAGAGAGAGAGAGAGAGCGCGTGTGTGTGTGTTTGAGAGTTTGCAATCTCAAACCTCATCAAGTGGAAAATTCAGTGGCCTAGATGCGTACGCAATGTCGCGGGTGAGATTCAATCGAACAAAACAGGATCACGTCGCTTGCTCTATGAATAAAATAACAGCTGTTGCGCTTTCAATTGGCTGTGGATTATTTGCTGGCCTCGCGGAAAGTAGTTTGTTGTCGACACATATTGACTTCTAAGTAATAAATAAGAAAATTCATTTGACAAGAGGAACGCCATTGGAAATATTTAATGTTCAAGATTAAATTTTATTGTAAATTAAATCATCATAATCTTCTTAATGGTTTTAGAATTTAGCGGCCTGTTCCTATTCCACAGTATACCTTTTCTTAAGCCTACCAACTTTTTTTCTGCCTCTAGGGTTGTAATCTTTCCCTATCTTCGGTATTCTACTTTCTTCCAATCTATCTGTGTGTTGAATCCATTTTCTTCTCTATTCTTTAATCCTTCCATTAACTGCAAAATATCTAAATCACTTCTTATCTCCTCATTTCTTATATGATCTTGTCTATTACTCCTATTAACTGATCTCAGAAAATTCATTTCTACTGTTTGTATCTCTTGTTCATCTTTTACCACCCTCGCAGTTTAGAGCTAGAAAAGATATGTGTAACTGACTAATACTGACTCTTAACTCTGCTTGATGGCGACTTTCAAAATTATCTCAGGTTATCAAAGAAATTATTACTAACACAGTTAACTTGAAGGACTGCTAGTTTTAATGAGCATTTTCATTAACATGTTACAATTTGCATACAATCTTCATGGTTAACAATTATTAAATTTATACCTCTCATCAATTATTTTTGAAAGGAGGTTCATAGACCAATTGAATTGCCAATAGTAATAGAGTTACAAAAAGATTGAATTAAATTGAGTTTAATGTTCAATTTGGTTTACTTGTTAAGTTGAATTCCTTTTGGTTGGTGAGTCCTTCCCTCGGAGTCTGCTATCTTGGAGATTGCGTTGTCGGCGATTCGGATGATCCTGTTGATGAATGACACTAACCACTTAATTATTTCGGTTACACTTTAATTATCACTGTTCACACGTACTCACTGATTCAGCGTGTAACTAGTGTATACTAATCAATTTTGACACCTTAGTAACTACGTGATTAAACTGAGTGCTCGCACTATCAATGATACATCCCGAAAACACTCCCACGATCCGCAACTTCCAAATGCACGCGTTCGATTCTCGATACTGTGAAGTTCGGTAATTACCACCAAGTTATTGAGTCTAGCAATTACTTTAACCTGGCATATGTCGCTTACCGTACTACCGGGTTTAATACTATTTAAACGCACGACATGAATACTGTACTTCTTACTTATTGTAAGTTTTAGTTATAAAATTTTAATACGTGCTAACGAGTCTGAATAGTTGTAATGTTCGCCGTAGACTGCCCTGACAAAATTTCCAACTACATTTTTTATAGGCCTACCCCATCAAACATTTCCCATACTCACTATTTACAAATCACGTTCCCATTGGTTTCATCTACCGCGATATTCGATTTCCACCAACCCAACTAGCTAATTTCGCCCGCTTAAAAGTGATGCTATTTCTCATTCGTCAAAAAACAGCGCGTGGCAACTTTTACCGCGAACGCAAAACATGACGCCAACTCGAGTTTTCTCTCTCACCTACTCTGTCTAATACCTAGCGGTACGTATTGTCCGAGCACTCAATTCTCCCTCGACTTCACTTAACTTTATTGCCTTTTTTTAACGCAATACATTTTATGCTTTTACACCCTGTACATGACTTGCTGAATAACTTTCGCCCGACATACTGTCGCCTAGACTAGGGTGTGTGTGCTTTGAAAAACACCGCCACGCTGGTTTACAACAGTACATTAAGTCACATTACTTACACTTCTTATTCTAATATACATTTAGTAATCATGTTTTCTATATAAAACTATCGTAAAATTTGATAGCATTCAATTTTTACGTTATACTTTTTTCTTTATTACGCAAATTTCAGAACGATACAGTAGCGTAGATATTGCCATTGTTTTGTAAATTTTTTATAAAAATTAAATAAACAAGTAATTTTTCCCATTCAGTTGAATCTGGAAGGATTTCGGATCTCAGGTCTCCACATTGAAGACCAAGGTAATGGCTTTCATGGAGCTAATTCGGTAAGTGAAAAAATTGTTGTGTGTTGTACTGTTCTGGAATAGGTTAGTAATTTTGAATATCTGGGCTGTAATGCGTCTTGCGTTACAAACAATGGTGTGGTGAAGCAACTGCACAACCTCACCCATCGTGTGTGTGAACATCAGGAGAACTCTGAAACCAACAAGAAAAAAAAAATACGCCAGAAGTTGTACACGGGGACGACCCTCCCTACACTTCTCTATGGGTCTCAGAATTGCACTTTAACGAAGTCGCAAGCCAATCGAATTATAGAGGCCGGAGTGAGATTTCTCAAGCACGTGGCAGAATTTTATTTTTCAAGATAGAAAAACAAATGTCGATTTGTAGCAAGAGCTGAATATTAAGAGTATACTCAGCAGTATTGCCAAATATTGGCTAAAAGGTTTGGAACATCTTAAATGACTGCCGCTTCCCCAAACAGCTTTGGCATTATAAGCCAAAAGAACGGAGTGGTGTGGCGCGTTCGAAGAAGCGTTGGAGCGACCGTCTCCTCTTTCGGCTTATAGTAGTTTATTATTAGTTTATCTGCTTGGAAGCGGAATGAATCGTTTATGTATTAATCCTTGCTGAAGATGATGATGATGATGATGATGATGATGAGTTAATTTTTATATTTCTGTAAATTTTTTAATTTTTAAATTAAGTTTCAATTTTTTATTTTTTTATTACATCAAAACTTTGTGAATTTGGGAAATTGATTATTTCTTTGGTCATGTTACAGAACGTCCACGCCTTTTCTTTCAGTGCTTCTATTTCATACCGTACGCACCTATTTCTAATTCTGTTCTGTTTTGTATTTTATACCTACTGTTTCAAACACTTCGTCTTCGATGCAGTAACAAATCTGTATTTGTTGAGATTGTGTCCAAGACGCTGCTCCAAGCGAGTGCTACCGGTATTGATGTTTTTTTATTCAGCTGAGGCGTGAAGCTTTCGAGATGTGGTGAAGGAACACTGGACTGCAAAGTTGACAAACGAGGAAGTACTAATAAGAGTACACGCTGCTATGGAAAACAACTGCGGAAACCAGCAATGGAATATTTCGTCATGTACTTCGACTTTCAGGTTGATTCATCGTTGTAGCGTCGAGATGTTGAAAGCACAATTGTCGGTTGATTTTTCATATTGTTGTAAACCTGTAGAACGGTATTGAGTTGCTTTCTATCAATTTCGTGACTTCAAAATAAAAGAGAAATGTGGATGTGTTAGAAATTATGATATTGATGTTAAGTTAGGTAAGTTCCAGGCGATCTGTGGAACAATCAACCGTACTTTTAGAAACAAGTTACGTCGAGATACAAAATGAAAATTTACAAAGTTATGGCAGTCTCTGTACTGCTCTATGGATGTGAACTATGGACAATAATAAAAAAAAAGAAGACAGTAAAATACAGACTCCGGAAATGCCATTCTTAAGAGGAGTTAAAAGGTGTTCTAAACTTGACCGTACAAGAAGTGAAGCCGTAAGACAAGGGTTACAAGTTTTTAACTTGAATAAAAAATTAAAAGATTACAAACAGCAGGTGGAAAGAACAGTTAGAAAGAATGTCAGACTCTAGACTGGCCAAAAAAAGTCTGGAAATACAAACCTATAGGACACAAGTGTGTGGGCAGATCCAGACAGAGATGGCTGGAGGATCTTCGAAGGCGGAACATGCAGCACCTTGCCTATCCTGTCTTGTGAAGAAGATGATGATAATGACGAGGACTGTACTGAGAATACGCACATTTTTGCTTCTGGTCAAATTTTTGTTCCAAAAAGTAAGATAAAGAAATTTACAGACTATTCACCTTTTAATTATAAATTTGATATCCCGTTTTTCGACCATTAAACTAAACAATATATAGCGCTTAAATGTTCGTATACTTTTCCATTCAGTAATTTACTCACGGTTGTCAATGTTTAGTTGGCATGCTGCTTCTGACCCGTGTAACAAAGACGCTTTTGCATATTTTTCTGAAACGGTTAATGGCCTGTGAAACGCTACGCAGTTTATTATCGTTGACGCTAATCCGACGCGTTCACAAAGTTTGGAACTGCGAACTTCGCTGAAACCAAAGTTTGTGTCAAAGTATGCGTTACGCTGCTGCTAACGAAAAGCGCTTTTAAGGGGGAATCGATTTTCTCTGTTACGGAAACATGTGCAATATTTCATTATATCTTCTTCTTCTTCTTCTTCTTCTTCTTCTTCTTCTTCTTCTTCTTCTTCTTCTTCTTCTTCTTCTTCTTCTTCTTCTTCTTCTTCTTCTTCTTCTTCTTCCACTCAACCTAGCGTTGCAATTTCGGCAGACAGTCTATAAATCACCTCGTACCTTCTTCTTTCTTTTATCTGGGCCATGTATTCGTGCCTGAGCCCCCCCCCAAACTATCATTTGATCACTCCCTCAATCAAGGAGATATGAGCCAGCTCCAATGGAGTAGCCAGAAACGAAATGTCAGTATACGGCAGGAACTGAATATTATGAGTATACTCAATAGTATTGCCCAATATCGGCTAAAATGATTGGAACATCTTTAACGAATGGATAACTGCCGCATCACCAAACAACCATTGCATTATACTATACGCCAAAAGGACGGAGAGGTGATGGGACACAACAGATCGGAGCTAAAGTTCCACAACAGGTTTAAACACAAAGAAAGTTTCAATCGTAGACGTGTAGCCAGAATTTTTAATTACAACACTTTAGTTGGTTGTAATTAATTATAGTAACTATTTTAGATACTTTATGACACAGCCAGCACACAGTAAAATGTTTCAACAAAAGCCACAAACACAGTTCACGTCGCAGAGGCAATAATAACAGACTCCACATATTGTCAGCCATTGCTCAAACAGAAATAAACAAAATAAACCATAGATTTGAGTGCAATAGTGTAAAGGCATTTGGTTGCTGCTGTGCATAAGGCTTGTTACTTATGCAACTGGAGACAATCGGAGGTTAATTTTTGAAGAGCCCTCGTATTTAATAAAATCTCCTAAATTATAAGATTCCCACATTGGATTTAAAGTGACTTTTATCCAATAGTTTGTTTCTACTTTAATATTAAATTATTAGCATGAACATGAGAATGCTATTAAGTTTGTCTTTAATACAAATTTGTTTTAATAATTAATACGGTTAACCATTACTCAGTTACACTTCTTGTTCTTATTTATAAACATATTTATATTGTAAGACCTGGTCAAGTGAAAGACGCTCCCAAATTTTACAGCAAAAACATTTTCCAGTTACAGGAAGGAGCTAGACTTTGTGCGTAAGTCTATACAAACCACGTTTACTGTAATACACAGTATTTTTGTGAAAAAGGAATTGATAAACTGCCGGATGTAAGAAGGACGCCGATTGGAACCATTGCGGGAAGGAGAAGCAATGTTGTTGGTCACCAGTGATAGGCCAGTGATGGTATAAAAAATGGAACTTAAATTAAAAACTAAAAAAATTAAATATAGAAATATAAAAACCAATTCATCATCGTCATCATTAATACAAAAATGGTTTCTTCCGACCCCAAGCAGACTAGAGGTAGGCAATCCCAACGCCTCTTCCGATCTCAAGCAGACTAGAGGTAGGCAATCCCAACGCCTCTTCCGATCCCAAGCAGACTAGAGGTAGGCAATCCCAACGCCTCTACCGATCCCAAGCAGACTAGAGGTAGGCACTCCCAACGCCTCTTCCGATCCCAAGCAGACTAGAGGTAGGCACTCCCAACGCCTCTTCCGATCCCAAGCAGACTAGAGGTAGACACTCCCAACGCCTCTTCCGATCCCAACAAGACTAGAGGTAGGCACTCCCAACGCCTCTTCCGAATGCAAGCAGACTAGAGGTATGCACTCCCAACGCGTCTTCCGATCCCAAGTAGACTAGAGGTAGGCACTCCCAACGCCTCTTCCGATCCCAACCAGACTAGAGGTAGGCACTCCCAACGCCTCTTCCGATCCCAAGCAGACTAGAGGTAGGCAATCCCAACGCCTCTTCCGATCCCAAGCAGTCTAGAGGTAGGCACTCCCAACGCCTCTTCCGATCCCAACCAGACTAGAGGTAGGCACTCCCAACGCCTCTTCCGATCCCAAGCAGACTAGAGGTAGGCACTCCCAACGCCTCTTCCGATCCCAACCAGACTAGAGATAGGCACTCCCAACGCCTCTTCCGATACCAAGCAGACTAGAGGTAGGCACACCCAACGCCTCTTCCGATCCCAACCAGACTAGAGATAGGCACTCCCAACGCCTCTTCCGATCCCAAGCAGACTAGAGGTAGGCAATCCCAACGCCTCTTCCGATCCCAAGCAGACTAGAGGTAGGCACTCCCAACGCCTCTTCCGATCCCAAGCAGACTAGAGGTAGGCACTCCCAACGCCTCTTCCGATCCCAAGCAGACTAGAGGTAGACACTCCCAACGCCTCTTCCGATCCCAACAAGACTAGAGGTAGGCACTCCCAACGCCTCTTCCGAATGCAAGCAGACTAGAGGTATGCACTCCCAACGCGTCTTCCGATCCAAAGTAGACTAGAGGTAGGCACTCCCAACGCCTCTTCCGATCCCAAGCAGACTAGAGGTAGGCACTCCCAACGCCTCTTCCGATCCCAAGCAGACTAGAGGTAGGCACTCCCAACGCCTCTTCCGATCCCAAGCAGTCTAGAGGTAGGCACTCCCAACGCCTCTTCCGATCCCAACCAGACTAGAGGTAGGCACTCCCAACGCCTCTTCCGATCCCAAGCAGACTAGAGGTAGACACTCCCAACGCCTCTTCCGATCCCAACAAGACTAGAGGTAGGCACTCCCAACGCCTCTTCCGAATGCAAGCAGACTAGAGGTATGCACTCCCAACGCGTCTTCCGATCCAAAGTAGACTAGAGGTAGGCACTCCCAACGCCTCTTCCGATCCCAACCAGACTAGAGGTAGGCACTCCCAACGCCTCTTCCGATCCCAAGCAGACTAGAGGTAGGCACTCCCAACGCCTCTTCCGATCCCAAGCAGTCTAGAGGTAGGCACTCCCAACGCCTCTTCCGATCCCAACCAGACTAGAGGTAGGCACTCCCAACGCCTCTTCCGATCCCAAGCAGACTAGAGGTAGGCACTCCCAACGCCTCTTCCGATCCCAACCAGACTAGAGATAGGCACTCCCAACGCCTCTTCCGATACCAAGCAGACTAGAGGTAGGCACACCCAACGCCTCTTCCGATCCCAACCAGACTAGAGGTAGGCACTCCCAACGCCTCTTCCGATCCCAAGCAGACTAGAGGTAGGCACTCCCAACGCCTCTTCCGATCCCAACCAGACTAGAGATAGGCACTCCCAACGCCTCTTCCGATCCCAAGCAGACTAGAGGTAGGCACTCCCAACGCCTCTTCCGATCCCAACCAAACTAGAGATAGGCACTCCCAACGCCTCTTCCGATCCCAAGCAGACTAGAGGTAGGCACACCCAACGCCTCTTTCGATCCCAACCAGACAAGAGGTAGGCACTCCCAAAGCCTCTTCCGATCCCAAGCAGACTAGAGGTAGGCACTCCCAACGCCTCTTCCGATCCCAACCAGACTAGAGGTAGGCACTCCCAACGCTTCTTCCGATCCCAAGCAGACTAGAGGTAGGCACTCCCAACGCCTCTTCCGATCCCAAGCAGACTAAAAGTAGGCACTCCCAACGCCTCTCCCGATCCCAAGCAGACTAGAGGTAGGCAATCCCAACGCCTCTTCCGATCCCAACAAGACTAGAGGTAGGCACTCCCAACGCCTCTTCCGAATGCAAGCAGACTAGAGGTATGCACTCCCAACGCCTCTTCCGATCCCAAGTAGACTAGAGGTAGGCACTCCCAACGCCTCTTCCGATCCCAAGCAGACTAGAGGTAGGCACTCCCAACGCCTCTTCCGATCCCAAGCAGACTAGAGGTAGGCACTCCCAACGCCTCTTCCGATCCCAAGCAGACTAGAGTTAGGCACTCCCAACGCGTCTTCCGATCCCAAGCAGACTAGAGGTAGGCACTCCCAACGCCTCTTCCGATCCCAACCAGACTAGAGATAGGCACTCCCAACGCCTCTTCCGATTCCAAGCAGACTAGAGGTAGGCACTCCCAACGCCTCTTCCGATCCCAACCAGACTAGAGATAGGCACTCCCAACGCCTCTTCCGATTCCAAGAAGACTAGAGGTAGGCACTCCCAACGCCTCTTCCGATCCCAACCAGACTAGAGATAGGCACTCCCAACGCCTCTTCCGATCCCAAGCAGACTAGAGGTAGGCACACCCAACGCCTCTTCCGATCCCAACCAGACAAGAGGTAGGCACTCCCAAAGCCTCTTCCGATCCCAAGCAGACTAGAGGTAGGCACTCCCAACGCCTCTTCCGATCCCAACCAGACTAGAGTTAGGCACTCCCAACGCCTCTTCCGATCCCAAGCAGACTAAAGGTAGGCACTCCCAACGCTTCTTCCGATCCCAAGCAGACTAGAGGTAGGCACTCCCAACGCCTCTTCCGATCCCAAGCAGACTAGAAGTAGGCACTCCCAACGCCTCTCCCGATCCCAAGCAGACTAGAGGTAGGCAATCCCAACGCCTCTTCCGATCCCAAGCAGACTAGAGGTAGGCTCTCCCAACGCCTTTTCCGATCCCAAGCAGACTAGAGGTAGGCACTCCCAACGCCTCTTCCGATCCCAAGCAGACTAGAGGTAGGCACTCCCAACGCCTCTTCCGATCCCAAGCAGACTAGAGGTAGGCACTACCAACGCCTCTTCCGATCCCAAGCAGACTAGAAGTAGGCACTCCCAACGCCTCTTCCGATCCCAAGCAGACTAGAGTTAGGCACTCCCAACGCGTCTTCCGATCGCAAGCAGACTAGAGTTAGGCACTCCCAACGCCTCTTCCGATCGCAAGCAGACTAGAAGTAGGCACTCCCAACGCCTCTTCCGATCCCAAGCAGACTAGAGGTAGGCACTCCCAACGCCTCTTCCGATCCCAAGCAGACTAGAGGTAGGCACTCCCAACGCCTCTTCCGATCCCAAGCAGACAAGAGGTAGGCACTCTCAACGCCTCTTCCGATCCCAAGCAGACTAGAGGTAGGCACTCCCAACGCGTCTTCCGATCCCAAGCAGACGAGAGGTAGGCACTCCCAACGCCTCTTCCGATCCCAAGCAGACCAGAGGTAGGCACTCCCAACGCGTCTTCCGATCCCAAGCAGACTAGAGGTAGGCACTCCCAGCGCGTCTTCCGATCCCAAGCAGACTAGAGGTAGGCACTCCCAGCGCGTCTTCCGATCCCAAGCAGACTAGAGGTAGGCACTCCCAACGCGTCTTCGGACACCCCACACCTCTTCGTCTTGTTGACTTATAATTCAATATTTGTTTGGGGATGCGACAGTGACCCATTAGGTTACGATGTTCTAAATACGTTCACCGATACCGGAAAATCCTATCGAGTGTACTGATAGTATTCAGTTCTGCCGTACTTCTGCATTTGTTCGGCGATCTTGAAGAGTTTTACTTTGCCACGCTCTAGTCTGGAAAATCTCATTTCGGCTACTTGAATACGACTAACCTGGGATTTCGTTAACGTCCAATTCTCAGACCTTAGAGAATTTTATTAATTAAAATTAATTAGGACGAATATTGTTAGTGACAGGTCTTTCGAAAAGAAACAGCAACAAAATAAATGAATGAAAATTAAACACGGAGTGTACCCTGAGGTAATTAAATACGACAAGGTACAGTAATCAGAAAGCTGATTAAAAATTGTGCAGAAACGTGGCGTGAATAAGTTGTTACTTAGCGTCATGATTTTGTCATCACTTGGAAGCAAACCTGTTCAATATTGTGGAAGTGACGTAGAATGTGAAATAAAGCAACTAAATTTATAAACTGGTAACCAAGGCCGTTAATAACTTTCTTTTAGCTCTCTCCATCCCCTTTCTCATCTCTCTTTGCCTCCTCCTTCTTCCAACAAACCATTAGCCTAATAGTCTGTTACAACCTGCTCATTCTACATCTTGTTTGGTCTTCCGAGGGATCTCCGTCCCTGCCGTCAATACCTATACATAATCTTTGGCATTCTTCGTAAAATTGTTCCCATTTTCTCTATACTCTTTAATTTGGTCACTCGAGCTGGCAACTGGTAATTGTTCCCTTATTTCTGTATCCCAATGCGGCAGTTCTCTTGACGCTTAAAATAATTAGAAATTTTCACCCTGGCCGCGTTATGAGCGTTGAGCAGGGCTAGCTCTGTAGCGAGGCTGCCACTTATCTACCTCTGAGTGCAGTGATATTGTTCGGGACATCCTCCCTAGATGTTGCCTTCACCACAAGACAAGAAGAAAGCTAGACAAGAGACGTGTATCAAATTCTATAAGACAATGGCAGTACATGGACAGACCTGGACTATAGAGAAGACGACTGGTGCCAATGACAGGCTGCAGAAATGAGGTATTTGAGATCGGTAAAGTGATATACGCGACTCGATCATATCAAAAACGAGTATATTAGACGAGAACTTGAGATATAGTGTTCCTAAATGGACTCATTCAGATTTATAGAAATTGCTGGAAACAATATCTAGAAAGAATGGAAAATACCCGCTTTCCGAAGTTCGCTTATGTGTATGAGCTGGTTGGAAGAAGACGGCGGGAGTCATGAGGCCTGAACAGGAGAAAACCTTTCCATGAAGTGATGATGATGATGATTTCTGTAGTCCCTTTAAGGGTCTCTCCTTGTGCAACCTGAGATCCTCCGTAGCAATTTCATCTCTACCGTTTGGATTCTTTTTTCGTTTCTTCCTGTGAGTGTTCACGTTTCACTGGTAGAAAACAAACTCTAATTTGTAAAATTTGTAAACATTTTTGTAAAATTTCACTAATGTGTCTTTAGTTACTTTATATTCTTTACGTTTCTATTTATTGTACCATTTATGTAGTTAAATCGTTCTATCTTTTGCCTATAAGTATTTTATCCTTGTATGATACAAAGTTACCTAGAGAAATAAGTATTTTATCCTTGTATGATACATAGTTACCTAGAGAACTAAATATCTTTTCTTGCTCTATTTTAATATTGTTAACAATTATTTTGGAACTAATTGGTTACTTTTAAATGCAATTATTTTTGTTTTTGGGATTGTATTTGTAACTTGATCGTTTGATAATGTATATAATACATGTACTGCTTTTTTGAAAAGGATATTGGCTGTCTGTAATTATTTCTTGGTCATCTACAAAGACTATAGTCATTACAAATAGTCTTTATCTCTTTATCTCATAGTTTAAAATTACCATTCGTTGTAGACTCAATAGCCTAACACGCTCTCTAAGGTACTTTAATTGTTTTGTTGTGAACCTGCTTTCAAGGTCGTCGTTTTCACTCCAACAAAGTAGTTAAATTAAAATATTGTAAACATCCTGATAGCTATCGAGGGCTATATGACAAGATCATCGACGATGAACAAGGAAGAACAGTGAAGGCAAAGAAGCATGAGCATAGCAGTATTGAAGAGAAAGACGGTATGGAGACGTCAGAAGAGCTGGAGATGGTTGACAGATAGCAAAGGTTACAGTGTGAAGCTTGTGAAAAGAAGAAAAAGGAAACGGCCTCGAGAGTCTTGGAGAGATGAAGCGCACGAGTCCATGGAAAGATCAAATCTCAAAGATTTGGAATGAAAAAGTACAGGAGGTTGAAGATTGTTGTTGGAAGGCTTGTATGAGTATAGTGTGTGGGTAAGTTATCTAATGTTTCTATTATGTTCTTTTATACATTGCCATGGTGATATAGAAAGCTGTTGTGCACCTGATGAGCTACCACACAATCAAATAATGTAATAAGCCCGAAACTTTTAGCGATAGTTTCAATAGTCATGAAGATTCTACACGTTCTAGAAAGTTTGAGAAAACAGCTCTAAGGCTTTCTTGGCACTGGTGTGCGATTTCCGCCTGATGTTCATTGCCGGCATTCCCTACCAATAAACACAGAGGCTGCAGTTGTGAAAACTCTTTTGCACCGATCATATCGCAAGTGTTAAAATTTTGTGATATTATGATTTATAAATAATTTAGTTAGTGTTGATTACCAGCGCGTCGACATCTCTATAAGAGAGGAGAATAAACATATATTTTTGCAGTGTTATCATTTTTCTTGTAGGCGTGTTAACAGAGTTGTCACTATAGATTTCTCTGGTGTCTAATGATTTATGCCACTGTTTTAAATCACGATCTATGGTATCTCCGTAACAACGAATTGTGTTTCAAGTGTCATGTATTCTGACAGACAATAAATCTTAAACTAGATTATATTTTGATAGCTTTTAAATAGATATATGCGTTTGTAATGCAGCAGAATGGTAATTATGGAATAATAAGCGATCTGGTAATTAATGAAGGCTCTGTATTATGTTCGTGTATATTAAATCATTACTAATAGTATTTCGTTGTCTTTTACAGGTAAGGACAGTGCTTCTAAGAGACGGTTTCTGGCTAAAATGACATGTAAGTTAAAAATTAAATTAAACTTCCTAAAAATTAATAAATTTAAATTATTAACAAAAATCGCTAATGTGGTACTCTCGCGTTTCCCCAAAGATGAAAACGTAACTCATGTCGCAAAAATTCAACCACCATTTCTGGACTAAACAGTTCTTCTTCTTATTCATATTTTCTTTCAGGCCTCGGTCCACTCATTGACTCGACCTTCTTTTCTTTTGTCTTCCGATGTTGCAATTTCTGGTGGGAAGATAAAACATCGGTTGCTTAGGTAGTGTGTCCCGGATGACTGCTATGTATGATATTACAATCCGAAGGGACGGAGAGGTGTGGAACGTCCGGGAAAGCGTTCGAGTGACCGGCTCCAGACTGTCTGCTTGGGATTGAAACAAATCATTTTTGGTTTAATCCTTGTTTGAAATGCTGAAGATGGTGAGGGCAAAAGCTGGAAGACATGACGCAATCAGAGGGCTGTCGTAACGGGAGTTCCTGGTTCCGACGACGATAAGTAGTCTTCAGATGACGAGCAAAACATCATCATCATCATCATCATCATCATCTTATTCTTAACGGTTTTAGGCTTTAGCGGCCTGTTCCTATTCCACAGTCCACCTTTTCTTAAACCTACCAACTTTTCTTCTGTCTTTAGAGTTGTAATCTTTCGCTATTTTTGGTATTCTACTATCTTCCATTCTATCTATGTGTAGAACACATTTTCTTCTATATTCTTTAATTCTTTTATTAACTGCAAACATATCTAAATCACTTGTTATCTCCTTATTTCTTATGTGATCTCGTTTATTACGCCTTTTAACTGATCTCAGAAATTTCATTTCTGCTCTTTGTATCTTCTGTTTACCTTATTTCTTTATGATCCAAGTTTCTGATCCATAAAGTAGTGTAGGTATTGCTATTGTTTTATAAAATTTCATTTAGGTTTCTTTTCTACATTTCACAATGCTGATGGCAAAAACTGGAAGACATGAAACAATCAGATGGCTGTTCATAATGGTAATTCCTGTTCACATAACGAGCAAAACATTGAAGCTAATTGTTCTAAATGTTTGATAACATGGGGATTTGATACCTGTGTTCAAACTTGAACGTGAACGTATAAAACCGTTTCGTTAGAGATATCGTTAATAGCATTGACTGCAGTAGTGTCTGGTGTCTCGGCCACAGTAACTGTACTCTATTTGTCACGGAGACTTTCACTGCTACTGAATCGCATTCCCCACCGTACTGTTGTCTGTATGAGCCGGTTAATAACGTAGAAGCAAGCGATAATAAAGATTTTACCACAAAACGAGTGTAGCGCGCGCGCACACACACACACACAATGACGTGTCTGAAATACCGATGCTGCGAATACGGTTTGTAGGATTCTGTTGTGTGCGTGTGCGTGTGACAATGTTACAGTAATACCCCTGAGTTCCGCGGTTCTTCATCGCCACTCCCACTTCGTCCCTCACCATCATTCCACCGTCGTTTGTCACTATCGTTCAGTACTGTACTGGACTTGAATATGCAACGACGTGTTTCGCACTAAATCTATACATGATAACGACCAAAGTTAGACGAAACTTAGGATTGTTTTCTGTTACGTTTACGTGTTAGAGTTACGTTTTGTATTTGTTACGCCTGAAACTGATAAAGTCGCTAGTACAGTAGAAGTTGTCAATCTTGCCAGGCAATTGATGGTGATGATGCTCTTGGTACCACTGACAATTGACGAGCTCATCGAAAAGCCGACACCTCAGACAATTCCAAGGTTGACAGACGGTCTCAACTCAGTTTAAAAAGGAATACAAATCAGAGAGCATGTAGACTCCAATGAAGAGCGCGTTATAGCTACAAGGCAAGGAATACAAAAAATTATTTACTTGTTACGAAGAAATTTTGTGTGAAAAAAAGACATTGTGTCGTCACACGAGTCTGTTAGGTTTTATGAAGCCATTGACATCTAAATAACTTCATTTTCTTTAACATTTTTATTTTAATACTATTTTGTATTATGTGTATGAAAAACTAAAAGTTTTTACCATACTTTTCTTTTTAACAAGTGTACTTGTGCACACTTTTCTTTTCCTTAGCCCTTGATACTAATTAACTAAACTTTATATGTACAGTGAAACTTGGTTATAACGTCATTGAAGGGACCAAAAAAATAATGACGTTATGTCCGAGTGACGTTATAAAAGAGTCGTTATAAAAGACCCTTTTTAATCACTAGTAAGGAAGGAGAAATAAAAAAAAGATCTTTGCATTATTAACATTATTCGTGATATTTATTCTAAAGTTTACAAACTGCATTTCATTTATACAAACAGCATGAAGAATATTTTAAAAGATCAAAAAGAAAGTACATGTAACTTACATTTAGGCTTACTGTCCAAAGTAATCCGTAATTTTCTTTTACGCTCCTTTCTGAAAAATAAATTCTTTCTGTTGTGCTGTGGAGATGCTGCGCTGCATTGAACGTGTCGTCAGACGTCTCTCTAAAGCAGTAAAATCGTGAAAGAGTTTCGGCGGCTCTCATTGCTTCCTGTACTGTCGGACAAACGATGTCGGCATCCTCCTCTTGCTCAGCATCTTCTTCAACACTATCTTCTGCTTCTATGTTTTTTACTTCCGCGATAATTTCTGCGTCACTCAACACTTGGAATGTTTCTACTTGGTCACCCACTGATGCATAGGAATCAAGTTCATTTCCAAATTCATTTACGTCGAGTTTCTTAATCCACTCCGAGAGCGGCAAGTCGTCGTCTTCGTCATCATCGTGTAAATTTTCATGTACGAGTTGTGTTTACTAAAGCATTTTGCTATCGTCTTCTGTGTTACGCTCTTCCAAGAGTCGTCTAGGAATTGTATTGCATCTAAGAGTGAAATTGTGGCAGGTTGCGCCGTGTCCATACAGAAAATAATTTTTTTTTAAAGTTGCGTGCGGTAGTGACACTTTAGGCTTCTATGACGCCTTGGTCGATAGGTTGCAGGACACTCGTACAGTTGGCCGGTAAGAAGACCAGATTAATGTTTGTCAAATTTAACTTTGGATGGGTTGCACAGTTGTCAACTAGAAGTAGAATTTTTCTGTTTTTCGATGACAGTTCTTTATCCCACTTTCTTAGTTCATCTTCAAAAATACTAGAAGTCATCCACGCTATTTTGTTGGCAGTGTAACTTACAGGAAGTTTTTTGATGATTTTAAAACATCTAGGATGCAAAATTTTCCCAATAACTAAAAGTTCCCTTTTTTAGGTTCCCGTCATGTTCGCACAAACAAAAACAGTAACTCTTTGTTTAGAGAGCTTCCCACCAACGCACTTTTCATTTTTAAATTTGAAAGTCTTATCTGGAGTTAATTTATAAAAGTTTCCGGCTTCATCTCCATTAAAGATGTCTTCATCTTTATATGATCGTCTAATTTGTGGCCAAGTGTTACGCACCCAATCGCCTGTAACGTTCAGATCTACGCATTTTGCCTCACCACAAATTTTTGAAAAGGAAATCGAGTGTCGGGCCTTAAATCGATCTAACCATCCGTTGGAGTACGTAAAATCAATACCAAACAATTTTCCGAATTCTGTAGCTTTCTCTTTCAGAATTGGTCCACTCACAGGAATATCTGAACATCGACACTCTTTGAACCATTTCAATAATGCTGCATCCACATCACCATGTTCGCATTTCCTAATTTTTTTAATTTTTTCTCCATCTGGCGCTGGCGCCGGCGGTCCTGTTACAGTGCTTATCGCTTGCATACAATGTATGTCTGTAGCCATGGGCGTAGCGCGCGCGCACATATATACGTTTATATGAAATTTAGAGTAAAATATCTGAGAAATTTTTGACGCTATAACAGAGTAGTACAATATTTAGTGACGTTAAAACCGGGAATTTTTATAATGTTAAAGATATCAGTTTGACCGGACTTATGACAAAATAACGCTACACCCGAGTTGACGTAACAGCCGAGGCCGTAATAACCAAGTTCCACTGTATTTATATGCACAGTTGTAACCAGATTTAAGCGAATCCGACTTGCGCGCTCTTCGTCGGTCCCACCTATCGCGTAACTCTGGGATATTACGGTATTCAGTATCTGAAGCTTTGCCACATGATAAGGATCGGTTACCGCCTGGAAACTGTGACTTTCACCGTCCAAAGTGAGCATGAGCTCGAGTCCCACTCAAGGTTTCTAATCGTGTCTCCTTTCTCTGAAATCAATAGTAAAGATCTTGCTGTGTTCCGTTAATGACACTAAGCTTACAGTCAACACACCAGTTGATCCTCTCTCTAGTGCTCACGGTCACCATGATAGGATTTGTCCAATTTGGAATTGAATACAACATGATCTTAATTTGGTCCACCACTCTATCCATTTTGTCAGTAAATAGGAAATTAAGAACACAACCGTAAAAATCCGTAAGTATGATTTGATTATGTAGGGGAATCAATGCAAATTTTTTAAACATGTCAAACGATATATTTCCATTTTCTAGTTCTTCTATTTTATTCCTTTCTTCCTTTTTTGTGATTTGAATTTATGTCTAACAGCGCTGGCCTCTCGATATCGTTTTTAAATATTGTGAAAAATATTTTTCTCGTCTTCTTCTTCTTCTTCAGGTTGTGGGCCTTACGATCCGTTGCGCACGCCTTGATCTGACCATCTTTTTCTTTGATCTTCCAATATTCCGCTGTCCTTTTGAATTATAAACCAAAATTTGTTTTGGTATCCTGTTCGTATGCATCCTTTCAACATGGTCCCTAATCCTGTCTGAACTGCTTTATCCTTTCGTTTAGCTTGTATATATTCCAACGACGTTCCGTACATCATCATTTCTTACCCGGTCTCCTTTTTCTGTCTTCTGCAACTATTTAACTGTTTAAAGAATATAATATCTTCTTCTTCTTCTTCTTCTTCTTCTTCTTCTTCTTCTTCTTCTTCTTCTTCTTCTTCTTCTTCTTCTTCTTCTTCTTCTTCTTCTTCTTCTTCTTCTTCTTCTTCTTCTTCTTCTTCTTCTTCTTCTTCCTCCTCCTCCTCCTCCTCCTCCTCCTCCTCCTCCTCCTTCTTCTCCTCCTCCTCCTCCTCCTCCTCCTCCTCCTCCTCCTCCTCCTCCTCCTCCTCCTCCTCCTCCTCCTCCTCTTTTTCTGTTGACTTAGGAGATTCGACTGTGTATCACCAAATTTCGTACTTGATACAATCAGTTTAACCTATTTTTGACGGAAACTTAAAAAAGAATCTTCGATTCAGCTTACTCATATTTTCCGTTGTCGACTTCTATCTGTTCATACGTCGTTTAAAGAATTCACCAAAAGATTTTTTTTATTAAAATGCGTAGAAATTACTTTTCTCTTGCCAATTTCCTGTATACGTACCGTAGTTATATAGTTTCGGAATTTGTTCTTTTCAGAAACGCGGTGTTAACGAAAGAGTGGATTTTACAAAACCAACTAGAAAACCGGCCGGCAATTAAGAACTGTTCTCATCATCAACAGAGTTTCAAAGGTTTAGAGCTTGTGCTTGTGTGTGTGTGCGCGCGCTTGTGCGTGTGCGTGTGCGTGTGTGTGGCAGAGAGAGAGAGAGAGAGAGAGAGAGAGAGAGAGAGAGAGAGAGAGAGAGAGAGAGAGAGAGAGAGAGAGAGAGAGAGAGAGAGAGAGAGAGAGTGAGAGTGAGAGGGGGCATGTCTGTTTGCGTTTGTGCGTTAACAGTAATTTCATTTCATTTAAAATGTTTCAACACATTTTTAACGTTTTCTTGGAACACTTTTATTTACTTTTTTGTTTAAGGGGACGGTTGTTCTGTCAGAATTTCAAATCTGTTGCGGAAATCCGAAGTCTCCAGTCATTTATAACTGACGTGAGATCTGCCGTCACTGTGTAACATAGTGTAACGCCTTCTTTTTCACTGTCACTCATCGCTGTCACTTGCGACAGTGTCTGCTTTAGGCGTGCGTTAACCCTGCGATGTATCACGTCCATCGGTACACCGCATTTTAATGTTTCATATTAATATTGATATCCGTCTTGGTTTCCGAGGCTAAGTGTTGGAATTGTGAGTTGTTGATTGAGACCACCGTGTAGGGCAACCAACACTATGCAAACGGACGACGATGACGAAGAAGGATGTATCCCGATTGAAACAAATCAAAGCTTAAGACAAGGTTGTTGTCCGTCACCACTACTTTTAACCTTCATCCAGGCGATCTCCTCAAATTATGGAAACAACAATCCCCTGACGGGATTAAAATCCAATGAAATAAAAGCTTGAAAACCATTCTCTTCGCTAATGACCAAGCTATATTCGCCACTTCAGAAGACAATCTCCAGCGAGCAAAATACATCTTACATAAAATGGGAAAAGAATATAACTGTAACATATTTGAATCAAAGACAAAAGTAATAGCCTTTATAGGACATGAACCATTTCGGACCAAAATATGCATAGACAACACGTGCATAGAACAAGTAAGACATTTCAACTATCTTGGACGTGACGTTACTTATGATCAAGACAGAGACATAGAAAATAAAGTGACGAACTTAAGGAGAATGTGTGGAACAATCTGGAGAACGTTGGGAAATAAGAGTAGAAAAGAAACCTAAATAAAATTTTATAAACAATGGGAATACCTACACTACTGTATGGTTCTGAAACTTGGGTCATAAAGAAATAAGGTGAACAGAAGATATAAACAGCAGACATTAAATTTCTGAGATCACTAAAAGGTGTAATAGACGAGATCATATAACAAAATGAGGAGATAAGAAGTGATTTAGATATTTTGCAGTTAATGAAAGGATTAAGCAATATAGAAGAAAATGGATTCAACACATAGATAGAATGGAAGAAATTAGAGTACCGAAGATAGCGAAAGATTACAACCCTAGAGGCAGAAGAAAAGGTGGTAAGTCTAAGAAAAGGTGGACTGTGGAATAGGAACAGACCGCTAAATTCTCAAACCGTTAAGAAGATTATGATGATTTAATTTGCAATAATATTTAATCTTGAACATTAAATATTTCCAATGGCGTTCCTCTTGTGTTCTAGCTTATTCATTTTATCACCTTATGCTTAGGTGATAAGTAAAGGCGAAAAATAGTAAAGTTTAAGACACAGAATTAGATGGCTAGGACATATTTGTACAATGGAGAAGACCAGAAGTACGACATCTATTACCGAATGGAAGCCATTGGAGTTAAAACATAACAGAGGAAAACCGAGAAGGAGGCGAATGGAGCGTGTTGAAGAGAACTTCGAACCATAGGGATCAGAGGATGGAAGATTGTTGCTTAGAACAGGAGGGAATTGTGTAGAATTGTTGAGGAGGCCAAACTCATAGAGGGATAAATAGAACCAATGGAAGCAGAAGATTAATATTGATGGGGTATAGCCTATAGTGGGCCGTATGTGGAGTATGCGATAAAGGAGTTCATGGAAACCAACTTAATTAAAAAAGGAAACAGTTTATAGTTTTAAAAAAAAAAAAAAAAAGAAAATTAAATCGTTAATTTGTCTGAGCACGCTGCTAATATTTCTCAGAGGGATTTATTTTATTATAAAGGGGCGTATAGAATGAAACTGATTCTATAAAACACAACACAACTTAATTAAAAAAGGAACCAGTTTATAGTTTAAAAAAAAAAAAAGAAAAATTAAATCGTTAATTTGTCTGAGCACGCTGCTAACATTTCTCAGAGGGATTTATTTTACTATCAAGGGGCGTATAGAATTAAACTGATTCTATAAAACACAACACAACTTAATTAAAAAAGGAAACAGTTTATAGTTAAAAAAAAAAAAAAAAAGAAAAATTAAATCGTTAATTTGTCTGAGCACGCTGCTAACATTTCTCAGAGGGATTTATTTTATTATCAAGGGGCGTATAGAATGAAGCTGATTCTATAAAACACAACACTTAATTAAAAAAGGAACCAGTTTATAGTTTAAAAAAAAAAAAAAAAAAAAAATTAAATCGTTAATTTGTCTGAGCACGCTGCTAACATTTCTCAAAGGGATTTATTTTATTATCAAGGGGCGTACAGAATGGAACTGATTCTTTTTGCTTGCACTCTGTGGAAACGCGCAGTTTTTTTTTAAAGTCAGCCGACTGTGAATCTGTTCAGCGTAACAAGGGCAAAGACTAAGCCTTGCAAAACATTATCAATACTATATTTTTTGTGCTTAAACTTGTTAAAATTTAATTCTCACATCCCGGCTGCTTAATAGTTACATGAAAATATTATTTAATATGCATACTTAAAGTTTATTACGGTTCCAAATATCAGACATGTCCAAATATGATCTTAGGTGATACTCTGATTGTGACCTATCTTACTCTTAAAATGTACCAGATGATTTGGAAGTGGTCCAACATAGTGATCCTACAGTTCTTCTGCTTCTTCTTCACTACATGGCTTGGGCTTTAGCCCGTCTCGACTTCACAGAGTCTCTGACCCTTTTTTTAGGGTCTTCCATGATCTCTCGTTCCTCCCACTGGCCTACATTCAAACGCTTGATTATGGATACGTGTGTCTACCATGCATTCCACATGGGACTTTCAATTCTGTCTGTATTTCTTTATTCTATCCAGAACCGACTGTACCTTTAGGTCTTTCCTTATGTCGTCATTTTGTAGATGATGTCTCACACTGCGTCCCTTAACTGCTCTTAAATTTTAATTTCCATGGCCTGGATTTTTGAAATACCTTTTTGCAGGAGAGCCCACGTTTCACATCCATACATTATAGTCGGCACAGCCACGACCTTATAGAACTTTAGCTGTGTCTCCCTCTGCGTTTTATTCTTCAATAGTCGTCTTATTGTTCCACAAGTATAATTAAACTCATTTAACTTTCTCTCGATATTGTTAAGAACAACAATACGAGATTTCACATCCCGAATAATAAAATCTGATACCTACTCCAAAATACTATTATCAATTACAGTTTTTGCTCTTACTGGGCTCTTCCATAAGAAGGCCATTGCTTTTGTCTTAGTATTTGAGACCTTAAAATTGTATTTCTGGCAGATTGTATGCAAGGTATAAATAGTCCTATGTGACTGTTTATACGCCCGTCAGCCGTAGAAAAGACGACCGGTCTAGGGGTTGTGTGCCCCGAAATCAATGTGTCTGCTCCTTCAGTTTGGGGATTGTGCGAGAGGGCTGTAACTCTGCCATATAAAATTTAGAGTACTCAAATTCTTTACAGGGGAAATACCGCCTGGATGAGGAGGAACGTTTTTCATCAAATATTTACTTTCCATATTAATATAATGAGTCTATTTTTGTTTAATTATGGTCGTCCTCGGCAAAATGAAAACTTTCAAATAAATGCACTCTTCTGAACATATAACAATTACAAGTAGTTTCTGAGAAACAAAAACAAACATTTACACGTACAGCAATTGGTGTCTGAAGCATATAAGTCGCCGCTCCTTCGATACCGTAGTCTGCGTTGAGGGAATATTTCCCCGTCGCCTTCACGTCCCCTGACGATTGCGTGATCTCGTTGCATCGCGGCCGGCTTATTAGATTGTCGGATGGCAGTGGTACGTGTCAGTTTCACACAACTTCACTGAGTCGACACTTGAGTTACTTTGACACAAACGTCTTTGTTCTTGCACGAGTACAGAACTTGTTACGTGCGTAGATAGCTCTACCTTTACTTCGGTGTAAATAAGTCGACACCAGAGACAGTAAAATAACCACAAGTTTTATGTATGTCAATCTTATCCAAAGCAAAAATTAAGTAATTTTCTTCTGCTTAAACTGTATAAATCCGTATAACAATAATATTCATACTTTGTACGGTACCAACAATAAACTATATATGTTACGACGGTCTACTTGATCGTAGGTACAGTGGAAACAAATACATGACACCAATTAAGTCACTAATCACCAGCTTTAATTTTCACAGTTAAACATTTCGTAATTAACAACACAGTCTCTGACAACGAACCAATTAAAAATTGTTCACACGCAATAAAATGTCAACTAATATTGAAACACAATTGTATTAAAATATACCGCCCGATTATAAAACACAACACTTCACTAATAACCACTTGAACGCACAGAGTACTGTCGCCCGATAATAACTGAACTGGGCGTCCCTGCGTACCTGTATTTATTACCCGCCGAAAATGTAGATTATTCCACATACTACGTAAGATGCTCTACACTACGATGTAATTGATTGCGGCCTTGACACATTGCGTGCGGCCGCGCGAATTTTGACACAGTCTAGCAAATGCGCTGAGAATCACGTACGCCACAACATTCAGACTCTGGAACATTCGCTAAACACGTAGATTGTTCTGCAACGTCGTAACTCTATTGTCTCGACGGTCGCACCAATCGTCGTGTACAATAGAAACAGAATAATTGGCACAGGATAAAATCAATAATTAGAAGGTAATTTCAGTAAAAAATAAAAAGTCTTCTTCTTCTTCTTCTTCTTCTTCTTCTTCTTCAAGGATTAGGTTATACAAACCTGTTCCGGCACCCATGTCGTCCTCGGACGACCCACGTCTCTTCTACCAATGGCTTTATAGTTCAGTGCCGCTTTCGGCTTTCGATTCTCCCTCATTCTTTGCAAATTATGCCACCATTGACTTCTGTAAGCTGATATAATTTCATTTATGTCCTCTACTACGAGTTCTGCTCTGATATACTCATTCCTTATTCTATCTTGCAATGTATGATTTAAAATACTTTGTAGAAAGTGCATTTCAGCACTCTGAATCTTGCCGCATCCCTTTTTGCCTCACTCGCATAAATATGTCAATGTGGGTATTGTAATTGTCTTATAAAATTTAATCCTTGTGATGTGTCTTGTTTTATTTTTAAGATTTCTATAGGTGAGTAATAGAAATACAAAGAAACGTTTAATATCAGAATAACTGATACTAAGCCACCAAATCCTATCTCATAAAGAGAAGGGCGTAGGCGAATCCTCTGCGCGCCAAAAAACAGTGGTCTTTCGGTAAGGTATGGTAACCTTGACAGAAGAGTCTCTGTTCCTTCTCGTAGGGGACTGTGCAACTGGCCAGTAACCTGTTCATGTAAAACTTTGTAATACTGTACTTATAATCAATGACATTATTTCTTCAAGCTAAAAATTGTCCAGCACACGGTAATGAAAAAGAAACAATAAATGTGACCTTATTAAAATGTGTTAGCAGTGCTGATAAGCCGTGGTTTCGTGGTAATTGTACCAGACGTCTCGAATCGGTCTCACCATCGGAATTCATCTTCAGTGGAAATTTAACGTGGTTGGTGTTTGCCAAATAACACCAGTACTGAGGCAAAACCATTTGGCATTGCGTCTTTGCAGCCGTGGCAGGATCAGGGTCGAGCCCAATGACTGCCAGAAGAGAAACTTAGTGCTGGTACAGTCGACGGTTAACCTAAAAACTGGAATGGAAACCGCCAACACGATCATTCGCTTGATGGGGGGGTGGGCACTGTTGCTGGAAATGGTTTAGACAACAGGTGTTGTTTGGCTCGTTGACAGTGAGCCGCTCTTGACTGATGCATCATAAATATTACATTTTCACTCTTTACCAATGTCCTTACTTCACCAAATTGAGGCAACCAACCATTTTATGGCCTGAAGTAATCTCACTATCCTCATTACCAGTCATATAAAAAATTACTCATATACAGTGCAACTTTCTTATAACGAAATTCAATGGACCGGACAAATGTACTCGTTAAAATCGAGTGCTCGCTACATCCGAGTTGTCGACTCGCAAGCCTAAATTTTATACCGTGATTATCGAACACACAACGAAAAAAGTCTACCATAGAAGAGGCTTTGCACAATAAAATTTGACATGTTTTATATTCAACGCTTAAAAGTGAAAATTAGACTTTAAACATTTTTTCTACGCTAACATTCTTTAGTGCATTCACGAAATGTAGTAAAAGTAACTGAGTAGGAAAAACTTACCAAAAATCAGTCGGCTAACTAGCAAAAAACGCAAAACTTTCCACGCCACATGTACGATATTTATTTTTAAATTATAAGAAAATTCACTCCAATTTATTTGTCTGTTTGTTTTTCGTTCTAAATGGAATCGTCAAAATTATATTTCGCACACAGAACTTAATTAACCTTAAAAAAGTCATCTATTTTTGTTTGTTCAGTAATTTTGTATCTTTAGGTATCAAAACAGTTTTATAGTTTATTTAAATATTCCAGGAATTTATGACTTACATTATTAGTTTCACTAATAGCGTTAATGATTTTAAACGAAAGTTTAAAATGCTGTATTGTAACGAACGTTTGGTAGACCTTAACCCATAACAAGCCTGCGATAAAATGCTCGTTATAACCAAGTCTCTAATGCGTTACTACTCGTTAAAAGCGAGTTTAATTATCGTTACTAAAATACAAAACCAAACAAATCTCGTATTTCCGCTCATTACATCCGAATTCTTGTTATAAGCGAGTTCGTTTTTCGCGAGTTCCACTGTACCTGCATACCTGTGTATTTCTTATCCAGACTTACAGTAGACATATCAGCTCTAATAGCGAAGTATTAAGTTTAGCTGTAAGCTCCACTGTTTGTACTCCACTCGTACCAAGTACGAATATGTGCCGATTATATGTAGGTTGAAAGGTATGGGAGTTTTGCAGCCTGACGTGCGGGCCTTGAAGCGATAACAGTACAGCAGTGTGAGAACTAGGCCTATTGCCGGAAAAGTCAGTCAGCCGTGTTTAATTTACACAAGAGTTTGCACGTTTGCGGGTAAATTAGTATGCGACTGTTGACACAGATGCAACAATTGCACCAACAATGAGAGACGTGCATTGTCGTCGTCGATGCACAGCGGGGGAGAGGGCGTGAAGGTAACAATAAAAAATTGGGCGTAACTAATTTCGCTCCGGAGAAACGAAAGTTAGCCGAGTGTGAAATATATTATTCTATTCACGCCATAAAAGTCAAACCAGCCCAGCCCTGTGACAACGTCCAATTTGCATTGTCTAGTTAACTGTAATACCACCTGACGAACGATGACAATGTTTTTATGTTCAAACCCTATTTGTGTATCTGCTTAAGACATTTTTCAAATCAATGAAAGAATTCGTCGTCATCCTCATCATTATTATCATCATTTTCATCAACTTTTCTCGTGATTCTACAGCATCATGATCTCCATTACTTGTGCTTTCACCCGATGCCGGATTAAGGGTGGGCTAGGGGGCTAAAACCCCGGACCCCGCTTGTCGAAGGGGGCCCATGCTCGACCATTTAAAAATTTTCATTTTCGAACGAATAAATAAAATTTTCCGAGCAAGCGAAATAATAATCGCACTGGCAAGGAGAGTTCCTGAAGTGCTGACCACGAATTTAAATGAACCTTGGGGACATGTTTAGGTACAAGGTTATGGTAAAAGCCAAAGTTTAACGCTCAAAATTCTCCCAGTTATCAGCTATTCCAATAGGAAACTGCGAGGCTGAGATATCATTTTCTACTCTTAAACAATCAAGAACATGTACCGATCAACAATGCCTGATAGCCGATTAACTAATTTAGAAATGTTAACTATTGAAACAGAGTTATTAAAAATATTAGAATTGAATGATTTGATAGGAGAGTTTGCCGGAAAGAAGAGCAGAAAGAAATATTTCAATTAAATAATTTTGTATTGTCTAGCTTTTTTTTACTGTTCATTTATTGTAAACAGATCTGCGAAATAAAATAATAGTAAACAGTTTCAGCATCTATTTAATCAGTATAAAATAAAAAAATATGTGAGTAAAAATACGATTTAAGAACAATATCTTGTTTATTATATTTATTAAATGATTGTCTGAATAAGGTAAAGTATTTTGCAAAACGCGAAATTTTCATATATGGGTCCTTGCTCGTAAATAGCCCCGGCCCACAGATTCTTATACATTGCTCACCAGTTTGTCACGATCATCAGTTCTTACGTACGTTATCTGGCTAGGAACGACCATATCTATGCGACTTCCAGTTTCCTCTGATTTTCTTAACTATGAGTTGTTTTTTTCTTTTTACCATTTTGGAACTCCAGCACTGACCGTTGTTTTACAGCTCCCTTGGTCAATATCTTTGACTGTATATCTAATTAATGATACACTAGTTCAGTCAAATCTATTAGGATATCGGATTACAGAATTCTACACTGAAGACCAAGGTTACATGACCCATACAAGCAAAAGTTGTAGGTAATAAGTCAGTAACATTGAATCTGTGGGCTACAATGTGTCTTACATTACAAACAATGATGTGGTGAAGAAGCTGCTCAAGTTGTAGGTAAAGAAGTCAGTAACATTGAATCTGTCGGCTACAATGTGTCTTACATTACAAACAATGATGTGGTGAAGAAGCTCCTCAATTTCAACCATATGTGCGCGACCATCACGAGAAATCTAAAATCATTGAGGAAAGAAAGACGCCTGAGTTTCTACAGGGCGGTGGCCTTCTTCACGCTTCTCTATGGGTCTGAAAATTTGACTTTAACGAAGTCCCAGACGAGTACTATTCAAGCGGCTGAAACGAGATTTCTCAGGCACATGGCAGTGTATACTCTGCAAGATCGCGTAATGAACGTCGATATACAGCAGGAACTGAACATGATGAGTATACTGGATACGATTGCCCAGTATCGGCTAAAATGGTTGGAACATCGTAACCAAATGGATGACTGCCGCATCCCAAACGACTATGGAATTGAAAGCCGAAAGCGTAGAGAGGTGTATGGCGTCAGTAGAAACGTTGGAGTGCCCTGCTCTAGTCTATCTGCTTGCAACCGGAACAAACCTTTTTTGGTTTAATCCTTGCTAACGATGATGCTGATTATGATGATCCATCAATTTTCCTCGACGTTGTACAGCCCTATCGGGTAATGCTCTCCATTTGTTTCTGCTTTCCACCGAGGCAGATTCTTTCACGCACATTCATCAGTCCTTGAGCGTCCTAGCAACTTCCAGATTTAGGCGACTTCCAATTGCCTTTGATTTTTTTAACTATCAGTTACACCTTTACTACCATTTTGGCATTCTAGCAGTGATCATTCGTGTACAGCCCCTTTGGTGAACATCTTTGACTGATACCTAATTAGGGGAGAGGATTCATCATTGGTCGGAATGCGGTTTAGAGTTGGCTGTACACTAATCGAGCCAAATCTGCAAGTATTTCGGATTATACATTTCTACACTGATGGCTTTTCATGGACATTCAGTTTCCTCCGCTTTACTTAACTATCAGTTCATGGCCGGCTCTAGTGGAAGGCCAGAATATTAAACGTGGCAACACTGGAACCAGCTGATATTTGAGGCCGACTAGACGATCTTTTAATTTATGTATATTTCAGTAATCAAATCCCGTCACTTTTAATTACCGGTTAACAGCAGTTTTATAAATTCTTCACCTTTTTCAAACTAAAAGTTTATAGTGTATAATACTGTTATATTATTTAAGAAATATAATAATTAACTCATTCATATGATACGATTTAAATAATTCGAACAAAATTAATTCATTAGTCCTAACACTAATTCACTAATTTCTCGTCTTAAACGTATAGTACTAAGTGCACACTGACCTATAAATTAGATTTAGCTATAAATAGGCCTACTCATGATTGAATATCTAATTAATGAGAGGGTACATCATCATCGTCGTCGTCGTCGTCGTCATCATCACCACCACCACCATCGTTATCTTTTTCTTGTGGCTCTACGGTCCCATTCTTTAATGACGTCCCCCGTTTTTGCTTTTGTCAAGACATATTTGTAATCGTCGCAGTAGCGTATCAAGAATTTAGCCTTGGGGGGGGGGGAGTCCGATCGAGTCGGGTTCATACAAAAGAAAAAAAAACAAGTGAAGACTAATCAACATTACTATCTTTAAAGTATTTCACAAACGTGTGATAATATCCTGAAATCAGTACCACTAAAATAAACGGTAATAACACGATAAAAATACGCGTTACTGAAATATTGTTTAGAAGATATTTGAATAGACTGAATTATGAATAACTCTTCTTACCGCTGGTGCAGTAATTTTCATAAATTTAATTTTCATTTTTATTTTTTTAAATTAATTTCTTTATTAAATTAATTTAAAAAATTTAAAATTAATTTAATTAATTTTTAATTAATCATTTTAATTTTTTTTTCTTTTCTCTCCTCGTGACTCTGCACCTGGACTGGACTAAGACCTTCTTCGTTCTTCCTTTCGCCAGGTCCATTGATCCTCAGTTCGTCATATTAATTAATTATGTAGAAACAATAACTTAACCGTACATAATGTAATATAACACTATCTCTGTAATTATTGTTACTATTACTCATTATACTATTTCGGACATTAACTATCGTTTTAGAAACAATTTTAAACTCGACGTTTCGACTTTTAAAATTTGAGGTCATCGTCAGGTATAAATATGTTTTTTACAACATCATACCTATCAATACTAAATAGATTTCGCCGCAAAATACCGGCAATGTGAGGGCAGTGTGAAATACACTTAGGAAGTGTATAAAAGAGGAAGTGTTTGTTGTCCCCGTTATATTGTCGTTTCCTTTTTCTTTTGAGATCAGAATGAAATCCCTCCTAAGGCTGCGTTCTTGGTAGCCTAAGTAAATTCCTCTGTTTCTAATACTTAATCATCTTTTTTGTTGAGGGTTGGTGTGACGATTTATATTTAGCATTGAAGATATAACGTAAAAACTTTATTTGAAAGTTGTTTGAAATTTTGTTTAAACAATTGTGAATCTCCGAAATATTATAATATGCAATAGTAACAATAATAACAGGCCTGGCATCAATTACTAGCTTTATGATTTGTAACAAAGCTAGAAATCGGCGGCAGGCTTGTTATCATTGTTACTATTGATATTATAATATTATGACATTAACCATCGTTAAAAAATTTAACTTTATGATTCGTAATGGATGAAAAATTAAACAAATTTAGGAATGTCTGTAGAACGATTCACAGGTACCTTAAAAATAAGGCAATGAAGGAAACAAGGATAAGGTTTTTTTAACACTGTAGCGGTACCAGTTTTGATGTACGGAAATGAAGCCAGAGTTATGACAGAAAGAGACATAGCAAAGATTCAGTCAGCGGAGATGAAGTTTACGTGTAGTACGCTTAGGCTGTACCACTGTCGAGAGAATGAAGAATGTGGATATAAGGACGGAAATGGGGGTCGATCCATTGTTGGAACGGGTAAGTAGCAACAAAGGAAGGTGGTTGCGAACATTTGGGAAGAATGGCGGGAGACAGGATTCCAGTGCTAGCAATGGATGTAGACCGGTGGGGAAGAGAGATGTAGGACGGCCGAGAGCGAAGTGGGTCCTGGAACAGGTTCAGGATAGAGCCTAATCCTTGAGGTTGATGATGGTTCATAATAACGGTGTAATATGTAATATATCTTCAACATTTACTTGGAAGGTATTTTTAGAGAAGCTTTAGATTAATGTGATGTGGGAATCTCTCTGAATGGTGAAAGAATAAATAACATACGTTAAGCGGATAAGAAACATACATACAGTGAAGACAAGAAAGCGTTGAAGAAAAGTGAAGATAAGAGAGTAGTTGGACGACCTAGAGTCTCATGGCTGAGAAATTTAAGGACCTGCTTTGGCATGAATACAACTGACTTATTCCGTGCAGCAGTACAGAAAGTTAAAATAGTCTGTATGATATCCAACATCCGAAACGGATAGGAACTATCAGAAGAAGAAGAAGAAGTAGTATAATATACACAGCCTACACATTCCGCCGACGGTCACTTCAGATGAACACAGCCAGCATGACATTCAAGAAGAAGTAGTATAAATCAATGTGAGTATTGCAATAGTCTTATAAAATTTAATCCTTGTGCTGTGTCTTGTTTTATTTCTAAGATTTTATGATTCGTACCACAAATATTCGTAAATTTATTTATCTTCCCTCTTATATCATATTAAGATTCATAGCTTACTACACAGCCGAGATATTTGAAACGGCAAATATAATACTTATATTATTATTAATTCAAACATTTTTTGCTACAGTCTATTTCTTGATGTATATAATATTTATTTAAAATGTATATTTACTTTACCTCAAGATGTTATTTTTCCCTTATTTAGAACATGATAATAATAGCACAATTGTTATTATGTTTTTAAAACCTGATACAATTTTCAAAGCACTCAACATCAAAAATACACAAAATACTAAAATATATACACCACAATCACACATAATAATAACATTTAAAAAACCGAAAACCAACGGGAAGCCATAACAACAGCCAACCAGCACACAGGTACTCCACACGATTCAAAATTAGGAAGGCCGATGATGAGAACACTAATGGTCCCGAAACATGTTCTAAGTAAGGGAAAAGTAACATTTTGAAGTAAAGTAAATATAAATTTTAAATAAATATTATATTATTATTATATGATACTTATGTATACATAATATTCAATCGTAGTAATTACATAGTATAACAATCGTGGCAGCCAACAAAACGTTCATTAACACGACGGGACTTACACGGTTTACGTGTGACTGAAGTGACCGACTCTCGTCTAGGCCCTATGTGGTAGGCTACACAGTCGTTTGATAAAATATATAGGAACCTGTGTTCGAATAATTGTTATTTTTTTAGTTTCTCACGCTCCCCCCCTCTCTCTCTCTCACTCTCTCTCTATCCGTTTAAAAAATGCCTGTCTCACGAATCGTCGTATGGTCCTGCGGAAACAAAATACAGACACCAATGAAGTCACTAATTGCCAGCTTTAATTAGTCACAATTTGAAATCAACAAAGTTACCTCATTCTATAGTTCAAGATAATTTTGTCAAAACGCAATAATAACTGTCAACTATCAAAGTTTCGCACTAAATATAACACAATAATCACTTTACGCAACAATCCGCAACAATCAATTGATCCAGACTCTGAAGCCGGCCGTAGATACGTATGCAGATCCCAAACATGTTCCAGAATTGTCCATACTCCTGACCGCGTGCCAATATATAATTTGAGTAATTAACAGTGTTGGAACAATCTGGAAGGTACTCGTAAGCACGCCCTTGACAGAGACGCTGCACCTGCCGACTTTGTTACGTAATTGTCGTAAATTTGATAGCGAATTAATTACGCGGGACCATAACGGTAACACTCTACAACTTATATATTTTATTCATACAGAACTGGAAGCATCACGACGCGGGGCGCAGCACCTTTCCCTCCTTCCGTTACCCATTCCCTGGCTGTTAGTGAAACGTAGTATTTCAATCTACCGCCAACTCTCCACAGTAGGCTCCTACAGCTATAAGCAGAATTCGCTGCTTTTCGACATTTAATAATATCAAGTAGTACAGCTGTTTCCATGCAGTAGTAGCGTATTTTACGTCCCGATTAGATATTCCTGGAGAGTAATCAGGTGTGTTCTCCTCTCCACGCATTGGCCCGTACCTAATACAGCGCAGTGTTCGAGCGGAGTTTAATACACGTGTGTGATGGTAACGTACGAAAGATAGCTGAATTCGTCATTCACGTTCTCTTACGTGGTAGCCATATTTAATGTATGGTGAAACTGAATTGACACCGCAGCCAGTAAAACTATTACAATAATTATTTGTCATCGTGCTCGAACAGTCTAGATCTGTAGTTCCCAAAGTGGGGTCCGCAGACCCTTTTAAGAAAAAAATATAATATACCGCAATTTTCTCCGATTTCTTTTTATGCTCTAAAATCTAAATCTAAATTTCAGAATCTTAAAGCAATTAGTAGAAGAATTCAGTATTACTTTTTGGTTCAAACTAATTGTAATTGTAAAAGTAATTTCGAACTATTGGCTTTAATAATGTCTTTAAATCATGTCGTGTAGCAGATCTGTTTGTCCGCCGAAATGACTAGACCTCTCTCTTGCAGTACAAGAAGAAGATTCACTGCTAGAACATTCAGCTGACAGTACATTAAAATCACAGTTTTCTCAATTAGAGCTAGCTGACTTCTGGTTTTAAGCCTATGTAATGATTGACTATCCTGAACTCGCAAAAAGAGCTTTGAAGTGTTTTCTACTACTCATTTGTGTAAAACCGCAATCTCCTTTCTCACGTACTTCTGGTCAAAGTTAAGAAATAAACTTGATGTCGAGAGTTACTTAATATTGAATTTTTCATATTTTAAACTTAATATTACAGAGCAAATTGTTGAAAAGCAGCTTCATTCTTCACATTAAACTATGTTCGATATCGTTTATATTATAATTTTAGAAATAAGAGACTTTTGATTTTAATACATTTTAATTAAAATATAAGAGTTTCTATTATATTTACTGTTTGTTTATTTCAGAACTCAGACGGGGTCCGTGAAATTTTTAAATTATTTGTGGGGAGGGTGTGCGGACTGTTAAGTTTTGGAACCACTGGTCTAGAGGCTACTTGACTGCACGGCCTTAGCAGAGACACTGCACCTGTTCGGCTAGCCGAGAACCGTGTACAACTTTTACGTAACTGCACCTGCCGAGTTTTCGACACCAATTGCAGTGTTCTAGAACGTTTACGTAACCGCACCTGCCGAGTTTTCGACACCAATTGCAGTGTTCTAGAACGTTTACGTAACCGCACCTGCCGAGTTTTCGACACCAATTGCAGTGTTCTAGAACGTTTACGTAACCGCACCTGCCGAGTTTTCGACACCAATTGCAGTGTTCTAGAACGTTTACGTAACCGCACCTGCCGAGTTTTCGACACCAATTGCAGTGTTCTAGAACGTTAACGTAACGGCACCTGCCGAGTTTTCGACACCAATTGCAGTGTTCTAGAACGTTTACGTAACCGCACCTGCCGAGTTTTCGACACCAATTGCAGTGTTCTAGAACGTTAACGTAACCGCACCTGCCGAGTTTTCGACACCAATTGCAGTGTTCTAGAACGTTTACGTAACCGCACCTGCCGAGTTTTCGACACCAATTGCAGTGTTCTAGAACGTTAACGTAACGGCACCTGCCGAGTTTTCGACACCAATTGCAGTGTTCTAGAACGTTTACGTAACCGCACCTGCCGAGTTTTCGACACCAATTGCAGTGTTCTAGAACGTTAACGTAACCGCACCTGCCGAGTTTTCGACACCAATTGCAGTGTTCTAGAACGTTTACGTAACCGCACCTGCCGAGTTTTCGACACCAATTGCAGTGTTCTAGAACGTTTACGTAACCGCACCTGCCGAGTTTTCGACACCAATTGCAGTGTTCTAGAACGTTTACGTAACCGCACCTGCCGAGTTTTCGACACCAATTGCAGTGTTCTAGAACGTTTACGTAACCGCACCTGCCGAGTTTTCGACACCAATTGCAGTGTTGTAGAACGTTTACGTAACCGCACCTGCCGAGTTTTCGACACCAATTGCAGTGTTCTAGAACGTTTACGTAACTGCACCTGCCGAGTTTTCGACACCAATTGCAGTGTTCTAGAACGTTTACGTAACTGCACCTGCCGAGTTTTCGACACCAATTGCAGTGTTCTAGAACGTTTACGTAACTGCACCTGCCGAGTTTTCGACACCAATTGCAGTGTTCGAGTTACGTAATTGTCGTAGCAACACGAGTGCGAAACAACGCTTGATATTACTGACGGCGCGGACACACACACACACACACACTACTACACTGTGAAGTCAGCGCACTCTAGTGTAGTGTAAATAATATAAGCTTTATCTGTTTAATAGGTTAAGCAAAGCGACGCATTGTACCAGTACATTGCCACATGTTAAGTGGACACATATTTTCTGTGTGTGTGTGTGTGTGTGTGTGACCCCGCCGCTGCTTTCATCTCTGACCGACCGCTTCTGTTATACACATACGCTATGTCCAGCTGCCCTGTTTATGGTAATCAGTTTGTAAGCGGAATTTCAGTTCTACTCAACACGCTAATGCATTTACCTATGAATGTAGCTATGCATATATACGTACGTGGTTTCATTATTGGCCACAACATTGTTATTTAAATAAGTAAGTAAATACAGAAGCAAGTCTGTTGTGAAGTCAAAGAAACAGACTAGAGAATGGTAACGTCCGCATTGTGACAGATAGACAGACAGACTAGACACTGTTAAGGTCATTTGTTTGTTGCTGTTTAATCGGTTAACAGAATTAAACTGTAACACGTTCTTCAGGGAGGAGGCTAAAGGATAATTGGGTCCATGACGCGCAACTGTCCGCCTGATAAAAAACCTCTGCTCAACAGTCCGCACCGCACGGCTGTTTATTTAGTGGAACGGTTGCATGGCTAGTACAACGCGTCGCCAGCCGTTTTAGCATATCTTAACAAATATCTGTCAATCAAGGAGTTAGACAAGAGTCCAGTATATCACCGACTCTTTTTAACATTCATATTGTGATCTGGTAAGGAACATCCAGTGAACGCTGGTAATAAGTTATCACGAGACAGATATTTGAATGTGCTGTTGATTGCTGACAACTTGCTTGTACTTCAAAATACAGAATCTGATTTGCAAGAATCTTCTGGTTTTAAGCTGCGTCAGATTTGCAAACAATACAATATTGTTACGAGGTCTACTTGATCGTCGTAGGTACAGTGGAAAACAAAACACAAGACACCAATTAAGTCACTAATCAACAGCTTTAATTTTCACAGTTAAACAGTTCGTAATTAACAACACAGTCTCTTACAACAAATCAAATAAAAATTGTTCACACGAAATAAAATGTCAACTAATATAAAACACAATTGTATTACAATTATAACGCTCGATTATAAAACACAACATTTCACTAATAACCACTTGAACGCACACAGTAATCACTTTGAATCTCCCGACAATAAACTCGAACCGCACGTAATATATCGCAACTATAACTGAAACTACGGCCGCTGCCGCCTTGTATTTATACCCCCGTTCACAGACCAGAACATGCCAAACTACGCGTTACCTCTACCTACAACGTACTTAATTGCGGCCTTGACACAGTCTAGCTAATGCGTCGAGAACACGTACGCCACACGCATTATAATCCGGATCCCTCTGCAACATTCGATAAACACGTAGATCGTTCTGTGATGTCGTAACACTATGAAAATATCCACTATAAAAACAAAGTTAATGGCATTTCGTGGCAAGGAAGCAATAAGAACAAAAATAATGATTTGTTTCCATCAAGACTGAACAAAGAACGGAAGTAGTTTATGGACAGTTATGGATAGTCCAGCAGTAGCGACAACCGTCAACTAACACAGGGACGCGAATGCTCCATTAACTACGTTGCAAGAGGACGGCCAAGAACGTGTGTTGGAGCCTAATCCTTGGAGTAGACGATGACGATCATCATCATCAATTAATATTGAAAGTTTATACAATTATATTCGCCGTATACTCTCTGTCAAGCCCGTTCACTGACGTAGCATTTCAGACTGTTCTAGTACTTGTAACTACTCTAATTATGCTGCAACGCCGCCAAAAGAATGGAAATGAAATTATTCTGGAACATCTGCAGGCTATATATAAAGAACAGCGGCCGGCTTAGTCAGTTAGATACACCTGCCGTCATTGTAGAGTGCGGATCAAGTGGTTGTTACCTATTAGTGGAAAGTGATTATTATTGAGCAGAACTCTAATAGTTGACATTATTATTGCATATGGACAAATTTAATTTGAATTATTGTATGAGAGTACCTTGTTGGTTTCCAATTGTTATTTATGACTAAATTATAGTTGGTAATTAGTGAGTTCATTGGTATCTGTATTTTGTTTCCACAGTTCAATACGACTATCCGTGAAACCGTCGTAAGAATATTGTTACGATGGTCTTTGTGATCGTCGTATGGTACAGTAGAAAACAAAATACAAGACACCAATGAAGTCACTAAAAGCAGCTTTAATTATCACAACTATTGACAGTTTGTAATCAACAGGTTATTCAACAAGATTATACTCGAACAATAATTGAAATTAATCTGTCCACATAAATAATAATGTCAACTATAAAGAATTCCACACTATAATCATTTTTCAGTAATACACCACTTGAGACGCACTGTGTAATCGCCCGAAGTCAAACTGAATTGACCCTCGCTGAATGCCTATATTTATACCCCGTTGATATGCCAGAATAATCTGTCACTTTGGATGACGTGTTAAGCAAACAGCCGCTCTCGAGAATCTACTAGAGACACAGTGTCCTTGAACACACTGCGCTGACCGTGCGGTCTGGAATAGACTCGATAGTTGACGCATGACAAGTGTCACGTATTTGTCTTTCATCTCAAAGCAGCAGCAGTATGTACGCACACACACCCATTACAGCTGGGCTCAGCTGGGATAGCCGAGATACTTGTAGAACGTTCCGTATTACGTAACAACATTTTCTCTCCCTTACGCTTTTTCTGCGTAATTTTGGTAGCAGTGTTCGTACTGTTGTGCGAACGGTAGATATTCAGTTTGTTTCATGAAAATCCATTTATCAACATGAAAACGCAAGAATCAGCAGCATTAACATTGAGGTTCCCCGGTTACACAATTCGGGCTGTTCTCGCATAACAATTTCATTTCATTGTCTCTGTCTTGCTGTACAGTACAGTACAGAACACAGACAGCTTGCACAAAGTATTACAGCTGACACACGGTAATTGATGACGCCCACTGTTTCTGTGGCTTTGGTTTTTGTCCAAACCGAACTGCTGTAACGGTAATGAACTCAGTAAATGATTAATGTGATACACTACTCTGGCGGTTTTGTATGAAAACGTATAGAGTTGAGATCAAGTTTTAACGATGATCTCTCCGCACTAAAACTGTACAACCATCCCGTTTTTTTTTTCAGAAATAATCTGCGGTGTAATTTGTTTGTATTGTTACGACCCTCTACTGATCATCGTAGGTACAGTGGAGCATATAAATACAAGACACCAATGAAGTCACTAATAAACCAGCTTTAATTATCACAATTAACAGTTTATAATCGACTCGTACAATAATTCCAGTTAGATTTGTCCACACGCAATAACAATGTCAATTAATGGAGTTCCACACAATTATTAAAACAATAATTCTTCACTTCGACAATCACTCGATCCGCGCTAACGAAAATCATTCACGTAACTGCGGTGACAACCCGGCTACTATGGCTTTATATAGGTCGCGCAGAGGTCCAGTACAGCTTTCCCTCCTTACTGCACGCCGGCTTAGTGCATATCTCAAGTGTCCTTGAAAAAACTAGAACACCTACTTGTGCGCGGCATTGACTGAGGTAACACCTGCCACACTGGTCGGGAGGAGTGGAGAATGTTCTTAGCTATTCTATGCGGTTCGACACCATATTCATTACAGTATATACTGATTCAAATAATGTTGATTTCAACAGTGGCGTATCTAGAATTAGGCTTTTGGGTGGGGTGGGGGTCCGAAATCAAGTCTGCTTCATACAAAAGAAAAACCATGTTAAGATAAGACTAATCAACATTACCATTTTTAAAGTGGCTGAAATCAGTTCCATTAAAGTAAACGGCAATAACACAATAATAATACGCGTGCAAACATTGTTTACAAGATACTTGTTGGGTAAATTGATATTTTCCAATATTTCGTATTTAAACCACACAATAATGCTGTGTAATAAATCTGTTTGTGGCCTATGGGTTGAAAAATAGTTACTACTATACTGTATTAGCAAACACAGCTGAAAAAAATATTGTTACGACGGTCTCACTGATCGTCGTATGGTACAGTGGAAACAAAATTACAGACACCAATGAAGTCACTAATCACCAGCTTTAATTTATTACAAGTAACAGTTTGTAATCAACAAGTTATTCAACAAGATTATACTCGTACAATAATTCAAGTTAATTTGTCCACACTAATAATAATATCAACTAACAGTCACTTTTCACTAATAACCACTCGAACGCACTGAGTAATTCGACCAACGTAAATTGAAATCTAAGCGGCAGCTGTCCTTGTTTAAATAGATAGCACAAGTGTTCCAGAATAATCCATAATACGCGTCAACAGGCACTCGAAAACACTAGACCGTAATTGATTGTGGCCTTGAAGAAACACGCACCTGCTGGGCTACGCGGAGGGACGGGTAGATGAACTCTCCTTGGCTGTTCCAGGCGGTTCCATTCGTTCCAATTTTTGTTAAAAATTAACAAAATTCATCAACTCTTTCGACGTTCTGGGTCAGTCCCCCCGTAAATACGCCCGTGAGTTTCAATATTTCTCAAGAAGATTAAATATTACATTACATTAAACTAGTAGTAAATTATAAACTAACTAAGAATTGCATTCGTTTAAGTTTTTTTTGAATCTGACTTGCCCTACTTTGGAGAAATAGACTAAAAAAAAAAAAGAAAAAACTAGAGAAGTTTAATCACATCTGTAGTACGATTGGAAGAATTTTGTAGGGAACGGTTACAAGTAGACTCTTATGAAATATTTTAAAGTGATGCGCAGTGTAATTCAGAATTTTGTGACAGTGAATACTGGAGAACAAGGTTGTTAATCGTCGCTGCGAAATGTTGGGAGACAGGTTCCCTTGCACAGCCCTGAATCGCCGTGAGCCTAACAGAATTGATGTGCAAGTAGGTTTAACTTAAATTAATTCGTGACTTCTATTTGTTACAGTACAGACAAAATCAAGCCTGCCAGCGAAAGCGTTAGCAAACATACAACGAAAAATTAAGAAGCACAAGAGGCAAATTTGAAGTTGTCTACTAAGTAAACTATTCTCAGTATTCCGGTAAGGGTCCAATCGTAAAAGTCAAAGCTGACCGTTCTACAAGCTTATTGGGTATTGAAAATTTAAACTTCTCCGAAAGTAGAGTGGAACAATATTATTAGCGTCGGGAAGGTTGTCTAAAGGTGGTCTAAAGGTATGCCTACAACGAGACGGTTTCCGAAAACTCGATTAAGAGAAGTCGGAGCTACCCCAAATGTATCCAATGTAGTAGAAGACGCTTTTAAGGCAGAAACGTCACGACCGTTCTTCATAGTGAGTGCGAGGAATAATTAAAAATTTAAGAAAAGGAAATACATTGGAGGCAACGTTGGAAAACAGCGATTCACTGAGATGCTTT
This sequence comes from Magicicada septendecula, assembly GCA_034769895.1. Classification (NCBI taxonomy): domain Eukaryota; kingdom Metazoa; phylum Arthropoda; class Insecta; order Hemiptera; family Cicadidae; genus Magicicada; species Magicicada septendecula. Next base: position 6,128,413 of record CM068371.1, read on the forward strand.
TATACACGTGGAGATTGGTTCTGACTTCGAATCACAAAGGGCTTGTTTTTTAAACAAAATCAAGAAGATAGTATGAATCAGTGTCATAATTAGGGGTATCAGGGAAATCAATCTCCCCCAGAATTATTAGAAATTTTAGCTAAATTCCATAAACACTTCAAGTGGGCCTATTTCTAAACCATCTGCGCCTATTTCTAAACCATCTGCGCCTGTCAAAACAAGGCTTATAAATAACTGTATAAATAAAAACAATTACAATATTTGTAAATTATAAAGTAGAGTTTTCTTAATAATGACGATCACACATTTTCTAAATAAACGTTCATATTTGCAGCCTTAAAAATTACGCACGCGCCATAAAAAGAAAGCAGAGCCTATTAATCTACCTTAACCTTTATCGGACAGACCATGGTCGCCTCTACTAGAAGGTCGCAACATTAAACGTGGCAACACTGGAACAAGCTGATATTTGAGACAGCCTAGACGATCTCTTAATTTATGGATTTCAATAATCAAATCGCGTCATTTTTAATTGCCGGTTAACAACAGTTTTATTATTCTTCATTTTTTTGCAAATTAAAAGTTTATTAGGTAAAGCACTGTTACATTATTTAAGAACTATAATAATTAACTCATTCATATGATACGAATTCAATAATTCGAACAAAGTTAATTCATTAGACCTAACATTAATTCACTAATTTCTTCAAATTAAACGTATAGTGCAAAGTGCGCACAGAGCTATAATCTAGATTTAGCCATAAATAGGCCTACTCATGATTTTAGTAATGCTATGAAATTAACTCAAAATATAACATGTTCACTTTAGCTACTTTATTACACTGCGCTTATAGGCCTCAGACACAACGTTGCCACATTTAAAATTCCGGGCTTCTACTAGAGCCGGCCATGGTCAGACACATTTCTTCTTTCAGGGTTGTGTATGTCATGACTCCTTTAATATCTCTGTGGTTTGAACCGTCGTGTTTACACAGGTAAACTAGCAGTTTCTTGATTTTAATTCAGTAAAATTAAAAGATTTTATCGCTGGATTTTACGCAGTTTAACATAGACTATATGTTGCTAAAGTATTCTTGGGACAATATTATTAATATTCCGGCCGTACAATGTCTAAAAATTTTCCGGAACCAAAAATTACAGAAGTGATTGAATTCTCCACTGGTGCTTGTCCATCCAAAGATCTTCTTCAATTTCTCGTTCCCTCAATATTGTCCGAATTTCTTGTATCCAGGTCATAGGTGGTCTTCCTGCTGTGGTCCATTCCATAACTCTCCTTGGAAATCTTCCCTGTGCCATTCTTTTTGTGTGTCCATACCATTGTAATTTTTTTGTTTGGATAAAATCAACAATTCAATTTTTCACATTCATTCTGTCCTTAGTGACTTCATTCCTAATTTTCACATGTCTGAATACTCTTGCCGAACGTCTCCAAAAGTCCATCTCTGCTGTCATTAATTTTGTTCTTATGTGTTTATTGGTAGTCCAAACTTATGAGCCGTACATCATGATACTTCTAACAATGGTTTTAAATATTTTGGTTTTAGTTTCTGCAGCTGTTTGGAAAACATACTTCAGCAAAAGTGCAAAGTTGTAATAAAACCAGGTTTTTAAAAATACTTTCAGGAAGACTCAATTTTACAAGATTTATTAAGGAAAAAGGTTTAAAATAAAAGTGATTTCTAATGACATGAGATTTATTGTCCTTAATTTGTATAACATTTAGTTAAAATAGAATATTTTGACTACAGAGGGTCTGCAGAGGGCCTTCTCTGAATTGCAGAAGATAATTTGGATGTATGGTCTGGAAATATCTCTTATCAAGACTAAGTCCATGGCTGTTAAAGATACTAATTTGATTTCTGTAAGGTATAAACTAGTACTGAATGATCAACTAATTAAGAAAGTGCATTCATTCGGGTTCCTTGGATGTGACTTGTCTTATCTTGGTGAGAGATATGTGGACAAAAACATAGAGAAGTTTAATCACATGTGTGGAACGATAAGAAGAACACTGAGTGGAAAGAGCAGAACAGATACTCTTTTGAAATTTTATAAAGTCATGGCATTGGCAAGCGGCCTTTATGGCAGTGAGACTTGGACACTGAACGGAAAGACCCAAAGCCGGATACAGGCTAGTGATATGAGAATTTTCACGATCAGTGCTAGGAGTATCACGATGAGACCGGTTAAGGAATTATAATATAAGAAACATCCTTGGAATATACAACCTAAACGAAAGGATAAAGCAATACAGACAGGATTGAACAGACCTGTTGAAAGAATTTATAAGTACAGGATATCAAAATTAATTTTGGTTTATTATCCGAAAAAACGGCGAAACATTTGAAGACCAAAGAAAAGATGATCGGATCAAGGAGTGCGCAACGGATCGTAAGATCCACAACCTCGGCAAGAAGAAGAACAACAATATTTTGACATCGGCGCTTTTCCATATTTTTTCCAAACTTTATACTTCAAATTGGTTTACTCAAAAAACTTTAGGATACTACAGTCTTATAAATGTATTTGTAAAATTATATGGGTAGGATCATGAATTTCTCATTTGTCCTGAGTAAAATATAGGTCTAACCTTGAAGCTGATCCCTCCCTCAAGAGCTAATCTTATCTCCCTCACAAGGGGCACCTCTTAGTTACGCCATTGGTATGAACAGAATATCAGAAACAACAATGCATAAATACATGACGGCTAAACTATTTGACAGGGAATCAAAATCCATGAATTTTAAAAATTAAATACAATTTCAGTAATTTTAAAAATGTGAATTTAATATACATAATAGCCTGTCATTTTTTGAGTCATTGCTTAATTTGTAAATTCTGTTAATAAATAAAAATGACAATAGTCTCGTCCTTTGCTTAATAACCGGTTGGCGACTGTTGTTGCTTAATTACGTTTTCTGTGACACAGTGGCAATGTGACATTAGGCAATAGTACCGCTTGTTGGTTTGTCTCTACCTTGGCTGGAGCAGTAACACACCAGAAATAATCGGACAAGATTTCAATTTTATCCAAATTCAATTGATTAAAAACGCTTAATATTCAAATGAACATCAAGTTAGTTGTGGCTTTCAAGTGGTCAGCAGTAGGGTCGCTCTCTGAAATCCGCAATTTCGGCCGAGTTGTGCGAGAAGGGGATTAAACTCAGTCGTGAGCCACAGTTTAATCCATCATAGCCGTGTCTGCGGCTTGCGGTTACAATGGCGGCCCGCAGCATACTTGTGCCTCACACCGCTACGCTTATGCCTTTCTTCATTATTATAAATAATGGCGTTTTTTATATTCATTTAAGTCGCCAGTTTTACTCTATTATTCGTCATCAGAGAAATACGACAATAAAATACAGGCCTCGGAAATGGCGTTTTTAAGAGGAATTAAAAGGCGTTCTAAACTTCTATTTATTGTGTGTGGTCTCCAAGTTGCATTAATTAATTGAGAATAGGTAGATACCTGATTAATAATGATTAATACCTGAGAATATTTCTTTTATGAATTTGCTAACTGCAATAATTTTTATTGTTCGACTTAGCTTTTCGTCATCACTGACATCTTCAGGTCTTAAACAACCTCTGAAGTTGTTTAACCGACTGAAGTTGCATGAAGGAAAATATAATCAGGTATCTACCTAATTGAGAATAGCTAGATACCTGATTAAAATTTTCCTTCATGCAACTTCAGTCGTTATGTACGACGCGTTTCGGGCTCACAGTCCCATCTTCAGGAGAAAATCACTCGAGGCGAGCTCGTCAGTACGAAACAATTAACACGCACATAAAAACACTGAAAACATTATATACTCATATCGTACGAGAACACGATGCGCATCGTCGAGAAAATAACAGTGTTCTCGCACAATATGAGTATATAATGAATTCATTGTTTTTATATGTGCGTGCTAATTGTTTTGTACTGACGAGCTAGCCTCGAGTGATTTTCTCCTGAAGATGGGACTGTGAGCCCGAAACGCGTCGTACCTAACGACCGAAGTTACATGAAGGTAAATATAACAGGTATCTACCTATTCTCAAATAATGTAGAAATGTTTAACGTAGACTCGTTAATCTCGACGATGCGCGTCGTGTTCTCGCAAGATATGAGTATATAATGAATTCAGTGTTTTTATGTGCGTGTTATTGTTTTGTACTGACGAGCTAGCCTCGAGTGATTTTCTCCTGAAGATGGGACTGTGAGCCCGAAACGCGTCGTACCTAACGACTGAAGTTGCATGAAGGACAATATAATCAGGTATCTACCTAATCTCAGTTCTAAACTTGACCATGTAAGGAATGAGACCATAAGAGAAAAGTTAGAAACTATAACTGGAATGAAAAATTAAAACGTTACAAACAACTGTGGAAAGAACACTTGAAAAGAATGTCAGATTCCAGACTGGTCAAACAACTCTGGAAATACAAACCTATAGGACACAGGAAGAGACGGCGGAGCAGGCAGCGCCTTGCTCTTACCGTGTTGTGAAGATAATGATGATGATGATGATGATTCGTCATCAGTTTCTTTTGCAGTTCTATTTTGCCACTGTTCTTTGTCTCGGTTTCGGTGTTTGTCTTATGATTTCCTTCTTTCTTTAAGTGTCGTAGTTGTCGTCCATGTATCGTTTACGATTAGAAACTTTTGGGGTTTTAATCTCTTCTCTTCTTCTAGGTTAGCAGCCCATGGGCTGGTTGGCATCAGCTCGCCATTCTTCACGATTCTCTACTTTTCTTTTCAACTCACAACATGATGTGCAGTTCATATCGACCATAAGCTGATCGTCGCCTGTTATTCTTCCCTTCAATTGCTCCCTCTATTATTCTCTTAACCAACCCATTGGGTTGTAGCATATGCTTTATAAACTAAGCTCTTCTGCCTTTTAAATTTCGTATAAAGCTCTTCTCCTCCTGAGCTCTTCTAAAGACTTCCTCATTCGTTACCTTTAAATTTTCTAGTTTTCCACTTTGTAACAAGGTCTTTGCATTCCAGGTTCCAATCCTCTTTTCAGCATTGTGTTTAACTGGACTAACATCTCGAGTAGTCCCCACCCGGAGATCCGGACGGGGTTTTAATAAAGCATGTAAACAGTTCTTACCTGTCCTTACTTACTTTATTTTGTTTTCATTTTTATTGATGGCGTCAATACCTGTAGTAGTCTCTGTCCCTTTTATGGTATCAATGATTCACGAAAGTGGAAATAAAATTTACGAGTATTGATATATTTCTTTTTAGTAATTCATTCTACTAATTCTGTCTGCGGCTTTCACGGCCGGACTAATATATCAGAAACATTTAAATGGAATAAATCCTATTGTAGTCCCAAGCCACGTGTTTGTTAACCAAATACACTGTACTCACCGTCTATGGCCTTTTTCCGTGATGTTTTTCCGTGTTTACATGTTTCAAGGCACTTGCCTCATCATCAGAACTTATAAAATCAATCTATGTCATAAATAATGACATTTGTCAAAATATTAAAAACACAATACGGCAATTAAACTATGTACATAAATTCGCTTTAAAAATGTTCGGTGTGCCTTGCAAGACAACACGCGCCGTACTGACGTAATCTAAGCCTTATCTCGACCATATCTCATAGCGGTATCGTACAGTATATTTGATTTATACTGTAATTGGTCGTTCAACACATGTGGCTTGGTACTGGCGTCGTTGTATGCTTTGTAAATTTCATATTCTTGAAGGGCGTTCAAATAACTCCCTTTACTGCAGAAATGAAGGGGTATTAAATTTGAGCTAAAATCCGTGTAACTGTGACTGTTGTCTATGAGGTGCTTGGCGAAATTTGACTTGATATTGTCGAAGTTGTAAACTTGTGTAGGGGGTCTATGTTCAGAAAATCTTTTCAAAAAACCTCGACCCGTCTGGCCCACATAAAAAGCCTCACAGTCGTTGCAGACTAGCTTATAAACACCCGTTTTATTTTCAAGACTGGTATGTTCACGTGTGCGGAGATTATTCAAGATGTTATTACTGGTCTTATAGGAAACGACTATGTTGTTGACTTTATTAATGGTTGACTTAAAAATCCCCGGCAGGAAATGCGTATAAGGTGCCGCAATGTACTTGCGTGCCTTTGTTTCGAGTTTCTCATTTCTATTATTTATATCTTTAGTTTCATTTTTAATAGTGTTACTCTTCTTTTTCTTTTGTTTTTTAAAATATTATCTATTATTCTTTCGTTGTACCCGTTGTTAAACGCAATGACTTTAATGGTATTTAACTCTTCGATATAATCCTCGATGCTAAGGGGTATAGACAACAAGCGATGTATCATGCTATGGAATGTAGCTATGGCTACTCACAACCACTAGCCTTGGTCACTGACTGCGAAACCTTGGTCAGTGTGTTGCACCCTTCTGCACTGAAGGCACGGCCGAAACGTTGCACCACGGCCTTACTGCCCGGCAAGCCGATGTTCTAATAATACCCATTCCACTGATTAGAAATCACATATCAGAATATTCTGATACTATTAGATATATTTATTTAAATCAATTTAATTTCGTTTTGTTCCAGGTAGGCCTACTGTATGCCAAAAAGTTACAAGTTTCAGTGTTACCGACTGTCGATTACAACAGCGTAAGTTTATTGACTTTTGTGTTATTTGCGTTCTCGAATTAAGCCTTTACAAGTCAAGGGTATAGAAGAATATTTAAATATTAAATAGAAAAGGAGTACAGGAAACATAAGGAAGAAGTGCAAAGTGGATTTCGGGTTGGCAGGACATGCACCGACAACATGTTCTGGTGAAGGCAGTTCTTTGAGAATAATGGGAACACAAATCAAGGAACTTATCTGACGTTTATAGAACTTCACAAAGCTTATGACACCGTACCGGTCTTGAAATTTATAGACAGTCCTCGAACAAATACGTATAAATCGAACATTTGATTGATGCTTTGGGAAATTCGTATGACGTGTTCCAGTCCGGAAGGTAGTTAGGAAATTAACATTTCCGAAGATTTTATTCTCAGAAAGGGTTTTCGTCGATGTTATATCTGTCCTACACTGATCAAAATATGTGTTGCAAAAGCATTACAAACGTGGAAAAGAAAGAAAAGGAAGTGCAAAGGAATAAAACTAGATCTTAGAGGAGTTACTGGAGCTGATGTATCTAATGTGAGGTTGGAGAATGAAGAAATACAGGCATGTGGAGGAATACACGCATTTAGGAGTCATTTTTGACGCATTTAGGAGTGACCGGTAATGACGATAGGGATATTACAAGGATACTTCAGACCACGAAAACTATTGACTTCTGGCTTCTGGGGGGGGGGGGGAGATGAGACTAACTTGAAGGTTACACTTTCTATTTTCTCCCATTTCCTCGTACTTTTGTCATGACAAATGAAGAACTCAGGACCGATCCCACATAACAGTGTTACGAAACTCCGGGCTGCTGGGCCGTGGCCCACTAGTGTTGTTACAGACGTTTCGGCGTCTCGTCTGGATGCCACCGTCAGTGTATAAAAACGATTCACCAACTGACACGGTGTTCATCAGGGTTCTTTTGCCACAGTACTGTGCTCGAACAGTCTGGTATAACGTCTTACCTACGTTATAACATGGGGAACCTGTGCTTAATTCCCTCGGATCAATTGCACGGGGTGCCATAGTCGTAACCAACTTCTAATTATTAATTTTACAAGCTGTAGTTAGAATTAAAGGAAATTTTACAGGGGTGTCTGATGATTTATTCACTCAGTATTATGTGTTATGTAATGACATCTCTTTATTAAACGATTTCTTTAACAGCTGTACATGAGGTTTTCACCATAAGGTTTTCTTAATATATAGTATACAGTTTACAACATATTTTCTGAAGGGGCCCTCAAAATAATGAATGTTATATGCTAGCATTTTCCACGGATTCGGGATACGCTCCATCTCGACTTATTTACTATGTTAGGACAGGTAAGTTAACTGCGCGGAGTTTACGCTTCACCATAAAATAGTTCCACCTTTATTCGATATTTACGGTATTAATGTTTGACCTTTTAATTATCCAAAGATATGCTTTACTTCAGAATTAATTATAGTATACTACTGTGTTATTGTTTATTTATTTATTCAATTGCAATTTACAGGTATTATTAGTTTTGTTTATGGGTCTGTATGCAAGTTGATTCCGGTTACCGCATGTCAATGCATGGTAAATTATTAAAGGGTTTCCTTACCTTTACACTCGCATTCCTTTTGGCCTTTTAAATCCCTTTATTAAATATATTATTTTGAGTAATTTCAAGGGTTTTAAAATTTGTTTAAATGTGCGATTTATTAAAATTTAAATTTCTCTCCTTTTTACATTTCCTAGTTTTTTTTACTTTTTTTTTATTAATGAAATCGTCACACTGGAAGCTACTCAACTGGAAGGCCTGCCTTGACACAGACGCCGCGCCGCACGCGTACAACTGTTACGTAACTGCACCCTGCCGACTTTATGTAATTGTCGTAGTAATACTGTACGTTTTCAGTGGATAAGTCAAAAATTTTTCAGATATTTTTCCTGGAAGACCATTCACAATTAAAATAATACTTTTGTTAATTTGCTTATTTACGTAAATACAGTTATTATTAACAGTTTTCCCGAGAAAAGATCGAGGGCCACAAAAATGGTATCGCGGGCTGCCTGTTGCCAATCGCTGGTATGTAACTTCCCAACGCTTCTGCACCAGTTTTGTTGTGGCGCCACTTGTGCACTACTAGAGCATCAATAAAATCCTTCCATTTACAAAAATTATGATTTTTCTAGTAGAATTAGCCGTTCTAATTACATTTATTACCGAACTTTACTCAAGACTTGCATCATTATTTTATTAGTAATCCATAGTCCTACTCTTTTTAACACTTATATATGGGCGATCTGGTAAACAAGTGGAAACATCTAGTGAACACTGGTGTTAAGTTATCACGAGACAGATATCTGACCGTGCTGTTGTTTGCTGACGACTTGCTTGTAGTTCAAAGTACAGAATCTGATTAGCAAAAATCTGTTTTTAAGTTTCATCAGATTTTCAAAGAATACAATATGAAAATTTCCACTATAAAAACACAGGTAATGGCATTTCGAGATAAGTAACCAATAAGGAGAACAATAATGATTAATGGTCGAATTTTAAAACAGTGAACCATTTCAATTATTTGGGAAATGGTATTGTCTACGATAGGAATTATGATATTGATATTAAGTTAGGTATGTTCCGAACTGTCTGTGGAACAATAAACCGTATTTTTAGAAACAAGGTACGTCGAGGTACAAAATTAAATTCTATAAACTTATGACAATCCCTGTACTGTTCTATGGGTGTGAATTATGGACAGAAACAAGAAACAACACAATAAAATACACACCTCAGAAATGGCGTTTTAAGAAAAATTTAGAGGCGTTCTAAATTTTATCGTATAAAGAATGAGGCCATAACGGAAGAGTTACAAGTTTTTAACTTGAAAGAGAAACTAAAAGATTACAAAGAACGGTGGAAAAAACACTTAGAAAGAATTTAAGATTCCAGACAAACCTGTAGGACACAGGTGTGTGGGTAGACCCAGGAAGAGATGGCTGGAGGATCTTTGAAGGCGGAACAGACAGCACCTTGCCTATGCCGTGTTGGGAAGGCGACTTGTAGAATTATAAGTGCTAATTACATTTGTTACTAAACTGAATTTAACGCCTGAATAATTTATGAATTTATTACTAATTCATAGTGTATGTTAACAATACAGTAAGCTAATAACAGTGGCCCCGTGTCCTTGGCAACCAGGAACAAAATTTATAAAGAGTCCTATTTGGAGCATACAAGCATACGGCTAGGAAACCAGTACTTGGACAAAATTTTGAGAGGAGGTACATTGAAACAACTTTTCAGATGTGTTGCTGGAGGATGAATTTAAGAATACCATGGACGGAAAGAGTATCTAATGATGAGATTCAGAGGACAGTGGGTGAAAGAAAGGATGTTTATTGGTTACCCTAGAAAGGATAAGTAATATGATTGGTCACTTGCTACACCATTCAAACTGGTCCACCACTCTGACCGAGGGGCGTAGTGGGTAAGGAAAGGTACGTGGTGATCAACAGGCTGTGCACGGAAAGGAAGAAGCTGCAAGTCCAACAACCTCTGAGTTGACGAGAAGGAGAAGAATGGTGGCCAAATATTGAGTCATCATCACCATCTTCACAACACTGCATAGGCAAGGTGATGGTTCTTGTTCCGTCTTCTTCAGCCATCTCTTCCTGGGTCTACCCGCACACCTGTGTCCTATAGGTTTGTACTTCCAGACTACTTTGGCCAAGTCTGAACCTGACAAGAATCTGACATTCTTTCTAAGCGTTCTTTCCAACGTTGTTTGTAGTTTCCATCGAAGTTCACAATATCTTTTAACTCCTCCTAAGAAACACCGCTTCAGAGCCCTGTGTTTTACTGTCTTGTTTTTTGGTTGTTGTCCACAATTCACATCCAGTACAGGTACTGCAATAACTTTGTAGGACTTTAATTTTGTATCTCGGCGCACCTTAAGTACTGAATTCGCCTTATTCAACCATTACTTGGGCATCCGTCTGGACAAAAAACCGACTTGGCGCAACCACATTTGGATGAAGAGAAAACAACTGGTCACCAAGTTTCGCAAGCATTATTGGGTCCTGGGCAGAAAGTCATTACTGTCAATGCGAAACAAGCTGTTGGTGTACAACACTGTCTTCACGCCTGTGTGGGCATATGGCTTCTAAATACCAATATCACTATAATGGAAAGGGTTCAGACTAAGGTGTTGCTTGCAGTAACCAACACACCGTGGTTCATCAGAAACAAAGACATCTATGGAGACCTAGACCTGACCTCAGTCAGTGAAACCATTGCGATGTTCAGCGAAAGATATACGAAACGGCTTGAAGAGCACACGCATCCTTTAGCTATAAATCTACTAGACAACAGGCTACAGACAAGACGTTTAAAGTTAACATTTCCTCTAGACTTACCTAGACTCTAACACTATAAATATATTGTACATAATATGTTACTTTTAAATACTCATACAGAGAACTAGTCCAATGGACTAGTTCTCTTCATGCCATGTATTCTATGAACAATTATGCTTGTTGTTATGTATTAACAGATTGCATAAGTAAACGTAAAAAAATTCAACCATATTCTACCAAAGGTGCTCACATTGGAAAGCATAATGTATGATCATAATAAGAAGATACGGTCTTATATATAAGACAACAATGCAATTGAAACAAAGGTAATACAAAAATAATAGTTGTATTGAGAAGTATTGACAAACCAGAATTTATACAAAACTAAAACGACTTCATTTGATATAATCTAAAAAAGTAAATTCAAAGCGATTAGTATTCTATTACAACACACACGTGAAAATAAAGTTTTGTTACTAAAATTAGAGTAAACTCTGTCATTAACACGGAGGAGCAATAAGCCAGTCTCTGCGCCAAATCGTTTTTAATCCTCCATCTTAACTGCAGTAAGTGCTGAAATTTGGTAGCGAATTAATTACGCAGCAAACACCGCCACCATAACGGAAACACTCTACAACTTATATTTTATTCATACAGAACTGGAAGCGTCGCGACGTTCCCTCACACCGTACCCATTCCCTGCCTGTTAGTGAAACATCGTATTTCAATCTACCGGCCCCCTCTCGACAGTAGGCTCCTACTGCTATAAGTAGAATTCGCTGCTTTTTACATTTAATAATATCAAGTTGTACAGCTGTTTCCATGCAGCAATAGCGTATTTTACGCCCCGATTAGATATTCCTGCGGAGCAATCAGCTGTTCTCCTCTCCATGCGTAGCCGCGTATACCTAATACAGCGCAGTGTTCCGAGCGGATTGTAATACTCGGCCGTCATGTGCCCTCACGTGTGTACGGATTGTGATCGTGAATTACGAAAGCTCCTTGAATGCTTCGTTCATGTACTGTTACGTGGTAGCGTTATTTAGTATATGGTGAAACTGAACTGACACCTCAGGCAGTAAAACAATTACAGAACGTTATGGGGCTGAGAGTAGGAGATGACAATCTGTTCACTCTATATTTTCCCGATGACCAGATTCTGGTAGCGAAGGATGACGAAGACCTCGAGTATATGGTCAGAAAGTTAAAAGAAGAATATGACGCAGCTGGTTTGACGATGAACATGGCAAAATGTGAGTACCTGATAGTGGGCAACGAAGAAGTAAAGGACTTAAAATTGGATGTGGACAGGATAAGAGGTGTTGAAAAAAGTAAATACTTAGGCGTGATTTTCAACAAACAGGGAAACAGTAAAGATGAAATTTAAGTAAGTGTTAACAAGGCGCGAACCGTTATAAGGACGCTGAATTCTCTTCTATGGGAAAGAAGTATAACAAGAAATACAAAGAAACATATATATAATAGCATGGTGCAAAGTGTAATCCTTTATGGAGCAGACGTTTGGAATATTGACAGGACAATAATAGATTAAATAGAAAGAAGACAATTGACTTGGTTTGGGCATGTGAAGAGAATGGAAGATGACAGTTGGCCCCGCAAAATACTGGAATGGATACCACCGGTGAGGAGGAAAAGAGGACGTCCACGGAGGAGTTGGCGAGATGACGTAGCGGAAGCAATGGTTGCGAGAAATTTAGAAGACATACATGCTACGATAGGTTACAATGGAAGTTGGGGACGGAGAAACGGCGACAGCTGTAAAATCGACAGCTGTAATGTTATCATCATTATCATCATCTTCACGACATGGCATAGGCAAGGTGCTGGCTGTTCCGTCTTCAAAAATCCTCCAGCCATCTCTTCCTGGGTTTATCCACCCACCTGTGTCCTGTAGGTTCGTATTTTCAGACTTGTTTGGCCAGTCTGGAATCTGACATTCTTTATAAGCGTTCCTTTCACCGTTGTTTATAATCTTCTAATTTTTTCCCCGTTATTGGGTACCAGCCTATAGTTGGATAAGTCAAGTAGAGGGACTGGCCACTTACATTCCATGAGTTTTGGTAAGCTTTAGGTTGTCTTCCCTTAGCCTTTGATGCCCCAACACCCAACTGCAAGGCGGTAATCCTCTAACAAATGGACACATAATAACAGCCAACTAGATTCCCGTCTGTAATATTACAAATATAAGTCGGTCCCTTACGCCCTACCTTGGTATTGGTGGCTTCTACCGGCCGACACCAAGAATATTTATCAACCTTCGGGTCCTGATCAGTACTGAAATGCATCAACATGATGACTCTTGAATGATGTGGCGCTTCACCACGCGAAACGGCTAAAATGGCTGGAGAGAGGGTAACGGGTCCTTTGGGAGATACGATCACTTCATCCAACCCTGGGGACTTGTGGATGACCAGTCCTCAGTCAACCCGGTGCAAAGGTACTGCCTCTCCAAATTCCCTCGACCCGACAGAACGTTATTTAAATCTAACTCGATTCAACATTCCAGGCACACAGTAATAAATAATCTATTATGTACTGTCAAGAATAAATAATAATAATAATAATAAAAACAATAGTAGCAAGTGATATCGAAACGTAATTAAAATCAGATAAACAGTTGACATTACCAGAAAGAGTCAAGGACAGACAAATCCCATCACTTTTAAAGTATACGAAATGAGTACTTATTTTCAATATTGACGTCAGTATAAATTACAAACGTTGCACTTTGTACAGTGCAACAGCGTAATACAATTTACGTAACGTTTGTATGTGTATGCGCGCCCTCACCTTAACTATGTAATCAACGGGGCGCCGACCCATGAATACTAAAGTGTAGCGACTAGATTAAAGCTGCACACAGCAGTAAAGACGACAGCAAGATTTATTGCATAATCTGATGAAACAATTCTAGCAATATTGTCTGGAGCTTCTAAGAGTCAGCCAGTAGAAGGACAACTTTTAAAAACCGATTCACATGTATCCCTTACGTGTCAGTACCTTATCAGCGACTCCGTGTTATATCACTAACCTCTAATGGACCACACAGATCCTTACAGTATTGTTACGTAATGCGGAAAAAGTGTACGCCATTACAGAACCGTCTACGAGTTTCTCGGCTATTCCAGTGGAATTCGGGCTGCAATGTTGTGTGCGTACGTGATTCTCAACGCGTTAGCTACACTGTGCCAGACGTCGCCGGTCGCGCGCACTGTGTCAAGGCCGCAATCAATTACGGTCTAGTGTTTTCCTGTATTGCTGATGCTTAGTATGGACTATTCTGGAACATTTGTGCTATCTATTTAAGCGACGACACCTGCCGCTTAGCAGTCAGTTGAATGGCGATTTATTCCAGTGCGGTTCGAAGTATTGTGGCGAAGTGTTATGTGTTTTATAATTGTTCGGGACTCTATTAGATGATATTTTTATTGCGTGTGAACAATTTTTATTTTATTTGTTGTAAGAGATTATGTTGTTGATTACAAACTGTTAAAATGTGATAATTAAAGCTGCTGATTAGTGACTTATTTGGTGTCTTGTATTTTGTTTTCAACTGTACCATACGACGATCAGTAGACAGTCGTAACAATATGGTTATTTTGCCGTCAGTAATGTGCAAATAATGTTCCAAATTACTAACTATTTAAACATCTTGGCTGCTAATTCGATCGATCCTTGTATTCCGATGACGAGATCAAAGCAAGAATCGAAATGGTTCTGTTTGCGTTTCTGAAACTAAAGTCACTTCTCACTGCGCCTCCGTCTCAAAGATAGATTTGAGACACTATGTATGGCCTGTCCAATACGGACGTGAAACATGGACATTAAAACACAGTACCATGGATCTTATTAATGCTTTTGTATTGTGGCTCTATAGACGTGTATTAAGAGTTTCTTGGACAAGACAAGACACACTAGAAATGGTACCGTACTTAAGAGAATGAGACTCGAGCCGCAATTACTAGCGACTATCAAAAGAATAAAATTTTCATATTTGGGACGTGTATTAAGAAGGACCCGATATGCCTTACGAAGACTCATTCTAAATGAAAAAGTAGAGGGTAAAAAGTGTATTGCTTTGAAGAAAACTGTCTTGACTGCGACAGTGGTAAGACTAGTAGGACGTGTCACACTTCTCCGTCCTCTCAGCTTATAATTTACTAGTTGTAGTTGTATGGGAATGCGGCAGTCATCTATTCATTCCAACCGTTTTAGTTGAGACTGGGCAATCCCACCTAATTTTAACAAACAAACTAATGTTTTCATTCAAGTCACTAAAATTATTGCTTTGAATTATTGTCTACTCGATCATCGTAAGTACAGTGGAAACAAAATAAGTACAAGACATCAATTAAGTCACTAATCACACCTTTAATTTTTACAGTTAAAATGTTCGTAATTAACAACACAGTCTCTACAACAAATCAAATGAAAATTGTTCACACGCAATAAAATGTCCACTAAATTTAAACACAATTGTATTACAATTATACCGTCCGATTATAAAACACCGCTCTGAACCAATAACCACTTGAACGCGCACAGTAATATCGCTACTATAACTCTCGAACCGCACGGTCAATAATTCGCACTAATACTGAACTGAACGTCGTTGAGTACTGGTATTTGTACCGCCCCAAATTACTAGATTATTTGATAGCGCCAGTATAGTTACGACGTAATTACTTGCGGCCTTGACACAGTCCGTGCGCCCGAGCGAAGTCTGGCACAGTATAGAAAATGCGTCAACAAGCACGAACGCCACACACGTTACATTCCGGATCACTCTGGAACATTCGATAAACACGTAGATAGTTCTGTGATGTTGTAACAATATTAAAATACATATAAACAATACTGTGCCGCTGTCTCGCTTAATTATCTCTTAAATTATTCAGTGTCATTTAAATCATAATCCTTTATAGCAAAAATCTCTCTTGTTCCAAATACATATGAGCAATCAGTTAACTCCCCACTTGACACTGTTCTGGTATGTGTTCCATGACATAACCACTGTTTTCTTATAAAAGTATTGAGATTACAGTAGGCCTACCTGAATACTGTCTACAACATTTGTACGCAAAATACACAACCATACATAGTATGTAAAATTAAAACAAAGTCTCCGTACAAGGCTTGTTGATAAGCGACCTTATTAAAATGATGGTTTTACATTCAGAATAGTGAAAACATGTAGTGAGAATGTATGAAACAATTTTGGGTGTTTAAGTTTAATGTGGAAGAAAGTCTGTGTGTGTGTATGTGTGTGTGTGTGTGTGTGTGAAGATAATTGATGGCTTACATACATATTGTTTTTTATGCAGACTGATAAAAGTTTCCCAGAATCAGATTCTAGATCATCAGTCTCATTGTTTTCACTTTAAAACATTCAGATACTGAAGTCACACACCTTGATTCCAATAAATATGCGTCAGACCGTAGTACATAAAAAGTGAGTTACTTTTATAACTATTATACAACGGCACAAACAACTTGAAATTACAAAATGACTACATATGTCAACGTGGCTGATTGATGAGCATATACAGCTTAATACCCAAAACATGTGTCAACAATCACAATAATTTGAATATAGTTTATACACAATAAAAAATAGTAAAATATATTTCAATTTGAATCTAAATAATGGACTTTTGTCATCACAGAAAAACATAAATGCAGTGTTTCACCCACCCAAACAATTGTCAGACGTCTTCATGCTAATTACAAACCAATAGGCCTACACAATAAATAATACTCTATCAACGTGTGATAGAGATTCAACAAAATAATATTAATAAAATTTCACATAATATATGATAATCCAAACACTAACTAATACAAATAAATACTTACTATGGACAAAACGCACAACATTCACAAAACACAAGCACAATGTATGTGAACAATTACACACCAACATGATCAACAAAAAGTGTGCATGAGTTCATATGTATTGTGCTTGCGTTTTTCCTAGAAACTATTTATTTGTATAATTGAGTCTTAGACCATATATTATACGAACTTCTACTATTATTATTACTATTAATAATAATAATATTTTGTTTACCCCTATGACACATTGATACAGTATTATTTATTATGTTTCATATGTTAGTTTATAATTAGCCTGAAGACAGCTGCCACTTGTTCAGATGGATGAAACATCACATTTATATTTTGCTTTTATGGCAAAACTCTGTCATTCAGATTCAAAATCAAATGTCTACATTCTATCCAATAAAATGAGCAAAGCACTGCTTTACTTGTCAGTTTACTGACTATCCAGAGGCGGATTTTCCATAACGCTAGGGTGTGCTGCAGCACCAGGCAACAGGTCCTCAGCTATCAGAGGGTGTACCATCTAGCTGAATTTACTATGCGAAGCAAAGCTTATGATCACACTACGCAATTATTTCGTTTTATTACGCAGTTATTAACTACTATGAAGAGTGTCGAATTGGAAAATCAAGCAAAAGCTCTTATAGAAATTTACACGAGCAATTTGAATATAAACATATTCTAGTGGAATTGAAGCACTTTGTGCCAAGAGCAAAATTTCAAGAAAGGTTTTTCAAATCGTTCGAATGAAGAAGATAGATTCCATTATACCACAGTTTGTCCACTTAAAGACTGGATTATTGACTGTAAAATGACAGATGCATTTTTGAATATATACATTGCTTATTGTCTGCTTCTGACGATTCCAATAGCTAACTGCGAATCTGAAAGATCATTTTCTGTATTAAAATGCATTAAAGATATATTGAGTTCAACTATAGGAGATGAGAGATTATCTTTGTTAGCAAGGTTGAATATTGAAAGCGAGATACTTGAATCACTCAATTTAGATGAAATTATACAAGACTGCATTAAGGCAAAATCAAGAAAATAATCGATCAACTAGTAATTTCTAAGCTTAAGTATGTAACGGGGCAAAATATGTAACATTTTTTGATCAACGTGTACTAAAAATTATTAATAAACACCCTATGGCTTAGTTCTGTATCAGGTCGTACCAGGCACGAGTTGAGAATTGTAACAGGGGACGAATAGGTCGTCGGAAAAGTGCATAGATTGCGACGCGAAATCCACCACTTGGTCGGCAATACGAACTGCTTTCCGGTTCTCGAGTGATATCGGGAAATATTCTGGAACTTTCGAAACCAATCAGAAAACTAGAAACAATAAAGACTTCCGGTTGGTACCTCGTGGCGAAGTAAGGAAGAGCATCACCAAGCAGTCAAGCGGGGCGCAGTCGACATTCAGCTCCAGGACCGCGCGGTCAAGTTAAACAGTGCTCGCGAGTAATTTAGAGTCGGCTGACCAAAATGTTACTTTAATTTATTTAAAAACAACAGTAAAGTATGTGATCAAGGACAGTCAACAACAGAATTAAATTTAAACAGTTTAAAACTAGTTTTCGGGGTGTTAAACGAAAAAAGTGAGTGACGACTGGTGGTGAAACAGCTTGGAGACGTCTACAGAATGGCTAAAGTACCATAGATAACCAATTGACTCAATTTCAGAAACATTTCATTTAAACGTTTAAAGGCAGAAGCAATAAATAGATACATAAAAGAGCTCAAATTTATGGGGGGTGTAAAATAAATAAATGTAAAGGGAGTGAGTGAGTGTGTAGTCGTATATGTAAAATAAACGAAGTACTGGTTTGTCGAATAACAAATAACATAGATATATTATTTGATCAAGTTTAAATTTGGTTTGAATCAAAACCGTTGAATTTTAAATTTTATTAATTGTATCCCAGATGATATAAAAGAAAGTAATACAAGGAAAAAGAAATCAATTGTTGAGTGAGAATAAAATAAGATGTTTGTTATTATAATCAGGCGTTAGTTTAGTTATTATGCCGCACAAACCCCAATAACCTATTTCTGTAGCTAAAGAGTTCGTCTAGAAGACCTTGGCGTGACTTTGAAGGTAAGTCACAGAACGTAATATTAGTAGATATCTTTAATAATATGTTTTTAACAGTTACAATTACTACTATGCTCATTATAATCAGTATTTAAGTAAATATTTGTTGTAATTTGAGGTTTTAATAAAATAATTGTTACATTTTGAAAACGTGTGTCATTTATCAGTGTAAATAATGGATAAAAGGTTGACTTTTGAATCATGAAGGGGGCACCAATCTGATGCCAACATAGGGCACCACACGCTTCTAATCCGGGCCTGTGAGTATCACCTTCACAAACAGCTGATTGATTCAGGGGTGTATTGAGGGTAGATGAACAGCACTGGATCCACCCTGAGGGTTGGAATAATTGATGGGAATTTTGTTAATCTCTTAAATTTTGTAGGCCCTTTTATTATTTTTCAGCTGTGTATGCTAGTACAGTAGTAACTCTTTTTTAAATATACACACAGGTTTATTAGACAGCATTTGCAATGCTTGAAACATGAAATATAACACTTTACTAAAAATGAACTTTTTCTTGTGAAAACTTACTATTTTCGTCGGACGCGTTTCGGCGTGCGTATCCGCCTTCTTCAGCTTTTTGTCAGACTGCCTCGTAACGGTTTTTGTGTGGAAGGTGTAGTGGGGGTGGTGTGTGGAGGAAGGGGATTGGCGCAGGGATTCAACTTGATGTTTGTTTTTTGTAAAATTGTGTGAAAAAGTGTATGTGATTTATATTGTAATTGATCGTTGAGTATGTTGTTTGGTTGTGTTGTGTTGTGTTGCGAAATATATAAACACCACACAACACATTTGTTGACACTATTATTTGTGTGGACAGATTAACTTGAATTACTGTACGAGTATAATCTTGTTGAATAACTTGTTGATTACAAACTGTTTGATTGTGATAATTAAACCTCGTTATTAGTGACTTCATTGGTGTTTTGTATTTTGTTTTGCACTGTACCATACGAGGATCAAGGAGACCGTCGTAACAATATGCTCTTCAAGATTGCAGAAACAATACAGATCACATATTCTGCAGCACCTGAACATAATGAGTGTTTACAATAGACTACAATGGTTAGAACATCTTAACCGAATTGATGACTGCCGCATTACACTATGACAACTACTGAATTATAGGGCAAAAGGACACACGTTTGTGATGTCGCAAGAAGCGATGGAGCGACCAGCTCTAGACTGTCTGCTTGGGACAGGAACAAAGCATTCTTTGTTTGTTTCATTCTTCTTTAAGATGATCATGACGATAAGTATTGAAAAGAAAATATCAATCAGACTTAAAATAAAAACTATAGGCCTATACTTATAATTTCATACGCTCTAATTAGTTCAGTGAAAACCCGACTGCTATCCTATTTCAACACACAAAATAATGTATTATGAATATTATACGTGAATACTGACATCAACAAACAGGTGCAGTACGGTAAACTCCAAGCTATAGCGGATAAAATCTCCTCCCTTAAGAAGAGGAAGGGTTGCAATTTGGCTAGGAATTAATTACGCAAACTCCGGGAGCGTTACGGAACACTCTACAACTTATATTTTATTCAAACAGAACTCGAAGCGTTCCGACGCCTTTCCCGCTGCTACAGTTAGTGAAACATCGTATTTCTATCTACCGCTCCCCCCCCCCAAACAGGTTTCTAATACTGTATGTGCGATTTCTAACTTTTTGAAATTTAACACTGCCTGGTTGTTGAGTATAACTGTTTCCATAGAGTATAGTACTTAATGCTCCGATTAGACTTTTGTATAGAATACATTCAGTTCCAAATAGTTGTTTCTCTGTCTGGTTGTTGAGTACAACTGTTTTCATAGAGTATAGTACTTAATGCCCCGATTAGACTTTTGTATAGAATACATTCAGTTCCAAATAGTTGTTTCTCTGTCTGGTTGTTGAGTACAACTGTTTCCATAGAGTATAGTACTTAATGCCCCGATTAGACTTTTGTATAGAATACATTCAGTTCCAAATAGTTGTTTCTCTGTCTGGTTGTTGAGTACAACTGTTTCCATAGAGTATAGTACTTAATGCCCCGATTAGACTTTTGTATAGAATACATTCAGTTCCAAATAGTTGTTTCTCTGTCTGGTTGCTGAGTACAACTGTTTCCATAGAGTATAGTACTTAATGCCCCGATTAGACTTTTGTATAGAATACATTCAGTTCCAAATAGTTGTTTCTCTGTCTGGTTGTTGAGTACAACTGTTTCCATAGAGTATAGTATTTAATGCTCCGATTAGACTTTTGTATAGAATACATTCAGTTCCAAATAGTTGTTTCTCTGTCTGGTTGTTGAGTACAACTGTTTCCATAGAGTATAGTATTTAATGCTCCGATTAGACTTTTGTATAGAATACATTCAGTTCCGAATAGTTGTTTCTCTGTCTGGTTGTTGAGTACAACTGTTTCCATAGAGTATAGTACTTAATGCCCCGATTAGACTTTTGTATAGAATACATTCGGTTCCCAATAGTTGTTTCTTTGTCTGGTTGTTGAGTACAACTGTTTCCATAGAGTATAGTACTTAATGCTCCGATTAGACTTTGGTATAGAATACATTCAGTTCCAAATAGTTGTTTCTCTGTCTGGTTGCTGAGTACAACTGTTTCCATAGAGTATAGTACTTAATGCCCCGATTAGACTTTTGTATAGAATACATTCAGTTCCAAATAGTTGTTTCTCTGTCTGGTTGTTGAGTACAACTGTTTCCATAGAGTATAGTACTTAATGCTCCGATTAGACTTTTGTATATTATACATTCAGTTCCAAATAGTTGTTTCTCTGTCTGGTTGTTGAGTACAACTGATTCCATAGAGTATAGTACTTAATGCTCCGATTAGACTTTTGTATAGAATACATTCAGTTCCAAATAGTTGTTTCTCTGTCTGGTTGTTGAGTACAACTGTTTCCATAGAGTATAGTATTTAATGCTCCGATTAGACTTTTGTATAGAATACATTCAGTTCCAAATAGTTGTTTCTCTGTCTGGTTGTTGAGTACAACTGTTTCCATAGAGTATAGTATTTAATGCTCCGATTAGACTTTTGTATAGAATACATTCAGTTCCGAATAGTTGTTTCTCTGTCTGGTTGTTGAGTACAACTGTTTCCATAGAGTATAGTACTTAATGCCCCGATTAGACTTTTGTATAGAATACATTCGGTTCCGAATAGTTGTTTCTCTGTCTGGTTGTTGAGTACAACTGTTTCCATAGAGTATAGTACTTAATGCCCCGATTAGACTTTTGTATAGAATACATTCAGTTCCGAATAATTGTTTCTCTGTCTGGTTGTTGAGTACAACTGTTTCCATAGAGTATAGTACTTAATGCCCCGATTAGACTTTTGTATAGAATACATTCAGTTCCAAATAGTTGTTTCTCTGTCTGGTTGTTGAGTACAACTGTTTCCATAGATTATAGTACTTAATGCCCCGATTAGACTTTTGTATAGAATACATTCAGTTCCGAATAGTTGTTTCTCTGTCTCGTTGTTGAGTACAACTGTTTCCATAGAGTATAGTACTTAATGCTCCGATTAGACTTTTGTATAGAATACATTCAGTTCCAAATAGTTGTTTCTCTGTCTGGTTGTTGAGTACAATTGTTTCCATAGAGTATAGTACTTAATGCCCCGATTAGACTTTTGAATAGAATACATTCAGTTCCAAATAGTTGTTTCTCTGTCTAGTTGTTGAGTACAACTGTTTCCATAGAGTATAGTACTTAATGCCCCGATTAGACTTTTGTATAGAATACTTTCAGTTCCAAATAGTTGTTTCTCTGTCTGGTTGTTGAGTACAACTGTTTTCATAGAGTATAGTACTTAATGCCCCGATTAGACTTTTGTATAGAATACATTCAGTTCCAAATAGTTGTTTCTCTGTCTGGTTGTTGAGTACAACTGTTTCCATAGAGTATAGTACTTAATGCCCCGATTAGACTTTTGTATAGAATACTTTCAGTTCCAAATAGTTGTTTCTCTGTCTGGTTGTTGAGTACAACTGTTTTCATAGAGTATAGTACTTAATGCCCCGATTAGACTTTTGTATAGAATACTTTCAGTTCCAAATAGTTGTTTCTCTGTCTGGTTGTTGAGTACAACTGTTTTCATAGAGTATAGTACTTAATGCCCCGATTAGACTTTTGTATAGAATACTTTCAGTTCCAAATAGTTGTTTCTCTGTCTGGTTGTTGAGTACAACTGTTTTCATAGAGTATAGTACTTAATGCCCCGATTAGACTTTTGTATAGAATACTTTCAGTTCCAAATAGTTGTTTCTCTGTCTGGTTGTTGAGTACAACTGTTTCCATACAGTATAGTACTTAATGCCCCGATTAGACTTTTGTATAGAATACTTTCAGTTCCAAATAGTTGTTTCTCTGTCTGGTTGTTGAGTACAACTGTTTTCATAGAGTATAGTACTTAATGCCCCGATTAGACTTTTGTATAGAATACTTTCAGTTCCAAATAGTTGTTTCTCTGTCTGGTTGTTGAGTACAATTGTTTTCATAGAGTATAGTACTTAATGCCCCGATTAGACTTTTGTATAGAATACTTTCAGTTCCAAATAGTTGTTTCTCTGTCTGGTTGTTGAGTACAACTGTTTTCATAGAGTATAGTACTTAATGCCC
Source organism: Magicicada septendecula (assembly GCA_034769895.1). Taxonomy (NCBI): domain Eukaryota; kingdom Metazoa; phylum Arthropoda; class Insecta; order Hemiptera; family Cicadidae; genus Magicicada; species Magicicada septendecula. The sequence goes on from CM068371.1 coordinate 6,151,995, forward strand.
CGATTAGACTTTTGAATAGAATACATTCAGTTCCAAATAGTTGTTTCTCTGTCTAGTTGTTGAGTACAACTGTTTCCATAGAGTATAGTACTTAATCCCCCGATTAGACTTTTGTATAGAATACTTTCAGTTCCAAATAGTTGTTTCTCTGTCTGGTTGTTGAGTACAACTGTTTTCATAGAGTATAGTACTTAATGCCCCGATTAGACTTTTGTATAGAATACTTTCAGTTCCAAATAGTTGTTTCTCTGTCTGGTTGTTGAGTACAACTGTTTTCATAGAGTATAGTACTTAATGCCCCGATTAGACTTTTGAATAGAATACATTCAGTTCCAAATAGTTGTTTCTCTGTCTAGTTGTTGAGTACAACTGTTTCCATAGAGTATAGTACTTAATGCCCCGATTAGACTTTTGTATAGAATACATTCAGTTCCAAATAGTTGTTTCTCTGTCTAGTTGTTGAGTACAACTGTTTCCATAGAGTATAGTACTTAATGCCCCGATTAGACTTTTGTATAGAATACTTTCAGTTCCAAATAGTTATTTCTCTGTCTGGTTGTTGAATACAACTGTTTTCATAGAGTATAGTACTTAATGCCCCGATTAGACTTTTGTATAGAATACTTTCAGTTCCAAATAGTTGTTTCTCTGTCTGGTTGTTGAGTACAACTGTTTTCATAGAGTATAGTACTTAATGCCCCGATTAGACTTTTGAATAGAATACATTCAGTTCCAAATAGTTGTTTCTCTGTCTAGTTGTTGAGTACAACTGTTTCCATAGAGTATAGTACTTAATGCCCCGATTAGACTTTTGTATAGAATACTTTCAGTTCCAAATAGTTGTTTCTCTGTCTGGTTGTTGAGTACAACTGTTTTCATAGAGTATAGTACTTAATGCCCCGATTAGACTTTTGTATAGAATACTTTCAGTTCCAAATAGTTGTTTCTCTGTCTAGTTGTTGAGTACAACTGTTTCCATAGAGTATAGTACTTAATGCCCCGATTAGACTTTTGTATAGAATACTTTCAGTTCCAAATAGTTGTTTCTCTGTCTGGTTGTTGAGTACAACTGTTTCCATAGAGTATAGTACTTAATGCCCCGATTAGACTTTTGTATAGAATACATTCAGTTCCAAATAGTTGTTTCTCTGTCTGGTTGTTGAGTACAACTGTTTCCATAGATTATAGTACTTAATGCCCCGATTAGACTTTTGTATAGAATACATTCAGTTCCGAATAGTTGTTTCTCTGTCTCGTTGTTGAGTACAACTGTTTCCATAGAGTATAGTACTTAATGCTCCGATTAGACTTTTGTATAAAATACATTCAGTTCCAAATAGTTGTTTCTCTGTCTGGTTGTTGAGTACAATTGTTTCCATAGAGTATAGTACTTAATGCCCCGATTAGACTTTTGAATAGAATACATTCAGTTCCAAATAGTTGTTTCTCTGTCTAGTTGTTGAGTACAATTGTTTCCATAGAGTATAGTACTTAATGCCCCGATTAGACTTTTGTATAGAATACTTTCAGTTCCAAATATTTGTTTCTCTGTCTGGTTGTTGAGTACAACTGTTTTCATAGAGTATAGTACTTAATGCCCCGATTAGACTTTTGTATAGAATACATTCAGTTCCAAATAATTGTTTCTCTGTCTGGTTGCTGAGTACAACTGTTTCCATAGAGTATAGTACTTAATGCCCCGATTAGACTTTTGTATAGAATACATTCAGTTCCAAATAGTTGTTTCTCTGTCTGGTTGCTGAGTACAACTGTTTCCATAGAGTATAGTACTTAATGCCCCGATTAGACTTTTGTATAGAATACATTCAGTTCCAAATAGTTGTTTCTCTGTCTGGTTGTTGAGTACAACTTTTTCCATAGAGTATAGTACTTATTGCCCCGATTAGACTTTTGTATAGAATACATTCAGTTCCAAATAGTTGTTTCTCTGTCTGGTTGCTGAGTACAACTGTTTCCATAGAGTATAGTACTTAATGCCTCGATTAGACTTTTGTATAGAATACATTCAGTTCCAAATAGTTGTTTCTCTGTCTGGTTGCTGAGTACAACTGTTTCCATAGAGTATAGTACGTAATGCCCCGATTAGACTTTTGTATAGAATACATTCAGTTCCAAATAGTTGTTTCTCTGTCTGGTTGCTGAGTACAACTGTTTCCATAGAGTATAGTACTTAATGCCCAGATTAGACTTTTGTATAGAATACATTCAGTTCCAAATAGTTGTTTCTCTGTCTGGTTGTTGAGTACAACTGTTTCCATAGAGTATAGTACTTAATGCTCCGATTAGACTTTTGTATAGAATACATTCAGTTCCAAATAGTTGTTTCTCTGTCTGGTTGTTGAGTACAACTGTTTCCATAGAGTATAGTACTTAATGCTCCGATTAGACTTTTGTATAGAATACATTCAGTTCCAAATAATTGTTTCTCTGTCCGGTTGTTGAGTACAACTGTTTCCATAGAGTATAGTACTTAATGCCCCGATTAGACTTTTGTATAGAATACATTCAGTTCCAAATAGTTGTTTCTCTGTCTAGTTGTTGAGTACAACTGTTTCCATAGAGTATAGTACTTAATGCCCCGATTAGACTTTTGTATAGAATACTTTCAGTTCCAAATATTTGTTTCTCTGTCTGGTTGTTGAGTACAACTGTTTTCATAGAGTATAGTACTTAATGCCCCGATTAGACTTTTGTATAGAATACATTCTGTTCCAAATAGTTGTTTCTCTGTCTGCTTGCTGAGTACAACTGTTTCCATAGAGTATAGTACTTAATGCCCCGATTAGACTTTTGTATAGAATACATTCAGTTCCAAATAGTTGTTTCTCTGTCTGGTTGTTGAGTACAACTGTTTCCATAGGGTATAGTACTTAATGCCCCGATTAGACTTTTGTATAGAATACATTCAGTTCCAAATAGTTGTTTCTCTGTCTGGTTGTTGAGTACAACTGTTTCCATAGAGTATAGTACTTAATGCCCCGATTAGACTTTTGTATAGAATACATTCAGTTCCAAATAATTGTTTCTCTGTCTGGTTGCTGAGTACAACTGTTTCCATAGAGTATAGTACTTAATGCCCCGATTAGACTTTTGTATAGAATACATTCAGTTCCAAATAGTTGTTTCTCTGTCTGGTTGTTGAGTACAACTGTTTCCATAGAGTATAGTACTTAATGCTCCGATTAGACTTTTGTATAGAATACATTCAGTTCCAAATAGTTGTTTCTCTGTCTGGTTGTTGAGTACAACTGTTTCCATAGAGTATAGTACTTAATGCTCCGATTAGACTTTGGTATAGAATACATTCAGTTCCAAATAGTTGTTTCTCTGTCTGGTTGCTGAGTACAACTGTTTCCATAGAGTATAGTACTTAATGCCCCGATTAGACTTTTGTATAGAATACATTCAGTTCCAAATAGTTGTTTCTCTGTCTGGTTGTTGAGTACAACTGTTTCCATAGAGTATAGTACTTAATGCCCCGATTAGACTTTTGTATAGAATACATTCAGTTCCAAATAGTTGTTTCTCTGTCTGGTTGCTGAGTACAACTGTTTCCATAGAGTATAGTACTTAATGCCCCGATTAGACTTTTGTATAGAATACATTCAGTTCCAAATAGTTGTTTCTCTGTCTGGTTGTTGAGTACAACTGTTTCCATAGAGTATAGTACTTAATGCCCCGATTAGACTTTTGTATAGAATACATTCAGTTCCAAATAGTTGTTTCTCTGTCTGGTTGCTGAGTACAACTGTTTCCATAGAGTATAGTACTTAATGCCCCGATTAGACTTTTGTATAGAATACATTCAGTTCCAAATAGTTGTTTCTCTGTCTGGTTGCTGAGTACAACTGTTTCCATAGAGTATAGTACTTAATGCCCCGATTAGACTTTTGTATAGAATACATTCAGTTCCAAATAGTTGTTTCTCTGTCTGGTTGTTGAGTACAACTGTTTCCATAGAGTATAGTACTTAATGCTCCGATTAGACTTTTGTATAGAATACATTCAGTTCCAAATAGTTGTTTCTCTGTCTGGTTGTTGAGTACAATTGTTTCCATAGAGTATAGTACTTAATGCCCCGATTAGACTTTTGAATAGAATACATTCAGTTCCAAATAGTTGTTTCTCTGTCTAGTTGTTGAGTACAATTGTTTCCATAGAGTATAGTACTTAATGCCCCGATTAGACTTTTGTATAGAATACTTTCAGTTCCAAATAGTTGTTTCTCTGTCTGGTTGTTGAGTACAACTGTTTTCATAGAGTATAGTACTTAATGCCCCGATTAGACTTTTGTATAGAATACATTCAGTTCCAAATAATTGTTTCTCTGTCTGGTTGCTGAGTACAACTGTTTCCATAGAGTATAGTACTTAATGCCCCGATTAGACTTTTGTATAGAATACATTCAGTTCCAAATAGTTGTTTCTCTGTCTGGTTGCTGAGTACAACTGTTTCCATAGAGTATAGTACTTAATGCCCCGATTAGACTTTTGTATAGAATACATTCAGTTCCAAATAGTTGTTTCTCTGTCTGGTTGTTGAGTACAACTTTTTCCATAGAGTATAGTACTTATTGCCCCGATTAGACTTTTGTATAGAATACATTCAGTTCCAAATAGTTGTTTCTCTGTCTGGTTGCTGAGTACAACTGTTTCCATAGAGTATAGTACTTAATGCCTCGATTAGACTTTTGTATAGAATACATTCAGTTCCAAATAGTTGTTTCTCTGTCTGGTTGCTGAGTACAACTGTTTCCATAGAGTATAGTACGTAATGCCCCGATTAGACTTTTGTATAGAATACATTCAGTTCCAAATAGTTGTTTCTCTGTCTGGTTGCTGAGTACAACTGTTTCCATAGAGTATAGTACTTAATGCCCAGATTAGACTTTTGTATAGAATACATTCAGTTCCAAATAGTTGTTTCTCTGTCTGGTTGTTGAGTACAACTGTTTCCATAGAGTATAGTACTTAATGCTCCGATTAGACTTTTGTATAGAATACATTCAGTTCCAAATAGTTGTTTCTCTGTCTGGTTGTTGAGTACAACTGTTTCCATAGAGTATAGTACTTAATGCTCCGATTAGACTTTTGTATAGAATACATTCAGTTCCAAATAATTGTTTCTCTGTCCGGTTGTTGAGTACAACTGTTTCCATAGAGTATAGTACTTAATGCCCCGATTAGACTTTTGTATAGAATACATTCAGTTCCAAATAGTTGTTTCTCTGTCTAGTTGTTGAGTACAACTGTTTCCATAGAGTATAGTACTTAATGCCCCGATTAGACTTTTGTATAGAATACTTTCAGTTCCAAATATTTGTTTCTCTGTCTGGTTGTTGAGTACAACTGTTTTCATAGAGTATAGTACTTAATGCCCCGATTAGACTTTTGTATAGAATACATTCTGTTCCAAATAGTTGTTTCTCTGTCTGCTTGCTGAGTACAACTTTTTCCATAGAGTATAGTACTTAATGCCCCGATTAGACTTTTGTATAGAATACATTCAGTTCCAAATAGTTGTTTCTCTGTCTGGTTGTTGAGTACAACTGTTTCCATAGGGTATAGTACTTAATGCCCCGATTAGACTTTTGTATAGAATACATTCAGTTCCAAATAGTTGTTTCTCTGTCTGGTTGTTGAGTACAACTGTTTCCATAGAGTATAGTACTTAATGCCCCGATTAGACTTTTGTATAGAATACATTCAGTTCCAAATAATTGTTTCTCTGTCTGGTTGCTGAGTACAACTGTTTCCATAGAGTATAGTACTTAATGCCCCGATTAGACTTTTGTATAGAATACATTCAGTTCCAAATAGTTGTTTCTCTGTCTGGTTGTTGAGTACAACTGTTTCCATAGAGTATAGTACTTAATGCTCCGATTAGACTTTTGTATAGAATACATTCAGTTCCAAATAGTTGTTTCTCTGTCTGGTTGTTGAGTACAACTGTTTCCATAGAGTATAGTACTTAATGCTCCGATTAGACTTTGGTATAGAATACATTCAGTTCCAAATAGTTGTTTCTCTGTCTGGTTGCTGAGTACAACTGTTTCCATAGAGTATAGTACTTAATGCCCCGATTAGACTTTTGTATAGAATACATTCAGTTCCAAATAGTTGTTTCTCTGTCTGGTTGTTGAGTACAACTGTTTCCATAGAGTATAGTACTTAATGCCCCGATTAGACTTTTGTATAGAATACATTCAGTTCCAAATAGTTGTTTCTCTGTCTGGTTGCTGAGTACAACTGTTTCCATAGAGTATAGTACTTAATGCCCCGATTAGACTTTTGTATAGAATACATTCAGTTCCAAATAGTTGTTTCTCTGTCTGGTTGTTGAGTACAACTGTTTCCATAGAGTATAGTACTTAATGCCCCGATTAGACTTTTGTATAGAATACATTCAGTTCCAAATAGTTGTTTCTCTGTCTGGTTGCTGAGTACAACTGTTTCCATAGAGTATAGTACTTAATGCCCCGATTAGACTTTTGTATAGAATACATTCAGTTCCAAATAGTTGTTTCTCTGTCTGGTTGCTGAGTACAACTGTTTCCATAGAGTATAGTACTTAATGCCCCGATTAGACTTTTGTATAGAATACATTCAGTTCCAAATAGTTGTTTCTCTGTCTGGTTGTTGAGTACAACTGTTTCCATAGAGTATAGTACTTAATGCTCCGATTAGACTTTTGTATAGAATACATTCAGTTCCAAATAGTTGTTTCTCTGTCGGGTTGTTGAGTACAACTGTTTCCATAGATTATAGTACTTAATGCTCCGATTAGACTTTTGTATAGAATACATTCTGTTCCGAATAGTTGTTTCTCTGTCTGTTTGTTGAGTACAACTGTTTCCATAGAGTATAGTACTTAATGCTCCGATTAGACTTTTGTATAGAATACATTCAGTTCCAAATATTTGTTTCTCTCTCAGGTAATACAAAATACAATAAAGTATAGGATTTTGTAAGTGACTACATGGTGCATCAGCTAAATCCGGACAAAACAAACATTTTATTAAAACACTTGTTTATTCATTAAAAAGTAACATGTACAAAACAAAACTTTTTGTACATTGTTTAGGAGACCCTTCCTGAGTTATATTATTCACTACAACCCCCGTTTGCTGTGATCACTACCTCGATCCTTTTTCTGAAGCTCCTTGTGCAAATTCGCGAATGCTGCCTCAGTACTGGCCTGAAGGGTTGCCACGTGAGGATGCGTGGATTTGTTAGACACCCTTTCAATAAACCCTCGAACGTAATAATCAACGGGGTATAAAATCAGGACTATTGGTAAGCCAGAATTCCTGAGAACAGAATGCGTCCACGTTATCGGAAAGCCAAGTCTGCACTAAATGGCTTGAGTGAGCCGGTGCACCGTCCTGTTGAATGACGTACGGTCTCCCGGAGGCCACAGTTTCCATCCATGGTTTCACTTCAATTCTCAGAATCTGGAGGTAAACCCCCAATTTGATAGTTTCTTTCTCTTTTAAAGAAATGTGGCGGCATGACATCACCCTCACTAGAGACGACGCTTAAGACGTGAACACTGGTCGGAAACTTTGTCCTAGGTACTACAGGGCCATCCTCGGGATCATGGGCAAACCAACGGTCGTTCCTATAAATTATTACCCCCCCCCCAGTATGCTCCTAATACTGTGACTGTGATTTGTAACTTTTTGACGTTTAATAATATCTGGTTGCTGAGTACACCTGTTTCCATAGAGTGTAGTACTTAATGCTCCGATTAGACTTTTCTACAGAATAAATTTAGTTGTTTTCCTCTGTTGTAATAGGTCCGCATATGCTCATAAACACAGATAAGTATAAGTTTTTGTAAGTGACTATATGCTATCTGATGTTTTTATGTAAATATGCTAAGCCGTTGGTGACAAGACTGTTGGACTTCTTCGGAACTTATATATAAATTATACTGGTATGGCTCGATCGATCTTTTGTGGAAACAATACATAAAAAGTACAGTTGATGTAATTATACATTGGTTTTATAATGGTAGTACTATGGGATTCAACCGTACACTTGCTAAGCGTTATTTCAAATAATAATTTTCTGAACACAAGTTATGTCAATTCACTATGTATAATTTGCAGAAGCGTTAATATTTTTTTTTTACTACGTTGTGACATTTTGGCTATTACGGAATTTTACAAGTGAATGTTACTACCGTCATTAATATCGTAATTATATTATGCACACGGGAGGCTAATATACCGAGGGTGTTGGTCCCATGGTAATTACGGCGCACAGATCCAGTTATCACAATAAAATATATCAAATATGCCACTTCCGTACCCGACCGCCAACTGTAATCTGACGTTTAAATATAATTAAACCGTTCTGCTCTTAATTAATGAAATGAATAAATTAGAGAACTTTGCTACAGAGCTTTATTGTTTCCCTCAACGTCAATGTTTCTCGCTTTTTGTTTTGTCATACTTACTGAGACAAGCGACGTTTCTGACATTTTACATTACTTCCCCATTTCCGTAATAATTCTTTGCACCGAAGTTGCCTTACTTATTAAGAAACGCGACGAATATCATAATTTTACAACATGTATCTGTGACATCACAATATTTGTCCCTTTCTAATGAGTCTCGCTTACCTTGTGTTCTCTAGATTCGTGTTTTATGTTTTCCAACATAGTTACACCTCTCCTGTAAAAAAAGTATTGTTACGCCATACAGAACGTTCTACACGTTTCTCGGCTATCCCAGCTGTAACGTGGTGTGCGTACGTGATTCTTAATATGCGTTAACGAGGCTGTTCCAGACTCACTGTGTCTTGTGTTTTGTTTCCACTGTACCATACGACGATCAGTAGACCGTCGTAACAGTGGTGTCAGAAGTGGGATAGAACCGTTAACAGCGGAAACAGTGGACACTTTGTAAAAGACTAGTGTAATTTGTAAGTAATCTGTAAAAATGGATGCCGGTCAGATGATGGAAAATTTTCAGGCGCTGCTGTTGCAGACGGAAAAGCGACAGGATGAGAAATGTAGACAGGAAAGAGAAGAAGCGGAAAAACGACAGGATGAGAAACGCAGGCAGGAAAGAGAAGAGGCTGAACAACGGCAGAAAGCGCTGATAAATTAAACCTTAACTGTGATTCAGGGGCACAGCCAGTAATTTTCTTCCGCGGGGGGTACAGGCGGGTACCGGGAGGGGGTTTAGGCTTGCATGTATTGTAACGTTAATTACCTTCTTAGGCCCCGCGATTGGAGCGCCAATTTGTAACTTTAATTTTAACTGCGTGTTAATTTTCCCCTACTTTTGTTAGCCAATTATAACACCAGTTAACCGCTTGCTATTAATTATACAGTGTTAATTAATAGATTATAATATTCTTTCAATCTAGCAACGGTAATTAAAGTTACGATGAAGTCTACTGATGTTAATTTTAATTGTATTAAGTTTACTTATGCGTGATGAGTACAAATAATCTTTTATGTTCAAGAATACTAATTGTTGTATCATTCCTCAGGTAGTTATTAAATAACGAAACGCATACACATTTATCAGTATAATTGTTGCATTTATTATTATTACGTTACTTGTCATTCATATTAATTCCATATAATTTTAACATTTTATGATCATTCGTTAATTTAAAATATGATCTATCTTAATAGACATTCATTCTAAGATCTCTATCTCAAGGTTCGATTTAATTTTTAACACTTATATCTATTAAACATCATATTACACATATTTTATTTAGAAATGGATTCATGTTTAATATATGAAGTTTATCTTTAATAAGACATACGTGAGTTTTTTAAGTAAGCCATATTTTATACGTAGGTTCTTTGAGTAGGACAGACAGGTGTTTTAACAAAATATTAATTAATGCATAACTGTTACTGTTGGTACGTTATCCAATCTGCGGCGTGTGGATCTGCGCTGATATCATATCCCACTCCTTAGATCTGCCATGAAAGTGTAGATGCGCTAATCATATTGCGGTTTACTCTCGTATTGCATGATAGTTGAACACTTTTTTGATCACTCCACTTTGACTAATACACTCCGGCATCTTCCGACGTTCCAATAGAATAATTACCGGTTACTAGTTATAACGTTCAATCTTGTTACACGAGTTATAGTTTTCACACGACTATTTTTGAACACATGCTGCGATCCTAATTGTTTTACAAGTTATATACTACTACAACCTTAGTTCGCACTCTTCAATATTAATTGTATTATACACATTGTTTGTTAACTTTGATTCTACGAAATATAATATAAGTTACAAATATTCACAACTATTTACACATGTTAAATCTTCGTACGTTTTAAGCCAACTCGCGGGACTTTCACTACCGAGTAATTCTGAATTTCTGTAAAGACTCTGAACTGTTAAGTTAAGACTCCACGAAACTTATTACATAATACACCTAATTCCGCCTTAAGACTCTCTTAGTCCACCATCTTTGTTACCATTGGTTATCGTTCTGCTTTTCTACGAAAAGTCCCTCCTATTTCTCTTACACGATACCCCGCTATGTTTTTCATTGATTTTGCGTTTTAGTCTTCTAAGAACTTTACTCCTGGAAACCCGCCTACGTTGAACTCTGGTTTCTGATAGGATATCTTATTTCCCTACTCTATTTTCCTTGCTTTTGGTTCCACCCTCAGTCTGTGACGATATTTCGATTTCATACGCGTCAATCATCCAGTCATTTTTTCTTATGTCCCTTTCAGACAAATTCTCTTAATTGCCTTCTAACGCACAGCTGCATCTGGTTAATGAGTGTACTCCACTTTGCTATAGATTTCTCAGTATCTCCTTGTCTTGCCCCCGCTGACTTTTTCTATACCCAAGCGAGACCAATTCCTTCATTGTCTTACAATGTCCAGCTGCATCCTCTGTTAGAGTTCACACACTTGGTGTGGCCTTTCTTGGTATTGTATTCCGTCATCCCTTTACTGCTGTTCTATGTTTTAGCCAGAACAACCCTTAGTTCGCCACGCTTTCAGCTGTCCTGTTAATTGTTTCAACCGCCTTAGTCGTATATTTCTGGGTATGTCCTCTTTCATACTTACATCTGGTTGTTTCCCATTCCTTTCAGTGATAACACGTCCAGCTGCCTCGTTGATGAACTTTTTATGTTGTTTTCTTGGCAACACGTTCTGCCACCCTTCACTGTATCTTTCTTAGTAATACACCCGTGATTTTTCTTCTGTCGTTTCCTTAGCATTTAGCTCGACACCCTTAATTTCTTTAAGTGACCAGCTGCTATGTCGGATTTATGGTCTGTCCCTTACCATGCCTGTCGTCGCTAAAGGATTTTACGCTCCTTTGTCATAACTTCCTCTGGTAATTTGTAAGATTAAAGATATTCGGGCTGTTTGGCCGTGGTCATTATTTCCAAACCAAACGTTTCGGCAGCTCCAATGGCTGCCATCATCAGTGGAATAATAAAATCCTGAACGTAGGGTGTTCACGTACAGGCCCACAGTACTGTGCTATAGTTCCTCCCCTCATCCATCAATGTCCATCCAACAGCTGCCACCTGCTTCGTTTTTCCTTTTTTTTCCCGCATTTTGGCGTTACAGTATAAAACTACAAAAGTTAAAAAAAAAGTTTTTACTTCCGATTTGTTTTGTTGTAACCAAGAAATATTACACAATATAGAAATGTAGACAGAACTTTACACTGATTTTATGGTAGTACATATAAAACATGTCATCATAAGGGTAACACAAAAAGTTAAAGTGATGTATTCGTTGTCATAGGCAGAAAAGGGAGGGGTGAAACACTCATTTTTGGGTAACTGCCGGGGGCCTCAGAGGTACTAAATACGATCCTGCTCTTCACTCCTTCATAGGACTGCTAATTTGCATTATTTATTACAAAACTTATACTTTATGCCTCGATACTTTATTGCTTCTCCTGAGTATAGAGTAAATAAACTCCAGTCCGCTTCGGCCCTTCAACTATTATCCGAAACGTATTTGCAAAATATCTCGGCGTCACGCTTGACTCCAAACTCTCCTGGCAACAACACCTCAAAAGGACTATCGACCAAGCAAGCAAACGAATCCGAACACTCAGGATCCTTGGCTGAAACGACACTGGCCCGGCGTGACAGTACGATCTACACAGCGTGCCTACACCCCATTCTGACGTATGCACACCCGACCCTGCTACCCGCCCGCCTGAAAACCTATATAATAGAACAGCGAGCACTTAGACTAATGTACCGTCCCCGAACCAAAAACACAGCTCTGTATTCTTGAACAAACACTTCCCTGCCCTTGATTCCTTCCTACAAAAATTAAACAGGAAACACTCCAAGACCGCCATAACCTAGTCCGTAGCAGATTCCACCACACAAAGACCCTCCTTTCTTTTAACCCCTTACTGGGTCTCGCAACCTCCCGTCAACATCAGTTTAACAACAAACAGAGATAAACAAAATTACACCCAACCTGCGCTGATCGTCTAATGTGATACTGTCCTATGTCTACACATCGATTCTCGCGCACCCTTGACACCACTTTGACGATCCCCTCCAACTTTAGAGTCCTGCGCTGCTCGCCTGGACCGTTCCATAACTCTAGTTTGGCTGTTAATCCCATAACAACAATAACTCTAATTGTCTGTTCTTTCACACACACACACACACACACACACACATACCTGTTCGTCATATATTTCCACTTGGTGCCGTCTCCACCTTTTCAACGTCCGGCCTGAATTGGTGTTCGTCTCCAAAAACCAAATTCATACTGGCTGAAAGCGGCTTGTCTCCAAAACGACCCGAGGATTGTACAGTTGGAAAAGCCTGAAAGAGCACATAACAATTTCGCAACTATTATTTCTTGTAAAACTAGTAGGCCTAATAGAAATTCTAATTTCTTCTCGTTCTTCTTTTGCTTCCACAAAAGATCGATCTGCACTTACCAATATAATTTATATGCAAGTAGAGAAGAATTCCAAGAGTCATGCCAAACAACATCTAATCAGATTTACATTAAAATCTCACGTAATTTGTATGGTAATTTGTATTATTTATTACATAATTGATGCGTTGAGCCTCGGTAGTATATACTGTTTCTCCTCAGTATAGAGCAAGTAAACTTCAGTCCGTTTCGGCCCTTCAATATTACCTCCGAAGCGCGTTTGCAAATACGTATTTCGGCGTCACGCTTGAATCCAAACTCAACCCAACAATAGAACCACCGACCATGTCATACTACCTCATGTATACTTACCGATTGGCATGCCCCCTTAACTTAGGTCACCGCCGTACCCTCGACGCCGCTTTGGCACTCCTCTCCAACTTTAGCGTCCTACTAGGCCGTCCCATAACTATAGTTTGCCTGTCAGTTCCATAACAACAATAACTCCCCACACCCTAATTGGCTGTTCTTCACTACAATCACACACACACAGAGTCACACCCGTTCTCCATGTACTTCGACTTGCTGCCGTCTCCATCTTATCATCGTCTGACCTACACTGGTGTTCGTCTCCGAAAACTAAACTTATACTGGCTCAAGGAGGCTCGTCCTCAAAAAACCCGAGGCTTGTCTAATTGGGCAAGCCTCAAAGACCACAAGGAAATAGAGCAACTATTACTTCTTGTAAAACTATAAATACAAATTCCAATTTCTTCTCGTTTTTCTTTTGAATTATTGTTTCCACAAACGATCGATCTACCCATACCAATATACAAGTACAGAAGAATTCCAAGAGTCATGTCACGAAGGACTAAGCAGATTTACATAAAAACCTCAGCTGGCATGTAGTGACTATCTAAACCCAGTACTTTATTATCTGTGTGTACGAGTTGAAAGTGAAACAGCTGTTTGAAACTGAATTTATTCTGCAAGAAAGTCTAATAGGAACATGAAATAACATACTACTATGGAAATAATTGTACTCAACAACCAGATATTATTAAAGTTGAAACAGTAACAAATCGTGGTGTCGATATTAGGAACATATTAGGAGGGGGGGAGGAGCGGTAGATCGAAATACGGTGTTTCACTAACTGTAGCAGCGGGGAAGGCGTCGCGACGCTTCGAGTTCTGTATGAATAAAATATAAGTTGTCGAGTGTTCCGTAATGCTCCTGGTGTTTGCCTAATTAATTCCTAACCAAATTTCAACTCCTCCTTCTGTTAAGGGAGAGGATTTTAACCGCTATAGCTTGGAGATTACCGTATTGCACCTGTGTGTTATTGTAAATATTCACGTATAATTTTCATAATACATTATTTTGTGTGTTGAAATATAATAGCAGTCGGGTTTCCACTTAAACAATTAGAGTGTATGAAATTATAAGTATATAGTTTTCATCTTAAGTCTGATTGCTATTTTCTTTACAACAGCCATCGTTATCATCATCTTAGAGAAGGAGTAAACCAAAACAATGGCTTCTTCCGGTCCCAAACTAGAGATGCTCACTCCAAAGCTCCTCCGCACGTCCCACACCTCTCCGCCATTTTGTATCTTGCTGTATGAGATGTTAAACCGTCTTGCTGAAACCAGGCGTTGCCCAGTAATTTGTGGAAATGTCTGTAGGTTTTGCGATCTCCAGCATAGCTACGGGACCGATCCGATTGACTGTTGTCGTAAGGCCGTCCTTGCCCTCAACAAAAAATAAATTAATAAATAAATAAAAATAAAAATGGCCTATTACGCCATCCGATGACACCACACACAACACAGTATATTTATTGCTGTCTCATGGATGGACTATAACTGAATATGATTTTCGTGCGCCGAATAATGAAAATAACGTTTATTTACAAACCGATTAAGATGTAAATGGGCTTTGTCTGACATCCACAGGTTGTTTATCTCTTCAACCAGGCCAACTATCTTGGAACTATAGTCAATGAACAATTGGACCACTCTCAAGAAATAAAGAGCAGAATTGAAAAGGCAAGACCAGTGTACACTGGAACGAGCAGTTTATTCAAAAGTCAGGATTTAACAATAAACACAAAGATGGGACTTCTACGCTGCTACGTATTCTCGGTCCTCTTCTACGATGTAGAATCTTGGACTTTGACTGAAGCCACAACTAAGAAATTAGAATTTTTCGAAATGTGGCTCTACCGTAGAATACTGAGCATTTCATGGACAGCACATATAACTAATGTTCAAGTTCTTAGAAAGACGAAGAAAGATAGGTAAGTTATTAACACAGTGAAGATAAGGAAGCTTCAGTACCTGGGACATCTTATGAGAAATGAACAAAGATTTTACGTATTGCAGTATATACTACAGGGAAAAGTACTTGGAAAGAGAGCAGTTGGGCGACCGAGAATCTCATGGCTGAGAAATTAAGGACCTGTTTTGTCATGAATATAACTGACTTATTTCGTGTAGTAGTACAGAGAGTTAAAATAGTCTGTATTATATCCAACATGGGAAACGGATAGGAACTATCAGAAGAAGAGATCTCTTCAACCATTCGTTCAGAGAACTGTCGTCGCATTAGGTGATCGTTGTGTTTCAGTTTCTGGACGGATGGTAATGTAAGTCCTTTACCAATATTATCCGAACACTTGAACTGTGCAACCGTTCTTCTGAGACACTGCTAGACAACGGATTGACCTATGTAGGCTACTTGTGAAAGGAGTTCGACGTTGGCTGGCTTTACGAACGGTTCATACCACCGCCGGGAGGTTTCTTTTTCATTTATGTTTCCTGTTTCCTCAAAACTACGTATCCATGTGTTAATTGCACGTGCCGATGGAACACGATCGTGGCGGGAAAATCCTCTACGCGCAGCCTGACGATAACCAAGGGTTGTGCGGAATGAAGGGGATGCCCGTCGTCCGCTGTTGTCTTATAGAACTCCCGCCGGGAGGACCACAATGCAATTGAATACTAGATGTGGCCTGCTACCGGCCGTGGGCGCGCAGCCTTCACACTGTCTATGATAACTAAACGGTAAAATGGCGTGTGTTGGTTTCTATACGTTACTCAGAGCTAACAATCGCCCAGGGCTACCAACGCTAATTTCATAATTGTCCGTTTCCCTGAATCACCCTGTACCAAAGGGATATTAGTGCGCATATTGGATTATTGCTCGTCGACATTAGTGTAGGAACTAATTTTAATAACATATTTTGTATATAAGCTGCAACAGATTACCAATTGGATTTAATTGTTCTTGTTACTTAACAAAAATTTGAAAATATTTCAGAGTTCTTATTTTATTTACAAATAAACTATTTCTCTTTTTACCAGTCACATTTTTTCATGTTCTCTGACGTGTTTCTAAAAATGAGAACCGTTTTACTTATGTTGTTAATGTAGTAAAACATTCGACCAAGTCGTTTCGTACGAAGTGTTTTGAAAGAAATTTCAAATTTTTATTCATCGAACTTGCATTAATGTAACACATTAGGCCTACTGTATATTTTGTCAGAACATTTCATTTATTATTAAACATTATCAGAGCTCAACTGTTACACGAATTAAGTCACCTCTAAATCAATGGTATTATACAGCTTTATTGTGGAATCTGTTGGCAGACACAACGGGTCTTGGTCCCATGGTAATAAGCTGTGAGCAAGATTCAGTTACGATAACAGAATTGCGTATATTGAATAGGCCACCCACTTCCCTTAAGGCCACCAACCCTCACCCTTAATGTGATATAGTTATCAATCTAATGAAACCGTTCCGCTTTCAATTAAGGAAATGAATAATTTACACAAAGCCTTTCTCTCTGTGCCACTACTTCCCTACGCCACTCTTTCATTCTCTCGAAAGATAATTAGAGACATTTTATATCAAATTATATTTCTTCCCCATTTCAATGTGATCTGTACAGTAAAAGTGACTTCACTTCATTAAGGAACTCGAAGAATCATCAGTAGCTGTCACCGTACCTAATGAGACTCATTTTTCTTGTCTTTTGTTTGTCTGATTTTTCTACTGAAATAAGACTCTGCTTTTTGAAACTAATTCAAAACGAGCTGTTAAAATGCATTGTCCTGCCGCAAGCAAATCGCGCCGTACCTCTTTATTCTATATCATCATCATCTTCACGGATTAAACCAAGCATGGTTTGTTCCGGCCTCAAAACGGCAAAGATTAAGGCTGGTTACTTCAGCGCTTCCTCGGACGTCCCACATCTCACCGTCCCCTCGGCTTATAGTTTCTTAGTTGTTTGGGGATGCGGCAGTCATCCATTCGGCAAATGTTTCCACCAATTCAGCCGATACTGGGCAATCCTGTCGAGTATATTCATAGTATTCAGTTCCTGCCGTATATCTGTGTTTTTTCTATGATCATGGAGAGTATACCCTGCCACGCGTCTGAGAAATCGCATTTCAGCCGCTTGAACGCGACTGGTCTGGGCTTTGTTAAAGTCCAACTCTCAGACCCACATCACCTTGTAGAGAGTATACCCTGCCACGCGTCTGAGAAATCGCATTTCAGCCACTTGAACGCGACTGGTCTGGGCTTTGTTAAAGTCCAACTCTCAGACCCACGTCACCTTGTAGAGAGTATACCCTGCCACGCGTCTGAGAAATCGCATTTCAGCCACTTGAACGCGACTGGTCTGGGCTTTGTTAAAGTCCAACTCTCAGACCCACGTCACCTTGTAGAGAGTATACCCTGCCACGCGTCTGAGAAATCGCATTTCAGCCACTTGAACGCGACTGGTCTGGGCTTTGTTAAAGTCCAACTCTCAGACCCACGTCACCTTGTAGAGAGTATACCCTGCCACGCGTCTGAGAAATCGCATTTCAGCCACTTGAACGCGACTGGCCTGGGCTTTGTTAAAGTCCAACTCTCAGACCCACATCACCTTGTAGACGTTTAGGCGTTGTTCCTTTACTTACTGACTTAAGGGTTCGCCTAATGGTCCCGCACATGAGGTTGCACTTATGCAACTTATTCACAACGTCATTGCTTCCCTCATGTGACTGCAAACTCGCGGCAGTTAAACAGCGACAGAAGCGCTGTGCTATTTTGCACCGTCAGTAATGCCGCGCCGCGCTCTTCATGTTTAAACTGTTTTTTTTTTTTCTTTATTTTATTGCCAGTTCTGTGGACCCATTACAAACTAATATTATGAAAAACGTGCGATGTGTAGGAGGCCCTCTTTTTGGTTTTTGTATTCTATTATAAACAGCACGAGTGTATGAACAGTGTATAAACAGCTTCAAGTGGTCCACACACTCTCAGTTTTACTGCGCACTTAACTGGCCTAAATAACTGGGTAAAAACTGTACAATGAACTGAACTGAAAGTGTAGGGGCACGTCAATTCCGTCGGGTAGGGACATAGGACAGTCGGGTCGGGTCGGAACATAGGACAGTCGGGTCGGGACAGGACAGTCGGGTTGGGTCAGAACATAGGACAGTCGGGTCGGGTCGAGACATAGGACAGTCGGGTCGGGTCGGAACATAGGGCAGTCGGGTCGGGACATAGGACGGTTCGGTCGGGACATAGGACAGTCGGGTTGGGTCAGAACATAGGACAGTCGGGTCGGGTCGAGACATAGGACAGTAGGGTCGGGTCGGGACATAGGACAGTCGGGTCGGGACATAGGACGGTTGGGTCGGGACATAGGAGAGTCGGGATGGGTCAGAAGATAGGACAGTCGGGTCGGGTCGGGACATAGGACAGTTGGGTCGGGTCGGGACATAGGGCAGTCGGGTCGGGTCGGGACATAGGACAGTCGGGTCGGGTCGGGACATAGGACAGTCGGGTCGGGTCGGGACATAGGGCAGTCGGGTCGGGTCGGGACATAGGACGGTTGGGTCGGGACATAGGACGGTTGGGTCGGGACATAGGACAGTCGGGTTGGGTCAGAACATAGGACAGTCGGGTCGGGTCGAGACATAGGACAGTCGGGTCGGGTCGGGACATAGGACAGTCGGGTCGGGACATAGGACGGTTGGGTCGGGACATAGGAGAGTCGGGATGGGTCAGAAGATAGGACAGTCGGGTCGGGTCGGGACATAGGACAGTTGGGTCGGGTCGGGACATAGGACAGTCGGGTCGGGTCGGGACATAGGACAGTCGGGTCGGGTCGGGACATAGGACAGTAGGGTCGGGTCGAGACATAGGAAAGTCGGGTCGGGTCGGGACATAGGACAGTCGGGTCGGGTCGGGACAGTTGAACCTCCCGATTTTTTCAAATCATTAACTTTTCGCAAGCCGTATCGGAGGTTATTAATTTTTTTTCATAACACTTTCTCGCGACGCGTCAGGCTCAATAACTTTCAATTTTTCGATCTAAAAATCGGATGGAGCAATTTTGTTCAAAACGGTTAGAATATGAGAGGTTTTCGATATCCCACAGCTCGGGAAGTGACCGATAGGCTTCAATGAAGGCGAGAAGGGCTTCTTTTTTTCGATGAGGCCATGGTGATAGCTCAGTAACAACCACGTATCAACTGAGCGAACTGTACGTTTAACTGAGTGAACTATGCAGTTATCGTTGCAAGAAAGGGTCCAGTAGCACAGGCCTGCAAGCTGCGTAAACACCTGCCTAAACTTCGCATTTCACACAGTTTGTCGCTCAGACGTGACGTCACACGTAAAAATCTACACAGTAAAACTGATAAGTGTGTCGGCCCCTTAACAGAAAAAACGCCTAGGACAAGGAAAACAAGTGACGAGACAGTTAACAGTTCAATTTTATAGAGCAACCGACTGAGGCCCGAAACAAAAATAAAAAATTATAAGACATTAGTGCAACGTGTTGTAACATGTGTGACTGACGAGTGGGAGAATACAGAACATGTGCGGAAAAGATTACGAGACATGGAAATGGGATGCTGGAGGAAGTTCTGTAGGCTTACGTTGCAAGATATGGTAAAAAATAAAGAATTATAGGAAAGAATACCAGTAGTTCATACGTACCAGTATGAATGACAGAATTGAAATATTAAGATGGTACGGGCAAGTGTGTGCCGTATGGGTGATGATAGATCCCCAAAGAAATTACTAGAATGGACAATGGAAGAAGAAAAAGAGGAAGGTCGCTACAGACTTGGATGGAAGGCGTAAGGAATGCAGTAGTACAGAGAGAGCTGGTGATGATGATTGGAAAAACCGTAAAGTTTGGAAAGTAGGATGCAATGAACGACATTAATATTACTTCGAGAATCCGGAAATATTTAATTATATCATATATTATATTAATAATACAACTTTTTACAAGAATATATTTTTTATTTTGTAAATTACATATATGTTTTGATAGTAATCCAACTATCATCAGATAGAAATTAATACAAATTAAATCAGATTAATTTGTATTTGGTGATAGTTGGATTACTATCAAAATATATATGTAATTTAAAAAATAAAAAAATATATTCTTGTTAAAAGTTGTATTATTAATAACAAATAAAATATATAACAAGAATAATTGAGCACTTATCATTATAATTAATTCTATCATTATACTCGGAAGAGACATAAGTTTGAGATATTAAATGTCGTCAGGCTCTTCAGTTTTAAGTTTTCGTTTGCTAATAGGCTGATGACAACCTGATTTAGGTGACATTAGTAGGTTTGATTTCTACTGAACCTCCTTGATTTCTCCAAGAATTTTTAAATACTACAGATCTTATGAGAAGATCGATTTGGTTTTTGAAGGACTCGGGAAACACGAGAACCCGTATTGTCGTTGCGAACAATTATGGTGAAAACTCCAAGAATTAATAAAGAAATCATGATAGCTTTTGTCGACACGGAAAAGGCATTTGACAACATCAACTGGCATATAATGTTTAAAGTCCTCAGAGAGGTAAAGGTGGACAATAGGGATAAAAGAATTAACCTGCAATTATACAAGAACCAGAGGGATCGCATAAGCCGTGATGAACTCCCATAATATATCGAAATTTATTAGACAAGGCTGTGGATTATCCCCACTACTTTTCATGATGATGACCTTTGTTCGTTGATTTTTCTGTGCACCACGACGAATCTTCCATTCACATAGCAAATGTCGCTGGTTCGTGTCCTGAGAAGTGAGTCTTCTGGCGTTGTGCAGCCCACCAATTTGGTTTCGCACGTAAGTACTACCGTACTTTGTTTTGAATCCTTCTCCCGCCTGATCAGTCGTACACAGGCGGCAGTCAGTAGTGGTCGACGCAAACACATAGGCCTACACATTCACAGTTCCAGTCAGTTGGAACGACAAAGGACATTGGCATTAGTTGTGAGTTGGGACCGCATTGAATCGATTTGTGCCTGCGGTCTGCTGCGCTGTTAACTGTACACTGCAAAACCACAACAGAGAGAGTATTAATTTCTCTCTGATGTCAGCAGGTAAAAAGCTACTGCACATACAGTATAACGATCATGAAGCCTAACCGCCATCATCTTCTTTCTTCTTATTCGTCGTCGTTTCGTCTCGGTGTGCAAGAGCTTTACCTACCTCTGCTACGCAGTCCGATAACAGCAAGCCAAATTTTTCGTTCGGCACTAGAGCTGAAGCACCTGACACTGCCTGTGAGATTCGTGAATTACGGAAATGGTCAAGCGGACTTCTTCTGTGACTGGGCTTCATAAATTTGTTAAAGAGTTATAAGTGTTAAGAGTTAAAGTTGTCGACGGACGTCCCAAACTTCGCTGACCTCTGCGCTTGTAATTCACGGAGTTTCGAGGAAGACGGTCTTGCTGCATTCTTTCTGAACAGTTGCACAAATTGACTTTGTATTTATTAATTTTATTATTATTGAAGCTCAAAAGTCGTTTAAACTTAGCACTTTACAACATAAAGGGTGAAAGTAACAAAGCGACAAAGTATAAGGACCGAAGTTTCTTCTTATTCATCTCCTCCTGCTCCTCCTCCTCTCCACTTCTGTATAGCCTTGGGTACACCACCTGTTTCGGAAACCATCGTGTCCAAGGACCTCCCAAACTTCGCTGACATCTGCGCTTGTAATAATTCAAGGCGTTTCGATGAAGACGGTCTTACTGTAGTACTTTAAAACACAAGGGGTGAAAGTGAGAAAGCATTATAAGGACCGGAGAAAATGTAAAAGGAACTTAATTTTAAAATTTGAATCTTTTTGTTATTATTGCTTTAGGTTCTCCGTAACGTTCAACAGTATCACCAGCGAGACGCCCTTGGGCCAAAGCCGCTAATGGTCTGCACACGTCGTGTATTCCATATGCAGTGTACAAAAGACAACTTGTTACACATTGTCTGCACTACTTTATGGTATGGCAGTGTCAACGCTGACAGAAGCCACGGTGAAAGGAATAGAGCTATTCGGAACGTGAGTTTTTATCGTCCTGTGCCCAAAATTAGTTGGATAGATTATATTACCAATATTTAAATGTTCTAACGAGCGTAAACAAATACTGAAGTCATTAGAACTATGAAATATGAAAATCGACAAATTTTTAATATTAATGAGATACTATGAATTCGTCTTACAAAATGTCATACCAAGAAATAATCGATGGAAAAAGGACTCCGGAAAGGCGATGTACACACTCAACTGGTATGAGAAACATTTGCAGGACCGTTGCGGGTAGCACTAAAAATGTAAATATAGATAGAATGATAGGCGTCCGCCGATAGCGAACATCACATTGTGAACATAAATAAACCTTCTTCTTCAGTTTTAGGTTTAAAAAAACTGTATAGTTTTCTATTAAATAATGAAAGACACGGTTACATTTCTGTAAACATAACGACAGCGCTAGTGTTGCTGTACGATTCTGAAACTTTCTGTAGAAAAAAAGATTTGTCAAAAAGACCTGTTTGCAAACTGTTCAAGGCGACATATGAAGGCGTAGACTCTTCAGTGCGGACACAAGTAAGGAGTTGAAATTTAAAATTTTGCAGCTAGCGTTCCGGAGAAGAAACGGGGACGGATTTCTTATCTAAATATAAAATGACGGGCGGAAAATTCGCGTGGGGAAGTTTGACAATACAAACCTACTGGAAGAAAATATAGGCCTATAGTATGAGTTAGGAAGTGTTATTAATGTGGATGTAACTTCGCTGAGACCGGATCAGCTTTTCCCTGATGGAAGTAAGTAAAGTAGAAGAAAAAAAGAGAAGAAGAAGAAAAAGAAGAAGAAAAACAAAAAGAAGAAAAAGAAAAAGAAGAAAAAGAAGAAGAAAACGAAGAAGAAGAAGAAGAAGAAGAAGAAGAAGAAGAAGAAGAAGAAGAAGAAGAAAACGAAGAAGAAGAAGAAGAAGAAGAAGAAGAAGAAGAAGAAGAAGAAAACGAAGAAGAAGAAGAAGAAGAAGAAGAAGAAGAAGAAGAAGAAGAAGAAGAAGAAGAAGAAGAAGAAGGTGATGATGATGATGATGATGATGATGAATATAAAGTGTCTTATTTATTATGTATTTAATGTTAATAAACATTTATGTAGCTCGTCGTTGGTGTTTACTCAAGTACAGTACACTTACAGTGAACAGTGTATAGAGTGCACTCGTATAGAAACGTCTGCACAGCTGCTACTGTCTGGAGTTTCAAGCCGCTCTAAAGAGATATTGAACAAGTTTTCTTTCGCGCTGACACAGATAAACGCCGGTTGAAGTTATACGAGAGAAGTTTAAACTGTGCAGTCTGCGAGTTGCATTTTCTATAGCGGGGTCTGTCTGGAATCGGTGGACTGATGCAATTTCGTCTGGTGCACCAGCCGGTGTACGCCCGCGCGGATGCAATCCTTACGCTGCTTCATACTACGTGCTTATCGCGGAGTTGTTCCTCTTTTCTATTAAATTTCCGCATCGTTGTCACGTTGCTTTGAAAGCGTAATGGAAAATGAATATACATCTTCAGCACAAAGAATTAACAAAAAGCAATGGACAAAGCTGAATTCAGATACTCTATTCTGAACTTTGGAACATAGATTAATTTTGGCAAAAACACATACAATCAAATTAACGGTGTCCAGTTTGTCCGCAACGATAATCAAGTCAGCAGTAGTGATTCAGTGTCGCGCCCAATAGAACGTAATTAAACCGTAGTGGTTTAGTTAACGGTATGTGTTGTCAAAGCGTGTTTTGCAGACCACTCGGTGCGTGTTACGGTGTACCGCTAAATAGTTTTACTAACAGTTTGAGTTTGAATAGTTTCCCACCCGACCAACACACAACTGTAAACACTCATTCACTTACTTAACTTTGTGCAGGTAAGTGAATTCGGTAATAAAAAGAAGTCACCAAATTGAAAGACCAAAACCATACCCTTTAAAGGTAAATATCCAGTGAGGACTAAGTTATAAAAAACATCACTTTAGAACAAGTGAGCCGTTTCAGATATCTCGGCTGTGCAGTAAGCTATGAATAAGAATATAATATAAGAGAGAAGATAAATAAATTTAGGAATATTTGTGGTACGATTCAAAGAAATCTTAGAAATAAAACAAGACACAGCGCAAGGATGAAATTTTATACGACAATTGGAATACCCACGTTGATTTATGCAAGTGAGGCGTGGGTCATGAGAAAAAAGGAAAGCGCCAAGATTCAGAGTGCTGAAACGCAGTTTCGTAGAAATACTTTATATTATACTTTGCAAGATAGAATAAGGAATGAAGATATCAGAGCAGAACTCGAGGCAAAGGACATAAATGAGATTATTGCAATTTACAGAAGACAATGGTGGGATTATCTGCAAAGGATGACAGAGGACCGATTGCCGAAAGTGGCAGTGAACTATATAGCCATTGGTAGAAGAGACGTGGGTCGTCCGAGGATGAGATGGGTGCCGGAACAGGTTTATATAACCTAATCCTTGAAGTGGAGAAGAAGAAGAAGAAAATCAGTCACAATTCAAATTTGTTCATCACGTTAGTTACCAACTTTATGGGTAATACTAGAAACGATTTTTAAGAGCTTAAAACAAAACAAAAAATCACGTGTACAAACCACGCCATAGAAAACAAAAAAACTCTATTTGGTATAGTTTGGTTTTGGTTTACATGTCTGTGTATAAGTGAAGTTGTGATATCTTACAAAATGTATCATTTCACTCATCTTTTTCTATAACAAGTTTATTTATTTTCTTACTCAATATGTAAAGTAATAGTAAAATTTTATAAAACTCTAAATTCCTCTATATTTTTCCCATTCAGCAATATATATTCGTGCTGGACTGCCCGTATTTACAACGGACCATCTTTTTTTTCCTATTTGTATCGGCCATCTGAGGACCACATGCCAATTTCAATTCTTTTTCCTTGTTCTTTTCTTTTTCTCCAATATTCTTTCATCTTTTCACTATGTTTCTTCTTCCTGTCTTCAGTCACACTTTGAACCTGTGTTTTTCTCTCTCCTATCCTGGACTCCTTCCATTTTTGAACACTTTTGCCCGATAAACGTCTCTTTCAATTGCTTATTCTGCGCATATATTTTTTTCTAAATGTTTTTGACTTCTTTAATCCAACTTGATGTTGACTTCTTTCCCCACAGATATTTGAAAATCTGTATTGTTAGCCTACTGTCGTCAATTCTATGTAAATGTCCATAAAATACTAGTATTCTTTTTCACACTGTTTCTGTTATATTTTTTATACTTTCATATATTTCAACATTACTTCTTAATTTCCAACCTGCTGACGTTTTCCAACCTAATATTTTCCTAATAATTCGTCTTTACAATATGTTTAGTTTGTCTAAAACCATTTTTTATTAATATTGATTAACATTTTTTAATAAAACATATGGTTTATTAACATCTATTCTTAACTTGTACTCTTTGCACAAAACCTCATCCATTATATGCAACTGTTCGCTTTAACTCCTGTTCACTTTTACCCATAGTTGAAATGCCGTTTACAAATCTTAACATGTTAATTCTCTCTCCTTGCACTTTTACTCTACCATCCGTTTGCTCATGTGCTTTGATAAGAGCGTCCTGTGTACATAAATTAAACATGCAGAAGAGAGGTTGCAACCCTGTCTTACATCTTTTCGAATGTTTGCTTCCTCTTGTTTTTTCGAAATTATCAGCGCTGTCTCATTATTATACGCCGCCAAATTATTTATCTATCCCGATAATCTTGTATCCCATTATTTTTCAATCCTTTACACATCTTATTCCAATTAATACGTTATGAAACGTCTACTCTATAACCACAAAACCAAGGAAAGTTTGCTTCCCTTTCTTGCGTCATCATCATCATCTTCAAAAGTAACCAAAAGTAACTCTACAACCCACCGTGGGCCTCCGCTTCAATCAGGATTTTCCTCCAGTCTTCCCTGTCCTTAGCCAATGACCAACAATTTTTCACTCCAAGTACTTTTACATATTCCAGGTTTCCATTAATATATCGTAGTCTATTTCTTCCACGTCCTCTCTTTCCTTCGGGTCTGTAGTTCATAATCTTCTTAAGAACATCCTCCTCATTTATTCTCTGTACATGTCCTTCCTATCTTAGCCTGACTATCCTAATTGATGTCCCAATATCGGGCGATCTATATAACTCATAGAGCTCTCTGTTGTTCCTTACTCTCCACTCTCCACCTTCCCTAATAAGTCCATAAATTTTCATCATCATCATCATCTTCAAGGATTAAACCACAAATATGCAAAGATTAGAGCTGGCCACTCCAGTCCCTTCGGCTTATAGTTCCATAGTTGTTTGGGGATGCGGCAGTCATCCATTCGGGAAAGCTGTTCCCACTAATTCAGCCGATACTGGGCGATCCTCTCAAGTATACTCATAATATTCATTTCCTGTCGTATATCTGTGTTTCTTCTATGATCGTGGAGAGTATACCCTGCCACGTGCCTGAGAAATCCCTATTCAGCCGCTTGGATGCGACTGGCCTGGCCTTTCGTTAAAGTCCAATTCTCAGACCCATAAAAAAATGTGGGAAGAGCCATCGCCTTGTATAATTTTAGGCGTTCTCCTGTACTTGCCGACTTAAGGGTTCGCCTAATGATCCCGCACTTAAGGTTGAACTTATGCAACTTATGCACAACATCGTTGCTAGCATTATAAGACACACTGTAGCCCAGGTATTCAAAACTGCTAACTTGTTGCAGGACAGTACCGTCTATAACAATTTTTGCCCGTACGGGATCAGTTCCACGAAAAGCCATCACCTTGGTCTTAAGTGTAGATATTTGCAATTTAGAGTGTTTGTAGATTCGATTTAACAAATGTATACCCATTTGCAATCTGCTTTCAGAGTCCGACAGGATATTCATCCTGATCGTCCGCAAACAGCAAAGTGTCAATTGTAGAGTGACCAATCATAAAATTTTTTGGAAGAAATATCTGCCAGTTTTTCCATATATTGTCCTAAGTATTTTCCTTTCAAAAGATGGAAGTCGAAACAGGTCGCCTTCTGTACATCAGGACCAGTTTTACTAATGTTCTGTTTCACTTTTGTAGAAGTGAAACAGCTTTGGTTTTACGGTGTAGAAGTTGTGATTCCCTTTCTTGGCAAGGCAAGAATATTTAGTGAAAACCTTTCCTCACCAGTCGAGACGGAAACGTGTCAGATCGACAAGAGATCAGTACTATATCTTTATAGCTCACGTACAAACTGCAATCTCACGTCGTCTATTTGCAGTACCAGCAGCTGGTAGATGACACGACGTATTGAACAATGGTTCTCGTCGGACGTCTGGATTTGAAATAACTGGGTGAAGGTGTCTCTTTTTATATTGCGCTTGAGTAACCTGCAGTTAACATTTCTGTAATAAATCTTCAAAAATCATACCGTTTCTATACGTTTGTTTGTCTACAAAGATAAGTAGTAAAGAAGGAAGGAGAAAGGAAAATACTTGGGAAAATTTATCGACTCTTTAGGGAAGGCCAAGAGTAGAGAATAAGGTACAACAGAAAGCTCTATGAGTTATATAGATCACCTGATATTGTGACATCAATTAGGATAGCTAGGATGAGATGGGCAGGACATGTATAGAGAATGAATGAGGAGGATGTTCTTAAGAGGATAATAACATACACATCAGAAGGAAAGAGAAGACGTGGAAGACCCAGACTACGATGGATTGATGGAATCCTAGAGGATGTGAAAGTGCTAGGAGTAAAAAATTGGTGGACATTGGCTAAGTATAGGGAAGTCTGGAGGAATATCCTGAGGGAAGCTGAGCCCCACAGTGGGCTGTGGACCTACTGATGATGGTGATGATGAAAGAAGAAAGGACCAATGATACATAAACTTAGTTACGTTCGGGGATCCTATCAACAGTTGATATTTATTAAAATCGAACGCGGCAACGTATATAGATGGCGTAATCAAGTTGGTTGGTTTTGCGTAATAATTAATTAAACGAAAGCACAAACAAATCCACAAGTGGGAAGGCGGTCGCTCAACGATGAAACGTGTCACGTGCCGCATTGTTTTTCCATTCTATTGTTGTCGTACAATAATTAATCATTCACAATAATTAGCCGCATAACAGTGACGGCAGTGTTACGTATGTCTACGCGACGTATGTACTTTCCTGGAAAGTTGTTGTGAACTGAATTTAATGTAGTCGGAATAAAGAAAAATAATAATTTGAAGAAATGACAAAAATTATTAAGCTAATAACTATACGACGGTCTGCACGACAGTAGACAAAAATACGACAGTAGAAAAAATAATAATATTTTTCCAATTTTTGTTTTAAGTGATACCTACATATATGCTTATTGCTATCCCAAGCTGCTTGAAGATTTCTATCTAACTATACAACACTGGCATATCCATTACGTTATAAAATTTTAATGGATTCCCTTAAGATGATAATATTGTGTACGAATATCATTAAATAAAACAAGACACAATACAAGAATTAAATTTTATGAGACAATTGCAACACCTACGTTGATTCATGCGAGTGAGGCGCGGGTCATGACATAAAAGGAAAGCGGCAAGATTCAGAGTGCTGAAATGCAGTTTCTTCGAAATACTTTAAATTATACATTGCAAGGTAGAATAAGGAATGAAGATATCAGAGCAGAACCCGAAATAAAGGACATAAATAAAATTATTACAATTTACAAAAGACAATGGTGAGATAATCTGCAAAGGATGAAGTGCCGGAACAGGATTATATAACCTTATCCTTGAGGAGAAGAAGAAGAAGAATTCATTCACGACGTTTTATTGCGTCTTATATGTACGTTTATAAACAATTTAAAATTTTTAAATAATACATGTAGTCTTATAGCCTCTACTAAGGTCTAACATCTTTACTTTCTGTAAGATGAAAATCACAGGGTACATAGATAATTTTGTCAGTATACTTTTTTAACAAAATATTCTCCGTTACTCGTAACATTTTATGCCGTTCGTCAGGACCCGCCGCACGTACTGCCCGCGGCTGCGGTTCTCCATTATACAGTTTAACTCAATACACCCACGCAATCACGGCCAACAAACAGCTGTTTCCGGTATCAGCTGTCACATCTGTAAACGTTTTAGTCCTAGGCGTTATGCTTCTAATGCAACAGTAATGTATCACATTTAACGAACGTTTTCGTTACGGCATCAGACAACAAGGCAAGGAGATTTTGCTCATACAAAACTTGTACCGTCTGTAAGTTCTTCTTCTTCTTCTTCTTCTTCTTCTTCTTCTTCTTCTTCTTCTTCTTCTTCTTCTTCTTCTTCTTCTTCTTCTTCTTCTTCTTCTTCTTCTTCTTCTTTTCTCTTCATTAACTTTCAGAAATGTCTAATACAGAGTATCACCATTAACTTGTTACGGTCGAAGAGGGACGATCCCACAGTCTAACCACTTATCACGCAAACGCTATCACGGACCGGGGCGTAAATAAGTGCTGCGACTGGGACTCCGATGAGACTGACTTGAAGATTTGACAAATGAGAAATTCATGATTCTTCTTCCCATATAATTTTAAAGATTCATTGCATCTCCAAGTTTTTAACGTAAAGTATAAGGGTTGAAAAATATGAAAAATCACTAATTTTATAATTATGGATCTTGATTTATTGTTATTTAAGCTAGAGAGGTAATAAACGTTATTTCATTGGTATTCACTTTAATTCTAAATTTTTATTCTTAACAAATCTTAGAAAAATGAGATTTTTTAAAGTTAATTTTGAAAAAACCGGTTCTGTTATCCCTTAGCGCTTTAATTTTGTTATGTTGTCCCAAGAATCGACTTACGATGATTACAGAAATGTTTTTAATGTTTATGTTAAAATACGTTATTTTTTATGTAAATTCCTGCAATACAATTTTCTTATTTTTTCCAAATTAAAGTCAAGAAACTGCTAGTTTTCTGTGCAAAAACAACGGTTCAAATCATAGAGAAATTATTAATTTCTCTCCTACACATACACGTGTGCATATGCAGGTAGCGGTCCCGCTCAGTTGCGACGTACCCACGTTTTCACCTGTCCTTACGCGGTCCATTGCGTCCTTCGTAGTTCGCAACTGATCGAATCTGTGCCCACTAGTAGAAACGTTCCTATTCCAAACTTCCGTGAGGTGTCAGTTCTGTAACTTTTTCGTTTGTGCGGGTAGCTTCTTTCCTCCAATATTTTTGTTAGGTTAGGTTTCGTTAGGTTGGGTTAGATTAGTCTGGGAACGAATATAATTATAAAGGTAATTTCTGTGTTATTATAATAATAACATGAAAATGTTAGTAACGATTGGCACCGCCTTACGACACCGTCTTTGATAGATGCAGTCTATGTCTATAGCTTACAGGACGATATTTTCGATCGCAATTGGTCGGGTCGCAATTGATCCGTTTCAATGTCCACCTCGGTCGCAACCGACCGGATTTTATACGATTGGGTCGCAACTAACCTGTTCTTACCCGGTCCGTTTAGGTAGTGCAGTATATATCTATTCCAAGCTGAAAAAGTGATAATATGATAAAGCATAAACGTTACAGACAATAATTGGAAGCGGTAATTATATGGTAATTGACAAGTTAGCAGCAGTGAAACGTTTATGTAAGAGAGTGCTACAAATAAGCACTTCTTTGAGCTGGTGGCAAACATAATACATTTTGGTATTTTTAGCACTTCATGATTTCTATCCTGCAGGTTTTACTCTGCATATGTTTGTCGCAAACGACACACACACACACACAAACACACAAAGATAAAATTTCTTGTATATAGTAGTTACTGTTGCAGTCTCACTGTAATTGTAATACCCGTATTATTTATATGTTAATTATTACTTCCAAGAGATCGTATTAGCAGTGAAAAGCTTCAGGCTTTGGACAATTATACTTCACCGGCTGTTATGTTAATTCCATGTAAATTGATGTGTTTCATTTGCAAGTTAGTGTAGGCTGTTATTGCAACAGTACACTCGGTAGTAATGTCAAATGTGTTTATGCATAGCGTAAATGTAGAGACAGACATTTACATGTCTGTAA
Organism: Magicicada septendecula; assembly: GCA_034769895.1. Lineage (NCBI taxonomy): Eukaryota > Metazoa > Arthropoda > Insecta > Hemiptera > Cicadidae > Magicicada > Magicicada septendecula. Next base: position 6,183,337 of record CM068371.1, read on the forward strand.
AGTCTGTGCCCCAGAAAGAAGTATCCTCTATATATATTATGGAATCCTACAAACGTAGTTTCTTATGTCTTCTTTTCCATGTTACTCTATGGCGTAGAGACTTCGACGTTTACAAAACATAATTTCAATTAAAATAAGGCTTTTCAACTTTGGATACATTGAAGAGTTTTAAAAATGGGTGGATAACAAGAGTGTCGAGGATGCGACAAGCAGCAGTAGAAGATGAGAATTCAATCAATTCTGTAATCTTTGGTTCCGAAAAATATATAAACATTGTACACCCGGAATAATAATAATGACAAGAGTGTCGAGTAGCGAACTCTTACATATGGTTAACAAAAAAAAAAAAAAAATGAACTGACGAAAGTAAGAAATCTTGTGTATTTTGGAAGTTTTATAAGGACCCAAATAAAATGTTGTATATTTGGAAGTAAACTCGTAGGATAGGGTTGCCAAGGTGTCAACTATATGACGCACAAACTGATATAAGAATATGTAAAATGAGGGTTAGAGGTGGTGGAATTTGAATAAATAGAATACATATGTATTGGGGGGACACCAACAGCGCCTAGTACCTGACAATGGACAGAATACTATACGCTGCACAGACTATAAGTATTTAGGATGAAAATTCACACAAAATAGGAGATTGGACCAAGCAATTCGAGAACGAAATATGCAGAGCTGGAAAGCTATTGCATTGTTTAACTATACAGTATTGTTGGGAATTAGGAAAGAGAATAAGAATCTAATATATCTTATTATTGTTAAGAATATTGCAATATATAGTTTGGAAGTATGATCACTTAATGATAAGGCGGAAAAAATGTTGGAGTCAACGGAAATGGGTTTCGGAGGAGGGCGGTAGGCAGATCAAGATTGGAGAGAGTAACGAATGATAGAATAAAATAAATTACGGGAGTATCACGCACATTGCTAGCTGATATAAAAGATAAGCAATTGATATAGTTTGGATATGTTTGCTGAATGCCAGAAGAAAGACTACCAAAACAGATTTTGCAATAGAGGCAGGGAAAATGAGTCAGCAGGGACGCCTCGAAAAGAGCCGGCAGACTGGAGTAGATGACGTGGTATAGATTCCGCGGATTGGAAGGAGACATGTGTAACGGTAGAGATGGATGATGTGGAAGTTTATAAATTGATAAAAAAAGAAGATTTTTGGAAGTAAAACCAAATGCGAAAGAGTATTGTCAGGAGAATAATTTAATAGAAGAGGTACCTCCAAGAATTTCCCATATTTAACACAGTGCGCAGACCGGTGCCGTATGGAAGAGTCTCGATTGTTGAGACATAAGTGTCACTTAATTGGCTTTTATGTCAGAGTAGCGATATTTATATTTCTATGCGACACAACAACCATCTAGCAGCTGGCAAACGAAGTCTAGTCGCACTTGTATTGTCCTTCAGACATACACATGCTCTGCCGATATACCTGCCGACCATTTAGTTGTAAGTTATACAAAACGAAGCGATAAGACAATATTAGTGAAAGTGTGAAGTGTTTACTTATTCATTTCTGTTGCAAACGATTGTAATTATCTAAATTAGTGGTTTTTTTTTGTGCATAGTGCGTATTTGCGAACAGTATGACAGTAACTATTTAATACTTGTGGATGGTTCAGATAAACGTTATTAATTTATGTGGCATTTAGTAATCCATTTCAGATAAAGATTGCGAACCTTGCGGTGCTCGTAATAATATTTAATTTCTTACGGGACTTTCAATATTTTGCGTGTGGTTTATTCATGCATATGCAGTTGAAACACGCTAGATTCTCCTTAAATAAGCCGGAGTAAGTATATCGATTGACACGTTTAAGTGTATTGAAAGTTGTAATTTCAAATAAAGAACGAAGTGAAAACATTATCTGGTAATGAAGACATTAGCTTACGAGAAACACACAGTACGTAGTAGCGGGGCCGTTAAACTGTGTGTGTGTGTGTGTGTGTGTGTGTGTGTCGTCGTTAGGCAGCGATGGGAGTGCGTATCGTGGGTCCGCCGTGCAGTTGCTGAGGCGATAAAAAGGGCCAAAGTGTCTCAAACCGCCCGCCCTCTCGCTGTTGACGATACTGCCAGCCTTGGAAGTAATTTCTGTCTCCGTGTATATTCGATTTAAACTTCAGTACTTCAATAAGAGCGCATGGAAAACAATAAAATTTTAGTAACATAAACAATAGTAATTTCTATCTGCTCTTGTGTGTGTGTGTGTGTGTGCGCGCGCGTGCGTGTGTGTGTGTGTGTGTGTGTGTGTGTGTGTGTGTGTGTGTGTGTGTGTGTGTGTGTGTGTGTGTGTGTGTGTGTGTGTGTGTGTGTGTGTGTGTGTGTGTGTGTGTGTGTGTGTGTGTGTGTGAACAAGACAGAGAGAGAGAGAGAGAGAGAGAGAGAGAGAGAGAGAGAGAGAGAGAGAGAGAGAGAGAGAGGCAGACAGGCAGACAGACAGAGACAGATAGATAGACAGACAGACAGACACATAGATAGCTAGACAGACATTGACAGAAGTAAGTAGATATTTACATTTGACTGAATTTAGCTGACGCACTTTTGCAAGCCCAGAAAAATATTACATTCTGTTGCAGTTTAGATACAAGTCTCCTTTCATAAAGGTCCTTTACCCTATCCTGCTTAAAAGAATCAACGTTATACCTTAATTCAACAATTCAAAGAAAACGACAAACTATAGAAATGACTATATTTCGGAGAGTACTGGGAAAGATAAGGTTCGATAGGTTGCCAAACAATAGTATAAGAGAAACGTGTAATGTAACAGATATTAATTCTTGGATTGCAGAAAGAAAAAGGATATAGGATGGACTCATATCAAGAACGGATGATACAAGGCTAGTGAAAAAGGCAAGAGATAGACAACCAAACAGCATGAGGAACATTGGTCGTCCAAGGAAGAGGTGGAGTGCCCGCATGTAGGACTGTTGTTACGGAACAGGACAGCTTAGTTCTAACAAGGAAGAAGAAGAAGAAGAAGAAGAAGAAGAAGAAGAAGAAGAAGAAGAAGAAGAAGAAGAAGAAGAAGAAGAAGAAGAAGAAGAAGAAGAAGAAGAAGAAGAAGAAGAAGGAGGAGAAGAATATAAATGCAACGTTTCGGCCACCCAAACAATCGGCCGAAAAACAGTATAACTAGAAATGTTATTCGAGGGTACAAGTTTTTGAGGAATTTTAAAACGCAGCGTCTAGTTACGCTAATTATAAACTAATACATGAAATGTAATAATTAATACTGTACTAACGAGCGATAGAGAGTCAACAAAATAATAATAACAAATAATCACATAGTATATGAACAAAAGACTAAATGACACAAATAAATATTTATTAGCAAAAACCACACAACACTCGCAAAGTATAATCACAATGCACACTAACACTTGCATACCAACAAGGATACCGAAACACTGCGATAGAGACGCAACCAGTCCAACCCTTGTTACTCTGTATTAGTTTATATTTAGGGGGCAGACGGCTGCCGATTGTTTGGGTGGCCGATACGTCACATTTATAATTATTTTTTCGTGATGGCAAGAGTCCTTCACTTACATTCAAATTTAAATGTCTAAAATCCTTCACTGCCATCTTTTAAAGAAGAAATAACTAGTCCTACACGGAGGCTGACGTATGAAAAAGCATTAATTTTAACTGTATTTTGTGTATGTGTTTAGTTATTGGCAGCATTAATATTGCAGTAAGAAGAATAGAATTTCTATAAGTATTTTTATGTTACTCTCAGTGGCGTTGGATGGGAGTTTTCTGGGAGGGGGTGTTACAATCGGCCCCATTGGACAGGTCGCCAATGTGGTATTGCAGGGAAGCCCTGTGAAGAGACAATACCAGTGAAGTGACAAACACCTTTGAATATAACTGGTAAAAACCCCACAATCAACAACGCCTGATCAGATGATTATAATCAATAACTTTCTAGCATATAAAATTGTGGCTACATTATCGATTAACTTTACTGAAGATGTGGTACAATGTTGTAGGATTGCTATGATATTTTTCCTTACGTGAGTGTCATATTTTTGTTTTGATGGTGTACAATATTTTTCTGTAAAATTATTTGTCGGGCTGTTGGGCTTTGATCTTCTTTTTATAAAGCCAGACGTTTCGACTGCACCTGCGGCAGTCACCTTCAGTTGGTCTTCTGTTTGCCGTCCTGCTCCTCCTGCGACTTACAGCTCGCGACACTTCAAGCCGTCGCACTTGCCCCAACTGCCGTAGCTGCTGTCGAAAGTGTGGTCTTACAGTATAAGCAAAGGACCACGGCCCAACAGCTACAAACATAATTTTGCTAACGCTGACTCCGCCCGTGAAAGTTGTAATGTTATGATGAATGTTTTCTGTTTCAGGTAAGTGTGAGCCTCCTATATCGGCTACTGTATGATGTATGACCGTTCTTCTTGAGAAGACGCCATTAAGGTAATATTGCTTACTTATCCCTATTCATTTGTCTGCTCAACTTTAAAAATGTTTACAAGTCATTTTGAGACTGCGTTTAGACGGAAAGAGTGTCACAAGACTGCATCATCTTTAAAAAGATTTGTAAGTTTGAAAAACGAAAAAGTCGCATTATTTCTTTGCTGTGTGGAAATCTAGGCCAAAGCGTCTCTTCTGAAACGCACTAACTGGAACAGGATGGTCCGTCACTAAGTGTAATTTACCGTAACCAGTTTAGGTTACTGCTACGACAAGAAGATTGATAATTACGTAACACTCTATACATGTTCGTCCACACGTTTCTCGACGAGCCTACAGCTAGCAGTCGACTCACTGAGTACAAGGTCGGCTTTTGGTCTAGTCTCCAGATTGTGCTAGCGCCTATACTTTACCAATTATTCTCGTTCCGTCGGAAAATGGAATATGATTCTGAAATCTCAGGAGGGTGTAAATATAAGCATCCGGTGGTTCAGTTCAGTTACAGCTGGTGATTTTAGAAGTGCGGTTTGGAGCTATTTTGGCGTTAGTGAGAAGTAATCATTGTGTTAATTAGAGCGAAACTATTTGTTGTAGCTGGTGGGAAGTTTAACTTGAATTATTGTATAACAGCGCCTTTTGTTGATTTATAACTAAAGTTTGCGTCTAATTAAGGTTTGTAATCAGTGACTTCACTGGTGTCAGTTTTTCTGTTTCCATTGTACAACACGACGATCCGGTATGACCGTCGTAATAATATAATAATAAGTGACGTTAATTTAAACTGATTGATCGTGTTGTCTCTCTCAAACACTTTTCACAAATATGAAAGTAACAGTGACCTGTGGAATTTCTAGTTTTCGAGGAAACCGAATTTACTTGAAGACTCAAACGCAAGACGTGTTGGCATTGCGAAGGGATAATTGACGCATCAGTCACTTCTCAACTGTCAGCGTGCTCTCTAAGCGATGTGTAGCGTTCTGTATTGCGTAACATATATGGTGTCATTCTTGCGCCGCACCCTAACCCTTCACATCCTTTCAAATTACATATGTGCGCGCGCATACTGGTCGTTTCACTGATGTCATTTTGTGACCGCTATAAAGGAAAAACTCGTGGAATACGAACAGTCTAATAAATAAGCATTGTTGTTATAGTTACACCGTTACAGAATGTTCTACAGGTTTCTCGGTTATCCCAGCAGAGCCCAGCTGTAATGTTTGTGTGCGTACGTGACGCTTAACATGCGAGTCAGTGTTACGTAATACGGAACGTTCTCGTCATTTCGATGGTACCGTTCTACAAGCTTCTCGACTAGCCCTTCCGGTGTGTGTTTCTGCCAAGGCCGCGCTGAATTGTCCTCTAGAATATTCAAGTGTTCGTAAAGGATGCATATTACGCGTATTATGGAACCCTGCGGTCTATAAATAGCCCATACCTGCCTCCTGTCTCGGTCAGCACCGACGAAACAACGTTTTTTACCTGTTCTTACGCGTTCAATTGCACCCCGCACTTTCACTTACTGACCGAATCTGTCATTTAGAAAGTTGCTATTCTCAACTTCGATGAGATATCAATTCTTCAACTTTTTTTGTGCGAGTAACATATTTCTTCCAATATTTTTGTTAGGTTAGGTTAGGTCAGGTCAGGTTGATTAGCTTACGTTAAGTTAGGTTAGGTTAGGCTAAGAATGAATAGAGTTATAACGGTAATTTATATATTATTATACTAACATGAAAATTCAATTGATCGCAACTGACCTGGTTCAAATTCCACCACGGTCGTAACTGACCGAGTTTTATACGATTGCTTAGCAACATAACCACGCTCCCCTCCCGCTTACTTTTCAGTATGTCGGGCGATTTACACAGTTGGTCTCAAGTGGTGTATTAGTGAAAAGTGATTATAGTGCGGAAGGCTTTATAGTTGACATTACTATTTGTGTGGACAAATTAAGTTGAATTGTTGTACGAGTATAATCTTGTTGGATAACTTGATGATTAGAAACTGTTTAATTGTGATAATTAAAGCTGGTTATTAGTGATTTCATTGGTGTCTTTATTTCGTTTTCCACTGTACCATACGACGATCAAGGAGACCGTCGAACATTATCTTCAATTGAGGATTCCGCTTCTGTATCGTTTTTCAGATGACCAAAATTGTGCTTGTCCTATCCGAATACAATAATCCCTCGTTATCCACGTGTTTATAACCCGGGCAATTAGCAATCCGCTGCTACCAATACTCTGAAATGTATTTTCTTTTTGTGCATTCACGTTTAAACTACGATGGAGTAATTACGTCGTCTATCTAAGTGGCGAAACCACGGGGTGATTAATCCCTCCCCCCCCACATCTATTAAACATTTCACCAGAATTCTGTAATCACTTAATGTAGTCCTTTTTCTAACGGATTCCGTGCGATAAAATGAGGTTTAAAAATAACTTTACACATAAAAGTAATAATAATATTCATTTGTAAACTAATAAAATAAAGTGTACGGCCAGCGGGAAGCAAGACAATGTAATACAATCCAGAATTAATTTGGGAAAGATGGCTATATCTACATTAAATGGAATCCTGTGGGATAAGCAAATTACAGAAAAAACTAAAACCAAAATATTTAAAACCATTGTTAGAAGTATCATGACTTACTGCTCAGAAGTTTGGACTACTAATTAGACACAAGAACAAAATTAGATGACAATGACAGCAGAGCTGGACTGTTGGAGACCTTTGGGAAGAGTTTCCAGACATGAGAAAATTAGAAATGAAGTCATTAAGGACAGAATGAATGTGAAAAATTAAATTGTTAATTTCATCAAAAAAAAATTATATAATGGTATGGACACACGAAAAGAATGGCACAGGAAAGATTGCCAAGGAGAGTTATGGAATGGACCCCACCAGGAAGAAGGAAAAGAGGAAGATCACGTATCACCTAGATAGAAGAAATTCAGACTATATTGAGGGAACGAGAAATTTAAGATCTTTGGATGGATAAGCAGCAGTGGAAAATGAGAACTCATTCGCTTATGTAATCTTTGGTTCCGGAAAATATGTAAACATTTTACAGCCGGAATAATAAATAAAAAAATTAAATAAAGTTGGAGTTTTCTGAAGAATGACAATCACTCGGCATTTGATAAATGAAGAACGTATTTGCAGCATTGGAAAGACATTTACGCATTCGCCAGGAAATGAAGACAGAGCCTATTTGTCTACCTTTATTTTTTCGCACAAACACACTTCCCCTTATAGGTTTGTCTATCTGAAGATCGGTGTGGAGAGCTGCTACAAACCAAAGAAGGAGAATAATGTCTGGTTGCCTGAAGAACGCAATCTGGTCAAACTAATTCCTTAGGATAGCGGGCTGTTTGGCCGTGCCGCGGTCCAGTGCTAAACGTAAGGTGACACACGTTAGTGACCACAGTACTGTGGCAATGGCCATTTGTCATGGCTTTATTTTGATTAGCATGGTACGGTTGTCACTAACGTGTGTCACCTTACGTTAGCGCAAGCTCATAATTTGCACTGATGACGGCCGTCCACGGCACGGCCAAACAGCCCGGTATCACAATTAACAACATTGAGTCCGGCCGTGAAACCCTTCGAAGTAATTTAATTCCTTAGGACTTAAGCCAAGGTTCGCGTATATAAAACAATGTTGCGCCCAATATTGACCTACGTCGGTGAAACGAGAGCCGACAACCCAAAAACAATACAAACATTGAAATCGACCAAAGCGAAGATCTTAAGAACGTTACTGAACCTGGCGCTCCTCGATCCCAAGCGAGGTAATGATTTAAGGGGAAAGACGCGGCGTCCAGAAAATTAGTGATTGGGTCCATAGGATGTGGAGAGACTGATCAAAGGACAAGTTGTCAGAATAATTCTGTAGAGTGTATCAGCTGGAAAGTAAACTAGAGGACGTCTTAAAAGAAGATGGCATGGCATTTGTGGTGAAGACAGACCTTGGGTCTACAGAAAGTAAAGAAATCAAAAGAACTTGAACACACTTTTTCTTCAACCCCATAGTACTGTGATCTAATATGCTCAAGTGCAAAGTACAAATATTGCATAAGAATGTCCATCAAAATTACATTTACTCTAATAATCTTTCTTCATAATTATAATAATCAACAACTCACAAGCCAATAAGGTCATTAATTTTAATAAATGCCATTTTTAATTAGTCTATGTGGAATTTTACGAACTAACGTACGAATAGTGTGTCTTTAATAATTTGACAAAATTAGTATGTGTTAACAAACTTGGTACCGCTTTCAAAAAGTTAAAGAAAAAATTCAGAAACCTATGTTACAAGAAAATCTTCCATACTGTTACCAGTTATATATATTAGTGAAAAATTACTAGATATAAACCTACGCACATGGAAACATACGTACAAAATTAATATTTATGTATGAAGACGTACGCTTCTGGTGAAGAAAATGTAGGTACGAGCTTGTAAAGCGATTGGAAAAATGTTGTAAAACAATGAAGCGAATTTACTGAACACATTATAAAGTACGAGGACAATATCAGCGTATCTTTGAGGTTAAGCGATAACTGTACATAGGAACACTAAGTCTCAGGTATATTAATTGAATAATAAAGTATACAAATTTAAATTCCTAAAAGAAATCGGAGAGAAGAATACAATTTGATCCATATGAAAAACCAGCTGCTTACCAATATAAGGATAGAAGGCCAGAAGAAGAGGAGGAGGAGGGGGAGCAAAGCAGAAGAAGAAGTTCATGATAAGTGTCTTTATTAGATACTGTAAATGATAAGTGGTTTACACTACACTAGCTAAGTGGTGTTTAATTTGTAATATTGAATCCATGAACTGACCATGGAGTAAACATCAGTTAAAAAAAAAATGAAGAAATTTAAGGAGGAGGAGGAGGGGGGAAGAGGAGGAGGAGGAGGAGGAGGAGGAGGAGGAGGAGGAGGAGGAGGAGGAGGAGGAGGAGGAGGAGGAGGAGGAGCAGGAGAAGGAGAAGGAGAAGGAGAAGGAGAAGGAGAAGGAGAAGGAGAAGGAGAAGGAGAAGGAGAAGGAGAAGGAGAAGAAGAAGAAGAAGAAGAAGAAGAAGAAGAAGAAGAAGAAGAAGAAGAAGAAGAAGTTCATGATCAGTGTCTATATTATATACTGTAAATAATAAGTGGTTTTATACTACACTTGGTAAATGGTTTTAGTTGTAATAATAAACCCATGAACTATCCAAGAAGTAAATACAGTTTAAAAGAAGAAGAAAAAAAGGAGTTAGTGGAGGAGAAGGAGGAAGAAGGGAAGGAGATTGAGGAGAAGGAGAAGGAGAAGGAGAAGGAGAAGGAGAAAGAGGAGGAGAAGGAGAAGGAGAAGGAGAAGGAGAAGGAGAAGGAGAAGGAGAAGGAGAAGGAGAATAAGAAGAATAGGAAGAGGAGGAGAAGGAGGAGGGGGAGAAGAAGAAGAAGAAGAAGAAGGAGGAGGAGGAGAAGAAGAAGAAACGGATAGAATGAAGAAAAAGACAGGATGACAAAAATAAAAGATATTTGCAGAAGGATAGGCATCAGCGTGTATAAGACAAAGACAGTACAAATTATTTAGACAGTTTAGGAGAATTAAATAATTAGTTGTTTAGGTCTATCCATATTAGGCTCGCAGCCGTATTTTTAAGATTTGGACACTAGCCTGCAGGACACGGTTTACGAAGTCTATTCACATTTTGCTAATTTAGCTGCCCTCCGGAGTCTGCCAATAAAATTTTCATTCGTGTGTCAGGCTTCTGAGACACACACAAAAGAAATACGATTGCGGTACTTCATAGAATAAAAAGAAAGCTTAATTTATAATAACCACGTACTCGGAGAACAACAAGATCATCCACACACTTCAACTGTTTTAAAACATAGCGTAATTTCCTAGAACTTAGTTGTTGAATTGTAGATAAAAGCTGTCTTATTCTAGTTGTCTGACAGCTTACTGTTTGGTTTTTATTAAAAGCCCGATGAAGGAGAGTGTAGCCGAGTGGGAATCCAAAGTTATTACAATTGTAGACAATAGCGGCACTAGACGTCGCGTCGGCAGTAGTAGCAGCGGTAGTTTTATTAAATTTCGTTCATCGCAAAGACGGTACTCTCTGTCAGTAACGAGTAATACCACCTCCCCGCCGACCACAATAATACTCACTAATCCAATTTCATCTCTCTCGCAGAGCTGTAAGACGTGACCTCAGACGGATTATTATTTAATAAAGGCAGAGTATATAGCCGTTGTAGAATGAGATAGAAAGAGACACAGACAGACAGACAGATATCGAGACAGTCTGTGCGTACAGCGCGCTTTAAATATCACGTAGTCAGTGATGACACCATTCTTGTCCATTTACCAAATCCAGAACGCTATGGAGACGTTATCCCGAGTCGGTGCGATTTGTTGAGATTGCAGAATAAATCAAAGATTTTAACAGAGCTGAGGATAGAGAACAATCGCACCTAGCGACCTTTACGATAAACACAATACGGTTCGCCAGGAGGCTGATGTCTTAGAGCCTCTTCAAACTACATCAAGGTTAATCGTATAGAACGTGGAGCGCTCCACATAAACCTAGGTTATGTAAACCTGTTGCGGCAATCATCTCATCCTCGAACGACCCACGTCTCTTCTACCAGTGCCTTTGTATGTTAGCGTCCAATTAATCCTCCGTCATCGTTTGCAATGATCACACCAAATTGTCTTCTATTCATTACATCACACCGCGTCATCATCATTGCCAACAACCGACCACGGTCTGACAGCCCGGTATTGATAACTTTCAATTATGATATATTAACAATCAAGTTCATGCCTGTGGACAATAACAGTCGCTTCAAGAAAGTAGGAAACGTAGATGAAGTTTCACTAACCAGAAACCTTTTTGAGCAGATGCTTAAATAGTTCATACATTTTAGGTTAGTTGTCTCCAAGTCGCTTATATTAATATAATAGATATTTACCATAAATCCGTCGGCGACTTCGTTTTTCTCGTCTTATTTTGACGCGTTTCGGCAACGAATTGCCATCTTCAGAAATCTTAATCACTCATAGGAGATCGTTAAAAAATTAAAAACACTAAAATCATTACGGTAAAAGTGCACTTTTACGACATTGGAAACTCACAGACGCGAACATGAAAGTTTATGTTTCTCGCGTGGACAATATCGATCGACTGCTTTCGCGTGGACAATATCGATCAACTGATTCACTGTTTATATAGCCACTGATAAACCTGTTTTGCTTATTATAGCCCGTATGTACTGTGACATTTCATTTACCGGCGCCCGTGTGCAAGTATTGCCGTGTCGTACAATATGTTATGTGAAAATGTAAGTTTATCATTCAAGACATAATCACTGTTGATTTTGACGGCTTTATATATTTCGTATTCCTCAAGCGCGTCCATGTATTTTCCTTTCCTGCAGCAATGCAAAGGCTGGAAATTTGTCTCAAAATCACTGTAGTTATGATTACATAGTATCAGGTGCCTGGCAAAATTAGATGTTGTTTTATGTAATTCCCTTCTGGGAAGATGTTCGTTATATCTTTCTTCAAACGGTCTGCCTGTTTGGCCTATGTAGAACATGTCGCATGAGCTGCAATTCATCTTGTATACGCCGGTTCTTTTTCTTTCTGGTATACTGTTCTTCCGGCTAAGAAGTCTCTGAATGTTGTTATTTGTACGGAAAGTTACAATTACATGGTGTTTCTTGAGTTCGTTAACTAGAATATTTGGTAAAATGTTTGTGTAATCTGCAGATATGTATTTATTAACCGGAAGTGTGTTATCATTGTTCGACTTTTTAATTTCTTCTCTTTGTGTTTACTTATTAATTTATCCACTAATGAACTTTTATATCCGTTAGCCGCTGCTATGTGCTTGATGGTATTAACCTCTTCAATGTAGTCTTTTTCACTTAACGGTATAGTTAGCAATCTATGCACAAAACTATTGTAAGCTGCCATTTTATGCGAGGTGGGATGATATGAATCGGCATGAATTGTGATGTCCGTTGTTGTGGCCTTTCTATAGATCTTAAATTGAAGTTTTCCTTCGTTTTTTAAAATGGTTAAATCTAAGAAATTTAATTGATTTTCTTCTTCTATTTCAGATGTGAATTTAATCTTATGGTGTATGCTGTTTATGTGACTATTTAAGTTTTGTATTTGTCTTTTTGTTCCATTAAATATCATAAACGTATTATCGACGTATCTACAGTAAAAAATGATTTTATTCTTGTATAATTTATTAGATATTATGTTTATATTCTCATAATAATTTAAATATATATCAGCTAATAGTCCTGACAGTGGCGAACCCGTAGCCAGACCGTCATCTTGTGTAAAAAACCCGTTGTCAAATGTGAAGTAATTTTGTTCCAAGACGACTGTAAGTAGTTTTATAAGTTCGTTGATTTTTTGCATGCTAAGTTGAGCTACTTCCTTTAAATCGTTATTTACAATTTCTATAGTTTCCCTCACGGGGATATTAGTGTACAAATTAGTTACGTCTAACGATACCAATTTATATTGTGGTAGTATTTCTATCTTTTTAAGTTTTTCAACAAACTCATAACTGTTCTTTATACTGTAATTATTTGCTATCCTGATATTATTCTTAATTAAAGTCACTAACAATCTAGCAGCTTTGTATCCGGGAGCTGTGATGTAGTTTATTACTGGTCTGATTGGTGTACTTTCCTTGTGGATTTTAGGTAGTCCTGTGACTTTTGGTGCTGTGGCATTAATTGGTTTTAATTATCTGCGTGTTTTCTCATCTAACAAAAAATTACATTGATTAATGGTGTTATTCAAAGTTTTTACATAAGCCTTTGTGGGATCCCGGTCTATTTTCTTAATATTATTATTATTTATGAAATCAAATACCTTTTGAGTATAATCTCTTTTCTGCATGACCACCAATGTGTCACCCTTATCTGCCTTACTTATAATTGCATCGTTTTGCTCAAGTTTACTTTTTATGGTTTTAAGATTCATGATATCCTGCTTATATTTACTTTTTAAAAAATTGTTTTGACTTTTACATTTATTACTATTAATTGCGTTATTGAGTTTGTTGTTGATAAAAACCCTTGCTTCATTCTGTGCAACGGAACCATTTAATCTTTTAATAGCAGCTTCAGCATTAACTACCTCATGGACAATTTCGTTTGTCGTATTAAATCTTGGTACATTATAACCTCTAAACTAGTGTTATAACTTAGGGAACCCGCAATAATTGGTTCTGCCAATTATACAGGCTGCCTTAGTTGTGACAAGCTGAAAATGAATCACAACAACAAAACAATTAATATAAAAGGATTCTGGGAAGGGGAGACTGTTGATTTATGCACTCAGTTTAGTCGGTACTACTGATGACATCTCTTTATTACATATGGTATTAATTGCTCTACTTAAAATTCTCGACATATATAGTTCAACAGCTTACAGTTTACAAGATGATTAAATATTTTATTCTTTCATGAGGGCCCTCAAAATAAGATGTACATCTATTTAATTAATTCCACGGATCCGGGATTGAATATAATATGTTAATAATGGTCACCTCGCCATATACAATTTTTAAAACTGTGCCATTTGAAGAATGGACTTTATTAATCTTTTTAAAACAATAAAGCTTTCAGTTTAAACCTTTTCTCTTTTACTACAAATAAGAATACAATTACGGTTAGTACTTAAAATGTCTTAATGTTTTTAATTTAATTGTCTTTGGTTGGATATAATATTTAGTATTTCATAACCACGGAAGCTTGCCTCCGTGTCACCTTTTGGATGTCCTCCAGCTCCTCGTTATTCCAGTCCTCGGTCCTCGGTTGCAGCATGTTTGATGTAGGTCAGGTATCTCTCATTATCTTCGTATCCGGGGATGGTGTAGTCCTGAAGTCTTTTAGATCATTGTGGGTCCTGGTTCTCTGCTCTTGGCTAACGGGTAGTAATAGCTCGTTGATTTGAATGATTAACACAAAAGTTTTATTCACCTGTATCCACTTCACATGATTGTTTATTTGTTGCACTTCACTTTATGGTCTTACCACAGTTTTAATTACATAAGTTTTATATTTTAAGATTTTTGTAGAGATGTCATAGGCGCTAAATTTTCATTATTCTTTCTTACTCGTTTACAACATATTTATATGAATCGCGGTTCAACTATATTAACGCAACACATTGTCTAATAGTATAAAGAATGCCTCTATGTCTTAACTGACGGATTAATCACTTTAGGAAACAAACTATTTTTAACGTTCCACATTACTGCTGTGCGCAGCTTACGGGTTGACCGCTCCATTTCAAGTGGGTGAAAATAGTTAGGGGTGAGAGTAGTAATCTCGCGACATTTACCAATCAACATAAAAGTAGTTCCATGTTTCTTCTTTATTTAACGGATTAAAGTTTGACTATTTAATTAAGTAGAGATATTCTTAGTTACAGACGTTATTAAAATACATTATAGTGGTCTTATTTAATTATTTAAATAATGTCAAAATTTACAAGTATATTTAGTTTGTTTAGGGGTCGGAAATCAAGTTAATTCTGGTTAGTGCCTGTCTATGCAGGATTAATTAACAAGCTTTACCCTTTCTGTACAATCGTATTCCTTTTATTTTATTATTAGACTTTTTATTAAATATTATTATTATTAATGATAGCAATAAGATTTAGTTTAAATGTGCGATTTTATTAAAAATTTAAAATTTCTCAGCCTACACATTACCTATTTATTAATTACCATACTTTTATTAATGAAATCGTCACATACTCCGCCGCTTAAAACTTAGACTCCGGCTAATTTGGTCAGCAATGTACCGGGAGTATGCTTGGGGATTACCGTGTGAAATTTCTCTCACCCGTTTTTTTTCTGTATGTAATTACGAGCTGCATAAGTCACTCTCGACTTGCTTATTCTTACTATCTATATATATATATGTCATACTTTACAGACTAATTCTAATACTACATAAAAGTCACACATTATAAAACATATTGTAAACATTCTAAATTTTTCTTAACTCTACTACTTATGACTACTACCGGATTTTTCTTTAGTTGTGAGTTATTCTAGTTATAGAATTACTCTTTAAGCAAAGAGTAATTACTTAATTATTCCTCCTATTTGATGTCAGCTGACTTCTTACTTTGCTCTACTTTTCGATGAATAGGATTCAAGGTTGATCAGGCCTCGTACCTATTTATACGATTAGGTAGCCAAATGTTACTCAAGTACTCTTTTGCAGTTGAGTACAAAACATGTACCTTTTTTTTTACATTTATTTAACTTGCACTCTACCATTTCCTTCTTTGTGATAACGTTTTATCTGCGAAATATGTGTCCTTCGTACATATTTTTGAGTAGAGGGTTCGTACAGGGCTACAGTTACTGGAGTTAAGTATTTGTGAATTTGATAAGGACCGCACCATCGGTATGATAGCTTGGAAGTTGTCTTATCGTTTGCACTACTCGTAGGGTGTGTTTTATACATAACTAAGTCACCGATTTGGTACTTTACTTCATTATTATTATTATTTCGCTCGTGATATTTCCTTGATTTCGCTAAGTTTGCTCGTAAATTAGCGCGCGCTTCATTCCATATTTTCTTAATATTTTTATCCCTAATTTCAAGGGGTAACAACTCATGTATTTTCCACTTAGTGGATAATGGGTGGTTAGGTTTATACTTGAACAATAATTCGAATGGGGTAGACTTATGTCCTTCATGATATGCTGAATTAAAGGCGAATTGTATCCAGGATAGGTTCTGGTCCCAAGACATATGATCGTTAGCATGGTAGGCTATTAAAGCAGATTTTAGGTTTCGCAAATACCTTTCAGCTATATTTCCCTGCGGACGATACTCTGTAGTGGTAATGTGGTCTATTCCTAGTTTGAAACATATGTTCCTGAATTCCTTAGACTTAAACTGTGGTCCGTTATCCGACACTAGATGCACTGGAGTACCGAATTCTTTAAATAATCTATGCTGTAAAATACTTACTGTGGTAGAAGCTAAGGCTCGCCGCATGGGGTACATCCAGACGAATTTGCTAAAAGAATCTACGCAAATTAGTAACATTGTATTTCCTGATTTAGAACGCGGGTAGGGTCCTGAAAAGTCTAAATAAATTTTGGAGAACGGTATAGCAGGAATCTCTGAGATTAATTGACTTATTTGGCTGTTTCTCGCTGGTTTGCTGAGTGCACACAACTTACACCTTTTCACGAAATTAGCGATCTCACTGTTCATATTTTCCCAGCGATATTCTTTACGAATTCGATGTATGGTTTTATTTATTCCCATATGTGCTCCAATGGTGGAAGAGTGATAGTATTCCATCAGCATAGGTTTAATAATATCAGGGGCAATTATTCGTAAATATTTTCCGTTCGCTATTCTACAACATAACACTCTCTTACTTAATACGTATTTTTCTGACTTATTTCCTTTATCGAGTTGTTCAATAATTGGTCTCAAACGGGGGTCTTGTTGTTGATACTGGGCTAAGTCCGTAAATGCAAGAGGAAATTCGGTAATTAAAGTATTGATTATCGGCTTTTCTCTACTCTTGTTTTCGGCAACTACGTTTTGGGTGCCTCTAATATGTTGTACTTTGAATTTAAAACAATTTAATCTTAATACCCATCTTCCGATACGACCTAACTGTTTTGGGTGATTTAGTAGCCAAGATAATGCTTGATTATCTGTTTCTAACAAAAACTCTTTATGTTCTAAAAAGGGTTTGAACTTCTCAAAAGCGAAAACGATAGCTAAACATTCTAATTCGTATGCGGAGTATTTCTTTTCTTGGTCTGTCAGGGTGCGTGAAGCGTAACTAATAGGTAATCTAGAGTTATCTACTTCCTGATATATTACTGCACCTAGGGCTACACTTGAACTGTCTGTCTGCACAACAAACGGTTTTGTAAAATCGGCTAATTGTAGTACGGGGGATGATATGATGCTTTCTTTTAATTTCCCGAATGCGGTTTGGTGTTGCTCATTCCACTCAAATTTAACTCCCTTCTTTCTTAAGGTATTTAGCGGTGCTGCAATTTCGGCTAGATGTGGGA
Source organism: Magicicada septendecula (assembly GCA_034769895.1). NCBI lineage: Eukaryota > Metazoa > Arthropoda > Insecta > Hemiptera > Cicadidae > Magicicada > Magicicada septendecula. Next base: position 6,200,890 of record CM068371.1, read on the forward strand.
TATACTTGTGGAAATAATTTATCATTCCTAAAAATCGGGCTATTCCTTTCGCATCCCGCGGTGGTAAAAATTCTCTGATAGCACGGGTTCGCTCGGGGTCTATGCTTACCTTTCCGTTGGCTTTTACGATGTGACCTAAAAATGAGAATTGTGTCACAGCAAAATTTACTTTGCTGGGGTTTACGGTTAATCCAGCTTTCTCCAATCGGGATAGTACTTCACGTAGATGTTTAAGATGTTGCTCTTTTGACTCGCTGTAGATAACAATGTCATCTAAGTAGTGGTACACATATTTAAATTTTATGTCATGAAATAATTTTTCTAATAATCTGCTACATACAGAACTACCTTGGGAAATACCAAAGGGTACCCTCGTAAATTGGTACAGGTTGAAAGGGACGGCGAACGCGGTTAGACGTTTCGATTCTTCCGAAAGGGGTATTTGATGAAATGCCTGATTTAAATCCATAATGGTAAACATTTTTGCTTTCGTAAAATAATGAAAGGCACTGTGGATGTCGGGAAGCGGTATAGATTCAAATTCTATCCGTTTATTTAGTTGTCTATAGTCCACAACTAGTCTATGTTTGTCGTTACTTTTGGGTACTAAAAACGCGGGTGATGAATAAGATGACGTAGAGGGTTCGATGACTCCTTGTTCTAACAATTTATTAATTTGGTTCCTCATTACTTCCATTTTTGGAAGTGATAACTTGTATGGGGCTAAACGTATTACTTTATTGTCGCTCAAATTGGTTTTGTACTCTATTAGGTCCGTCAGTCCTAACTTTGGGGTGAGGACATTGGAGAATTGTTTTATTAAAGTCTGTATGTTCCGTCTATCTTTACTTTCCAGATGACCTAATTCAGATTCGTGATGCTTTAGATGTGTAGAAGTAGTGCTAGTACTTTCTCTGTTATTTGCATTATCATCCAAGTTATATTTTCGTGAACGATCGAATCCAAAGTAAAATATCTTATCGTGAATATCTAGAATTATTCCTGTTTTACTGATAAAATCAGCACCCAATATTAACTCGGGTCCTAACTCGTCGCATACCAACATTGGAAAATACCACGTTAGATTTTTAATTTTTACTTTAAACGTGATGATAAGTTTTATCATTAAGTTTTGTTTATTAGCTGTAGCGCATCTAATATTTACTGATTGACTGCGTTTAACTAAATTGTGTTTAAATAATTTATTGGCTAGCTCTTGACTAATTAAACTTCGCGTTGATCCGGAATCAATTAATCCGAGGGTGGATGTAACACCAAGGTCAACTTGTATATACGGTAATTGACACTTATTGAAATCACATTTATTAATAGCGTTACATTTATCGATAAATTTTCTAACATAGGTGTCTAATTTTCTTTTGTTATTATTATTAATTTGTTTTAATTTGTCGACTCTCAGGGGTTTACCTGTTTTCACGATGCTGCGGAAGACACAGGGAATCGGATCTCCCTGCCTTACATGTTTTTTGGATTATGAGTTTTCTGATTGTACTGTTTCCGTTTACAGTTTCTACTGAGGTGTCCAGGTTTTCCGCAGTTATAGCATACATATTCTTTACGTGGGGTCTCACTGGTTTCCTGTCGTGGTTGAGGCTCCTTGTACTTACCATGGCCATGAACATAGGTTGGTCGCCGAAATGGTCGTCTTTCTCGTAGACTTCTTGCATCTGAGACTAGGGCTTGCGTTTCCTTTCTATATGGTGTAGTGGATACCGATGCATGTCTGTGCTGATCTGCGTACCACACATTTGAAGAGTGAACACTACATTGTTCAAGGTCAGCGAAAGTGAGGGGTCTACTTAATAGTGCTAAACGGGAGCGTTCTTCAGGAGATAAGCCTACTAGAATAGTATCGACCAATTGTTTCTCACTCCAGTCGACTTGCAGTAGACGTGACGATTCTCTGATGTCTGCAATATAGTGGGCCAGTCTTTCATGGGCTCCTTGTACTCGAAGTACGGTATTTCTTTTAATCTCCTCGTAAATTCCCGTGGGGATAAAATATTTGATTATAGTAGTATGAAGTTCTTCTACTGGAAGAGTCGAGTTTAATGATGCTAGTACACGATCTCGTAAAGGTGGTTTACATTTGGACAGGATTACCTGCAGTATTTGCCAATCGCTCAATTGTTGTAGATCTTTTATTTGCAGTAGGTATCTGATAAAAGTCAACAGTATCGTGATACTTAAGCCATCGGTGTAAGGAATTTCATTAATTATTTTCTCTACTGGGTGGGAAATCTTTCCGTAGAGGTCTACATTAAAATTTACGTTTGGTATACTTTTCGAAGGATTGGTGGTTGCATTAAGATTTGTAATCGCATATTGACTAGTGCGAGTATGGTGACCATTAGGCGGTAGGGGTTCTGATATAGTTAGGGTATTTAATTCTCTACTAGGTAACTGTTCATGAGTCGGTTGTATCTTCGATACGGTGGGTGATTCTTGGTTCGAGGTGGAGGGAGGGTGTTCTAAAGTAGGGGATTTAACTGGGAAAATATATAATTTTTGTAAGTAGTGCTCAATTTCCTCCATTCTATATGAGTCTGACTTTCGTCGTAAGTCGTTGATAATTATGGGTAATTGGCGTAATGCCTCATCCGCAAATTTCTGCACATCGGCGGGGATTACGGTGACGTCGGGCCAGCTTAATAAATTATTCAACCGGCGTGTTAAATGTTCTATTCGTTGCGTGACGCGCAATATTACAGTAGGTGATTTTCGTCCTGAAGGTTCTGAGATAATACCGTCAGTTCCCTATACTTCGCATAACAGGTTTCTCGTTCGCTGTCATAATCGAGTTCACGCAATCTATCTAACTGAGAGGGTATATCTGATCTGGTTTCGCGTAATGATTTTCGTAATTCAGACACTGTTACATTTACGTGTTTTAAACCTCGTAAAATTGCTTCGTAGCACAGCTCATCTTTTAATAATAGATCAGGGTTAAATTCAGCCATTTTCGTAATGTGAGTGGCTATAAATAATTATTCTACTATTTGCATTAAATTCTGTAGAATGCTTTCGTTTTTTTTATACACAAGAAAAATTAAAAATATAAATCAATCGTATTCTTACCTTTTTTTTTTTTACAACATAAACAATTAAAATGTGACGACAACCTTTATCATTTTACATTGGTAGAGAGAGAGAAATCTCACACAGGCTTGAATATACGTTCGACAAAAGGGGGAATCTTCGGTTACTAAACACAGGAAAAGTCACGCTTCTTATAACAATAGAACTACCAAAGAGGGTGGCGTATTGTCTAACTCAACTTGCGGGAGGGTAACTATGACAGTTTCACACAGGCGCGGACAAGAATTCAACCGGTCAGATTTTGTTTACAAACCGACATGTAGATGAATGAAATTTTTGACAAGCACGTACCTGATATTATTTCGTATTCTTGTGGCGTCTTAAGTTAACATTATGTTCATTCCTATATCTAAATCATAATTAAAATTACTCATTTATCATACTATTATAATAATTATTATCATTTTATTTTATTTAAAATTTTAGACACATATTAGAGTAAATGAGTGAATAGATCAACAGGGTGTGCGTGGAATATTGGGACACAATTACTTCTTAAACAACACACAATTGTTTTTTTTTTTTACAAAGGATCAACAATTTAAATTTAACAAATCATATCAGCAATAAAGCAGAGTGGCGCAATTTATAACCTCTAAACTAGTGTTATAACTTAGGGAACCCGCAATAATTGGTTCTGCCAATTATACAGGCTGCCTTAGTTGTGACAAGCTGAAAATGAATCACAACAACAAAACAATTAATATAAAAGGATTCTGGGAAGGGGAGACTGTTGATTTATGCACTCAGTTTAGTCGGTACTACTGATGACATCTCTTTATTACATATGGTATTAATTGCTCTACTTAAAATTCTCGACATATATAGTTCAACAGCTTACAGTTTACAAGATGATTAAATATTTTATTCTTTCATGAGGGCCCTCAAAATAAGATGTACATCTATTTAATTAATTCCACGGATCCGGGATTGAATATAATATGTTAATAATGGTCACCTCGCCATATACAATTTTTAAAACTGTGCCATTTGAAGAATGGACTTTATTAATCTTTTTAAAACAATAAAGCTTTCAGTTTAAACCTTTTCTCTTTTACTACAAATAAGAATACAATTACGGTTAGTACTTAAAATGTCTTAATGTTTTTAATTTAATTGTCTTTGGTTGGATATAATATTTAGTATTTCATAACCACGGAAGCTTGCCTCCGTGTCACCTTTTGGATGTCCTCCAGCTCCTCGTTATTCCAGTCCTCGGTCCTCGGTTGCAGCATGTTTGATGTAGGTCAGGTATCTCTCATTATCTTCGTATCCGGGGATGGTGTAGTCCTGAAGTCTTTTAGATCATTGTGGGTCCTGGTTCTCTGCTCTTGGCTAACGGGTAGTAATAGCTCGTTGATTTGAATGATTAACACAAAAGTTTTATTCACCTGTATCCACTTCACATGATTGTTTATTTGTTGCACTTCACTTTATGGTCTTACCACAGTTTTAATTACATAAGTTTTATATTTTAAGATTTTTGTAGAGATGTCATAGGCGCTAAATTTTCATTATTCTTTCTTACTCGTTTACAACATATATATATGAATCGCGGTTCAACTATATTAACGCAACACATTGTTTAATAGTATAAAGAATGCCTCTGTGTCTTAACTGACGGATTAATCACTTTAGGAAACAAACTATTTTTAACGTTCCACATTACTGCTGTGCGCAGCTTACGGGTTGATCGCTCCATTTCAAGTGGGTGAAAATAGTTTAGGGGTGAGAGTAGTAATCTCGCGACATTACCAATCAACATAAAAGTAGTTCCATGTTTCTTCTTTATTTAAAGGATTAAAGTTTGACTATTTAATTAAGTAGAGATATTCTTAGTTACAGACGTTATTAAAATACATTATAGTGGTCTTATTTAATTATTTAAATAATGTCAAAATTTACAAGTATATTTAGTTTGTTTAGGGGTCGGAAATCAAGTTAATTCTGGTTAGTGCCTGTCTATGCAGGATTAATTAACAAGCTTTACCCTTTCTGTACAATCGTATTCCTTTTATTTTATTATTAGACTTTTCATTTAATATTATTATTATTAATGATAGCAATAAGATTTAGTTTAAATGTGCGATTTTATTAAAAATTTAAAATTTCTCAGCCTACACATTACCTATTTATTAATTACCATACTTTTATTAATGAAATCGTCACAACATTATATTTCAGACCTTTATTAAGCGTGTTTATTTCTTGGTTAGTGAACTCTATGTTGGTTGTATTCGTTACACGTTCATAGAACACATGTTTACAATCTATTGGTCTATTTTCTTTTTTATGCTGAGTACGATATAAATTTTGTATTTTCTTATTATGGGTTAATACTTTATGATAAAAATAATTGGATATTAAAGCGTTAATTTTGGTCATGATAACATCTATAACTGCAGGGTGAATTTCCTTTAACATTTCTAAATGCGCTTTATAAAGATCCGTATTTAACCTGTTTTCCTTTTTGTATAATTGTCTAATTTCTTGCGTTAACCACATTTTTTCTGCTATTTGTTTCGTCTTGAGTGCCGCCGGTGTTCTTGAATTAATATTTATGCGTGCATATTTTGGTATGATATTCATTTTTATACACATTTTATTAAATTTAATGTTTTGTGCAACTTTTAGCATTTTGATTTTAACATTTTTGTATTTGTAGACAAACAAAACTTTTTTTGTAAAAATGTCGAACAATGATAACACACTTCCGGTTAATAAATACATATCTGCAGATTACACAAACATTTTACCAAATATTCTAGTTAACGAACTCAAGAAACACCATGTAATTGTAACTTTCCGTACAAATAACAACATTCAGAGACTTCTTAGCCGGAAGAACAGTATACCAGAAAGAAAAAGAACCGGCGTATACAAGATGAATTGCAGCTCATGCGACATGTTCTACATAGGCCAAACAGGCAGACCGTTTGAAGAAAGATATAACGAACATCTTCCCAGAAGGGAATTACATAAAACAACATCTAATTTTGCCAGGCACCTGATACTATGTAATCATAACTACAGTGATTTTGAGACAAATTTCCAGCCTTTGCATTGCTGCAGGAAAGGAAAATACATGGACGCGCTTGAGGAATACGAAATATATAAAGCCGTCAAAATCAACAGTGATTATGTCTTGAATGATAAACTTACATTTTCACATAACATATTGTACGACACGGCAATACTTGCACACGGGCGCCAGTAAATGAAATGTCACAGTACATACGGGCTATAATAAGCAAAACAGGTTTATCAGTGGCTATATAAACAGTGAATCAGTTGATCGATATTGTCCACGCGGAAGCAGTCGATCGATATTGTCCACGCGAGAAACATAAACTTTCATGTTCGCGTCTGTGAGTTTCCAATGTCGTAAAAGTGCACTTTTACCGTAATTATTTTAGTGTTTTTAATTTTTTAACGATCTCCTATGAGTGATTAAGATTTCTGAAGATGAAGCCTGAAGAAGAAGAAGAAGAAGAAGAAGAAGAAGAAGAAGAAGAAGAAGAAGAAGAAGAAGAAGATCATCTCAAATCCCAAGAAAAGCTTCTTAGCCATGTAGGAAGTGTGTTCAGAGCGCCGCTGAGTACGTCGAGGTAATCAAGTGCAGACTATACTATGACTGCACTGTTGAGAGGCAAAAGATAAAATCTATACAAAAGTGAAAAACGCATAAGGTCAACAAATAACACTCCCACGAACACGCACATGCATGCAAGTGACGAAGAAAACTGCGTCATTAGCTGGTCAGCTGGGGGGGGGGGAGCCAGCAATTGGACTGAAAACGGCGAATTTCAAACGAATAACTACAACAAATATTCATCATTATCATCATCATCATTATTGTCTTCAAGGATTAAACAAGGATGATTTGTTCCGGTTTCAAACAGGAAAAGATTAGAGCTGGTCACTTTAGTGCTTCCTCGGACGTCTCACACCTCTCTGTCCCCTTAGCTTATAGTTCCATAGTTGTTTGGGAATGAGGCAGTCATCCATTCGGCAAAGATGTTCCCACCAATTCAGCCGATACTTGGCGATCATGTCGAGTATACTCATAATATTCAGTTCCTCTCATAGTATATCTGTGTTTCTTCTATGATCATGGAGATTATACCCTGCCACGTGCCTGAGAAATCTCATTTCAGCCGTTTTGATGCGACTGGCCTGGCCTTTCGTTACAGTTTCAGACCCATAAAGAAGTGTGGGAAGAGCAATTAGAATTTTAGACGTGTTCCTTTACTTGCTGACTTAAGGGTTCTTCTAATGGCCCCGCACATAAGGTTGTACTTATGCAACCAAAATTCAGTTTGCAATTAGTCTGGTTGACAAACATGTACCGTTCATTAAAATATAGTGCACAGGATAAACTTAATACAGGAGACAGCTGTTGCAATGACAGAGTTCACAGTAATGTTGGTTATTTACTAAACCAACACAACACAAGCACATGTAGTGACGAATGTAGTGAGTGTGTTATGTTAACCAATGATTTATACTGTCTACTATATTGTCCAGTAAATTCCATTAACATTGTGTTGTATGTACCTCACGGTTGTGTCCCTGTCTAGTACAATCACTATATTGCCTGATTTATTTCTCGTATTGAATGTAGGCTTCATTGATTGTCGCTCTCTCCCCAACACGCAACACTTTCAATATATATATAGTTGAATGTATATTGTATCTATAGACTGTCGTGTTTGAATAGTATAAACAAAATAATTGACACCAGATGAAATCGCTACTTACAAATTCAACGAGAGTTTAAATAAATAAATCAGCATAAGGGAAAAAATGTTCAAGTTTACGATTAGCGGACACACTATAACGTAACAAACAATATATATATATATATAAATATATATATTTCAATCACTTTCTGCTACAGTCCGTTTCTTGATGTATATAATACTATAATACTTATAACTAATTTACCTCAAGATATAAAAAAAAATATATCTTGAGGTAAATTAGTTATAAGTATTATAATATATATATATATATATATTGAGAAATAGAGAGAGAGAGAGAGAGAGAGAGAGAGAGAGAGAGAGAGAGAGAGAGAGAGAGAGAGAGAGAGAGAGAGAGAGAGAGAGAGAGAGAGAGAGAGAGAGAGAGAGAGAGAGAGAAATTAATAGTGAGTGACATAATTAACAGTGAGTTATTAAGTAATACAGAATAATCACTTTGCAGTAGAAACAGTAATAATATTACACGCTCCGATACATAATTCTGACTTTGCAAATTAAATCGCAAATCGAAAACTGACTATCTGGCTTCGGAAAGAGCGCTTGTACACTCAGGCTGTCTGACGTAGTATGCAACAAACCTGACAAGGATGTCGGTAGGATAACGCCAAAGTCTTGAACGCCCGTCTGGAAGGATTGAGAAAGAGCGTTGCGTAACCCTGGCGCTCGTACAGGGCGTGCAAAAAATCAAGTTGCCGCACTGTGTTATCTATCTATTCAGCTTAGCAATATGTGTTTATCTATTTATTCAGCTGTGAATCGATTAAATCGTAACAGACGTTAAACCTAATGATGAACTAAATCTACTGAATTTTGACACATATAAGAATTTTCATATTATTGTCGAAGTAATTGAGGGCTTTATGACTGTTTCAGAATTGGTTGTACTAGATCAATTGTACTAGTCATAATTTTCTAATTCGGTTAGCTAGTACAATCACTATATTGCCTGATTTATTTCTCGTATTGAATGTAGGTTTCATTAATTGTCACTCTCTCCTAAATACGCAATACTTTCAATATAGATATTTGAATGTTGTAACTTTTCACAAGAAAACTACTCTCGTTCCTATATTTGTTTTATGTAATTTTTGTATATTTTAAAGCCCCAAGTTGTTGGTGCCAATTTGTAAAAATAGATAACTCGCTTCTTTCTTTTCGTTCTTGTTTTTTAACAATTATTTATATTTCTTTTAAGCCCCACGTTTGTGTACCATTGTGTAACTGTTCGTTTTTATCTTTTCTATAGTGTTCTCTCTTTTTAATTATCTTGTTTTAACTGGTAAAATATTTATTTAAAAAAAAATTAAATCCATTTTTTCTTTGAATTTAATTTGTTTATTTCAATTTATTTTGTTTTGATTTTGTTTTTAAAAAATTATTAATTAAATATTTTAAATATCATTTAATTTTACTTTCGTTGGTTTGATAAAAAAAATGGATTTTCTAAAGGGAATGTTTTGTTTATGTTCAGTTCGATTGTGATATCGAATTGGTTAATGCAGCTTATGTTCTTAATTTCCTGGTTCCGATGAAGTTTCAATTGCCAATGTGAGTTCACTCTTCTTTAATTACCTAAAAATCTTTTAATCTTAATTTATTTTTTTTAAATAAAACTCATTTAAGACCAATTTATTATTTTCATTAACTTTTATTTTATTTGAAATTCAGTTCGACGATTCTTAGGTCGAAGTTATTTATTTCCCGGATCGACTCTTTTACTCAGTTCGATTGTGACAAAAATTATTTTTTATTTTATAATATTACTTCTTGGGTTCTTGGTTAACTGCTATTAAAAAGTTTAGAAATGCATACATGAAGTACAATACCTCACAATTATTTAAAAATCTTAATCGCTAATACAATACAGAGTTAATTTTATTTAAGTGTAACAAAATAATAATTTAATTTAAATTATTACAACAAAACTGTCATGGTGTCTCCCAGAGTCCAAGTTAATCAAAATGCCAAGATGGCCGCTTGTTACTCACTTCACACAATGTGAAAAATATTTGCCACCAGTTTCTTTTAAATAAATGAATTTACTATGAATGTTCACTGTGTTTACATTTAAATCTCTTCTCTTTTCACTATTGTTCTGTTTAAAAGTGTTCGTGAAGTTAATCTTGGTGTTTGTGTAGTTGTAAACTGTATTATTAGAATAAGGTTAATTTCTCACCAGTATCTAGTAGAAATATTTTCACTTTATTTTATCTTATTTATGTATGATATTCTTCTTACTTATTCTTCTGTTATTTGTTATTATTATTCTATTATCTTCATTTTGTTTTCATTTTCATTTTATACTTTGGTGTTATAATAATTTTGCTTCTTTTCTCCAACTCAGATTTGATTCTTTGCTATACTTTTGTTCTTGGCTACACAGAGCTGACCTGCACACTTTTATGTCTAACAATAGAATAATGTATGTTTCTTTTGCTTTCAACCGGCTTGACCAAAATTAGTTACATGCCAATTGGTCAGTACCGTTGAACTTAGGTGTCACATGACCCTTCTTATTTAAAATATATTTTTTGTACATTTTCCACTCCAAATTACTGTCTAATTAATACTTAATTGTACCTAAATTGAATTATACAGTGATCTTCCTTATAATAAGACAAACATTTTGGTATCTCATTTGATATGTGTGTGTTTCCTAATAGATAGTTTAGCAACTTTACAAAATTTGGTTTTTCATGTCTTTACACAGTCTGACATCCACAAAAACATTTTCTAATTCATTTATGTATTCTAAAAATATGATTACATTATAGAAATACTGTCTATTTTGTTAATTTTACTGTTCCTTATTAATTTATGTTGGTTTGTTACTTTACTGGCTATTCTACAATAGTTTATTAATTTTAACATTAGCCTATGTCATGGTGATCCTTTCAGTACCATGTTTCATTTTGGTATTTATTATTTGGCCTTTTGGTTTGAACCCTTCTTACTAATTACAAATGTTCTCTAGTATCTTATTAAATTGGATTAACATATTCTTCATATTCTTATAATATTATTACATCAACAAAAATACAAACATGTTAACTCAATGTCATGTCTTCATGACTGAGACTCTGATAAACACTAAACAGATAAACTAACTTCCCAAAAAACACAAAAACTGTTTAACATATAATAAAAAATAACTAATTCTTAATAAATCTAACATCACTGTTTAACTTATGTTACTATTATTTTCCTAGTTTATTTTATTCTGTTATTCTGTTATTCAATGATTACATCAAACCAATTTAATTTAATTCTTCCTAATTGAATAGGTAATGTTCATTATTGGTATTGATGTCCCTTTGAATCAACATTAAAAATGTTAAAAAGACATAGGGAGCTTTTATAATTAGTTACAAAATTGGTAAACCTTCTTTTTAATTTAAAAGCATAATTGGGAACAACTATCATCATTACCCCAATATAGTTTTATACCCTTTTTTGTTTTGTTGTTCACACTTTTGTTCTTTTGGACAGTTTGTGTTTACACTCATTTTGCCACTGACAGAATTCACTAACTTACACAGTCCTGTCTGCTTGATTAATTACTATTCTTTTCCACTTCTCACTTCACTTCTACTAATAAACATTGTTTACAATTTTTCTTATAAGTTATAGTACATCAATTTGTATTAGATACTGTATTGTACTTCTGGGTTACTATAGGGGTTTTATTTCTTTTATTTTATGGGTTTTAGTATTTTTTTTTAGTTTAAGTAAGTTCCATCTTATTTATCTGGACCTATCTACTTCTGTTACATTACAATGTATATGGTATCTATGGATCGTCGTGTTTGAATAGTAGAAACAAAATAATTGACACCACATGAAGTCGCTACTTACAAGTTGAACGTCAGAGTTTAAATAAATAAGCCAACAATTAAGCAGTGGTAAGCTAACCATTCTTGCAGCTTACGATTGTCCACAACATACTAACATGGCAAACAATAAATTTCTTTTATGAATTTGCTAACTGCTATAATTTTTTATTGTTCGACTAAGCTTTTCGTCATTACTGACATCTTCAGGTCTTAAACAACCTGGTTGTTTAAGACCTGAAGATGTCAGTAATGACGAAAAGCTTAGTCGAACAATAAAAAATTATAGCAGTTTTTAAGACCTGAAGATGTCAGTAATGACGAAAAGCTTAGTCGAACAATAAAAAATTATAGCAGTTAGCAAATTCATAAAAGAAATTGTAAGGATGGCTGCTAATTTAAACAATACGAAGAACAAACAATAAATGTCTCTTAGTTAACAGTGACTTACTAAATAATAAACAATAATCATTTTACGATAGAAATAACAAGTATAAGCAAATTATAAATATAAATCCTTAAATATAGATCACAATGTTTACATTATTTGTGTCGACGTTTCGATAATGTTTATTGTCATAATCAGGGATTGTGTATGGACAATTGAGTGAACGTTGTGTGTGTGTGTGTGTGTGTGTGTGTGTGTGTGTGTCTTCGTGTGCGGGTGTGGGGATGAGACAGTGAGTTTTATATCAGCAAAATAATTACTATTTTTACATACTGCTTTATTTAAATAGATATACATAATTATAATATTCCAAAAACATTGTAAATACAGTGTTACAATTTATTGTAATGATAATAAAAAATCTCTTGTTTATAATTAAAAATAGTTTCAGGTGCAATATTCATCGAATGTATATTTGAACTTGGAGAATAAGAAATAACCAGGAGACAGATGAGCTGTTGAATAATGAGGACATTGTAAGGTTCATAAAGGGTCAATAAATACAATGGCTAGGTCACGTAGAGCGGGTGGATGATCAGTGTATGCCAAAGTGTATCTTGATGGCACAAGTCTGTAAAAGCAGACAGAGGAGCCGACCTAGGATACGATGGTTGGATGATGTGCTATAAGACCTCAGAAGAATGGATGTGAGGGGTTACACTGAGATGGCAATGGACAGGAAACTTTCGAGAAGATTGTTGTTAGAAGCCAGTTCTCACGTTGGGCTGTAGTGATGAAAACGAAGAAGAACATTGGAACTGGTACAAATAGAAATACCTGTCTGAAATTATGTTATAGCTGAATACAAAGCATTTGGATGAAAATCTCTCATTCACTTCACTCTATTAATTCATGTGTGCATGTGTTTGATTATTTATCTATTGTCTATACACACAATTCCTGAAGATCAAAATAAACATTGTCAAAACGTGACACAAATAATGTAAATTTGTGTATATACTTATTGGCTGATCCTCGAATAAACCTTCCATCGCTAAACATTATAAAAAAAAATAAAATAAACTCAAAACAAAATGAAGAGTTTCGTCTGTTATATAACTATGCTATATGTGTAAGTAACATAATTTAGAATATGCCGTTCAAATTATATTGTAAAGATTTACAGTAATACTGGAATATCAATTATATTGGAAACAGTTATTAACAGTATGGAATTTTATCAACTGTTAATAATATTCTGTTCCTATATTTTACTATACCATGACGAAGCCCTAAGGTCGTGGTTTAGGACTTACAAATGGTGGAAACACTGAAAGGCCTCGTCCGGAAAATGACAAGTAACAGTTTAGCAAGCAAACGCGATAGAGTTGGAATAACAGAGACTGCGAATTCAAATAAGACGAATCCACCATTTTAATTTTCAAATTTAAATTGCAAAATTTTATTTCATTTTCTAAATAAGTATTCAATAATATTATTAATTCTGTCGTTACCCAAGTGTATTTTATTTATCTTGTAAACCAACACCAACAAAGAACAGAACGAATAGTAAACTAGATCCTACCTGACTGTTGTCGGATTGTTGACGTGCGTCGACCGGCGTTTGTCGCTTTGTACGAGTCATTGTTGACCTGGAAATCGATAACAAACACTGTCACAATTATTGAATTAAACGAAAACAAAATCTGAATCGTAATTTTGTATAAACGGCGTACAGCACTGTCAGAATTCACGGCTTAACTTTATGTAACGCGTACCCTGTCAGTAATGCAGTATAAGGGACTACAGCGTTGCATTGTAGACAACAATGGAGTGGGGAAATAAATGCGCAAATTGTTGTGAAATAACATTGTAGAGAGCGGTCTATAGCTGAGCGCAGTCTTTTGTTTCCGTCCGTCCGGGCCCTCGGGGTAATTAAACTTTAAACAAGTCGAGAGTAAAATCAAATGAAAATTGTTCGTCTTCAAGGATTCACTATACCTGAGGCCTCTTTTCGTTTCGCTACTGAACTGAGTTATAGAGTTAGCCGCCTTACCGGTTTTGTTAAACAAAATATAACTCTTTATACCAGAATTTACAAGTCTTAAAAAAAATTACTAAAATGGTAAGAGTACAAAGAAAGTAAACTCTTAAATTGCTGAATGTTCGTATTAGATAAATGACAATTTTAATGTCCACAAAGACTGTATAAAAATGCTGGAGACAAAAAACCTAGGACTGCATATTTTACCAAATTTGTCGTGCTTGAACTTGCTGAACGACAAGCAAGCGAGCACGACAAAGTTGGAATTATAATGACTGCTAATTCAAATAACAAGATGAACTTCCCTCCTGCCCCTAATTATATACAACTGGCTGTTGGTTCAACTTCTTTACTTACGGCTTCGTACGAACTGACAAAATCATGCTTAACATCATCTGGTGGCTCTGCAGCCCACTAAACTTGAGCTTTTCGTTGGCATATTTTATACAGTTAGGCATTATGTTTACTGGAACTTTTGTAAAGTTAAATTTCATTACGACGGTCTCACGGATCGTAGTGTTGTACATTGAAAACAAAAATCTGAGGCACAATGAGGCACAATAACAATCTGAAATCAACAAGGTACCCTGGTACAATACAATTCAAGATAAGTTTGTCCACACGCAATAATGATATCATCTATAAGTTCTGCACTAATTGTAACACAATAATCACATTCCACTAATCCTCAACAATCGCTTGATCGGCACTCTACAATATCGACAGGTGTAACTAACTAACTAAGCCGGCCGTAGACGCTTATATATATCCCTTAGATGTTCCAAACATTTTTCCATACTCCTGGCCGCGTGTCAACGAAATTTGCATAGTTACAAGAGCTCGATCAGTGTGGAAGCTACTTGAGTATACGGGCTTGACCGAGATACTGCAGCTGCTTGGCTAAGCGAGAAACGTGTAGAGAGACAATCTCGACTTTACGTAATCGTCGTAATAATACTTTGCTCGTTTCACCCCATGTCTTAGTGGACATTTTGGTGATTGGACGTCACTGCACGTTTGTATACTATCACCGTGGCAACCTGTATAATGTTAAACAACAATGTTAAACACGGCTGCAGGCTGTGTATACTGTATGTTCTTATGTTAGAGACGCTCACGGCCACAAAACGTGGCTAGCAAAACCACAAACATGTCTGAAGTTAGTTTATTATGGAATGCCTTTGAACTACTAAGTTACTGCAAGAGACTGATTTATGCTTCGATGAGTTTTCTGTGGAGCACAGTTTGACCGAGGCATTTTCTCTTGTTTTATTTTTTAATTTTAAAAAACTATTTATAAACTCCCCGACGAGGAGGTCATTTTAGTTTTTAAGTCATTCTCTAGTTGCTAATGTCACAACCCTTGCTTCGTGATCCTGAAAATGTTTTGATGCCACATTCTGATTTGAAAAGTAACGAAGTTATAAAGTATTCAAATCTATTTGGTTTTTTAACATTTTCTTTCTTTTCCAATCAATGGAGAGTTGGCCCATTACATTAACCCCCAACCTGAAGGACCATGTAATTTTTAATCAATGTCTACTTCCTTTAATCAAGGCCTTTGATAAACCAATATCCAACTACAAGGCAGCAGCTGCTAGTTTGGTCCGCCCCGGGTATATTAATGGTATGGACACACGAAAAGAATGGCACAGGAAAGATTGCCAAAGAGAGTTATGGAATGGACCCCACCAGGAAGAAGGAATAGAGGAAGATCACCTACACCTGGATAGAAGAATTTCAGACTATGTTGAGGGAACGAGAAGTTGAAGAAGACCTTTGGATGGTCAAGCAGCAGTGGAAGATGAGAATTCAATCACTTCTGTACTCTTTGGTTGCGTAAAATGTGTAAACATTGTACAGCCGGAAATAATAGTAATAATATAAAGTATTTAAAGAAACAACATTTTTGAATACGTCGGAACATTAAAGGCACATTCTGTACGTAAGTCTTTCACGGCCGGTGTCAACTGTGTTATAAACAAACTGACTAATCTCCGGACTATTAGGCCGTAGTCCTAGCAGACGTTTCGGCCTCTCCGTTGGAGGCTATCTTCAGCGTGCAAACGATTCGCTAACTGACACGGCCTTCGCCAATTAACCACAGAAGATGGCCTGCAGCGGCGAGGCCGAAACGTCTGTTCGTAAGAGCAGCAGTGGACTACGGCCTAATAGTCCGGAGATTAGTCAGTTTGTTTATAACACAGTTAAAGATACATATTGTTGCTTTTAATGTAACAAAAAGAAAAAAGAACAAAAATTATTTTCGTATATATACGCAGCAATGTGGTAACGTTATCAGAGTGCAATTTGGTGTCTCTATTTGTATTTGTAATCGATATTCGAGCACCATGAACTAAAGTACAAATGAAAACATCCTATTGGGCCTCAAAAGATATGACGAGAGTGTAATAGATATCCCCCTAACAAGGATGCTAGTGAAGCAATTAATGTGACGAGCTTCTGGATACATGTACTGTTGCGGGGGGAGGGTACATTCCACCACTGCTCCTCAGCGTTCTGCGCTATTACAGTTCCCCAAAGGGACCCTCTTTTTCAGTCGCCTACCCAACCGCAAAAAAAAAGCGCTTCCTAGGGAAGGGCTTAGAAAAAAATCCCCGCTCTCCAACCGCTGGATACGTCAGCGAGCGGAGCTGGAGGCCTCTCCTCGAAAGGAGATTAACAACCTTAACTGTTGTATTATGAAAAGACATGAATTTCCGTACAAACAGAAAGTTGCCCAGCGGGGGCCTCGAGGAGGCGCCATTTCGGTTCCCAGACAAGCGAAGGATGGGGGCCAGCCACCGCACTAGAGTCAGTTCCGGCAGCGCAGGTTGCACAGACCCGAACTCCCGGGGGCGCGCTTCCCAACGCTGGACGCACGCTGTATTCCGATCATCAACTGTGATACCGCCGAAAATCGAGTAACCCCGCGCCCCGTAAGGCAGCTTACGCCAGGGTAACGAAGAGCTCTTTCCGAAGCTTAAGCCTCGGAAAGAGGTGAAACCACCGGTAAACAGCGGTAAGCTATAGGTCCGTCACCCAACTCTCCTTGGCAAAACACCGAGAGGCCCTCCTGGCGGGTTTCAGTCAGCCGCACTACGTTACGGCCCTTTCTCATTAGTAAAGTGCGCCGCGTGGAGGCTTAGATTGCTAATACGGTTCATCGTACATGGTCTTGGGCTAGGACCACTGGGGCATGGGCGGTTACCTAGTGTGGCTACTTGTCAGGGACGTCGGAACCCTGGTTCCCGTTTGCTGACACCCACCTTAGCCCAGTGTCAATCGGCCCTATTCCAGTGGAAATACCGGTTCGCCTCCGGGCCGATGATGAGGCGGGTGGTGTCAGCTGTGGGTAAGGTAGAGATCGGAGCCACGAGAATAGCGTTATAGACCCATTCTCCACGCCACTGGGTGTCGAAAACCCCCGGTCCCAACCCTCGGGGGAGCTTTTGGATACACTAGAAAATTTTTGAATAGGACAGTAATCATTTTATTAGGCGACTCAGTGCCAGGACAGGGTCAAAAATGAATTATTTGCTGGAGGCCAGTTTACGCGTAGTTTTTTTGTAAATATGATTTATGATATAAGATATGATGAACAGAAATAGAGCAAAACTGATAGAGGTTTGCGGCCAGCATGAGCTGAGGACGCACGTATACACCGTTGTACAGCGTTGTTTGTCGTTATTCAACATGTAATAAATTATCTAAATCGGTGTTTTGATTAAGTTTAATTCATGTGATAAAATCTCGTCTTCCTACTTTGATGATGTCATCAATATAGATATTAAGAAGCAAGCGTCGGAAAAATACTGCACCCCTGTCTTACCCATTAGTTTACCAAAATTTCTTCAACCTTTGTCTTTCCTGTATTTACTATAGAGTTGCAATATAATTAAATGCTGTGGGTAGCCGCGACATTTCATAATAGACCATAATTTTTCCCTGTTATACAATTCATTTATACAGTAATGTACAAAAATATTTTAAAACTGAAACTGTTTTCCAGAAAGTTTTATTTTTAGATAAATGATTCGTTATCTTAGCAATCAGTTTAAGTACAAAGTTAAACTTTGTCGTTTTTATTAATCACGTATGTTTATGAGTGTATTGTTATAAATTTACATTTTAATTTCAATTGCTGCTGAAGGATATAGCAATTCCGCAAGCCAACGGAAATCGAATAATTCTTACAAAGCACATGTTTCATTTAAATCCACATTTCTCTTCATCATCGTCATCTTCATCATCTTCACAACACGGCATATGCAAGGTGCTGCCTGTTCCGTCTTCACAAATCCTCCAGCCATCTCATCTCTTTCTGTGTATAGCCACACACCTGTGTCTTAGAGGTTTGTATTTCCAGACTTGTTTGGCCAGTATGGAATCTGACATTCTTTCTAAGTGTTGTTTGTAATGTTGTTAAACTTCCTTCCCGGGCTGTTTGGCCGTGGTCCAATGTTTTCTGTAAAACCAGTCGTTTCGGCATTGCCGTCGACTGCCACCATCTGGTTGGCATCGACTAGTTACTGACACTGGTTGGCACTGACGGATGGCAGTCGATGGCACTGCCGAAGCGTCTGGTTTTGCGGAAAACATTGGACCACGGACGAACAGCCCGGGAAGGAATTTTAACAACATTGACTCCGCCCGTTAAGCCAACAAAACACACTACGTTTTTTGTAATATTTTCGTCTTTCATTCAAGTGAAAATTTGTAACTCTTCTCTTACGGCCTCATTCCTTACACGGCCAATTTTATAACACCTTTTAACTCCTCTTCCCAATCCCAAGATCTGTATTTTACTGGCTTGTTTCTTTCTTGTTGTCTATAATTCACACCGGTAGGACAGTAAGGACTGCCATAACTTGTAGACCTTTAATTTTGCATCTAGACGTACCTTTTGAAGTGTTAACATTCTTATAGCAGAGGAGAGGGAAAAAATTTACACGGGAGTGAATCCGTAGAATGTGACGTCATCAGAAAGGAATGCGACGAGAATCCGTAACAATTTCCCCCTCTCTGTTTACATGTTCATGTTTCATATATCACTCTTTGTTTTTTAGTAATATTTTTTATTCCGTATTTATACGCACTATTAGGTATTTATTTCGCACTTTTCCGTTAATTTATGCACTTTTTAAGGTTTATTAATTTAAAGTTTGAATTTTGTGCGCGGTCAAATGTAACATCTCGTGTTCGATCCCACGCGCGTTTTCGTCTTTCTCACTCATAGATTCGATATTTATAAAAGCTATTTGTACAATGTTTAACATTATTTACTACTTACACTACTTATAGTTATTTTACATGAACGGCATTTTTTCGTCTTTTTGTCATTTACGGGATATTAGTACTGTCTTTAGTCGTTGTATTTGTATTCATAGTTCAATTAGTTAATTGTGTGTGTTGGTCTTTAGTCCAACTTCTGTTATTTTTTGTTCTGTGTATTAGTTGGCTATTATTTCGTAGTTTTGGTATCTCGTCTGTATTTTGTATGTTTTATTATTGCTCGTCTCTCTCGGAATTATTAATTTGCTTGATTTTATTTCCACTGATTTGTTAGTTTCTGTTTATTTCCTCAAATCTTTATCCCTGTGTTTGGAATTTTCGGGTCAACTTGTACTTTTGTTTATCAAACGTTCAACTGTTTATTTTAAAGACATTTCGAGATGTTACGTATGCCCCATCTTCAAGGTTGATAATTTTCTACCACGTGCGGCTAATAAAAGGAAATTATGGAGTGCTTTTTGTGCAATTCTTTAGTAGATAAACCTGGGTTTAGAGAAAAAAGGGAAAAAATTAAAAAAATTACTCCGGACATCTGGAATTCATGTAAACTTTACTTGAAATCACGTCATAAATACAGCGACGTTATATTGCCGGAAAGTTATGACGATGAAATTATTGGTTACCATTCCTCCTGCTACAAGGAATTCAATGTAACAAAAAAGTATTTGTTGAATGAAAGGTAAGTCTAATATGCAGTGTACGTAAATTTTTAAACATTTAGTAATTATTTTCTTAAGTTGTAACGTAATTTTTTAATAAATTATCTTTTTGAAATGATGTACTTTTCATTTAATTTGAAATAGTATTTTTAATTTAACACTTCTGTCGGCAGTCCCACGACAGCCAGATTTTATTTTTCTAAATATACGGGTGATTGTTCTAAAAATCTACAAATCGTCTGGAACTTACCTAACTTAACATCAGTTTCATTACGCCCATCATGCCCACTTTCCTCGTTTACTTTAAACTCACAACATGAACAGAAAGCAACTAAATGTCGTTCTACAATATGAAAAATCAACCGGCAATTGTGATATCAAATATGTCGACACAACAACGGTCGGGTTAGTGCAGCAAAATTAAACCAGTTTTAATTCGAAGTTTATTGATTTTGGGTGGTGGTTTGTTGTTTACTTTTAATTAGAGCAGAGGAAACAAGATAAGCGCAAACTGAAATGACGTCATTTGCATGTACTGACGTAGTTAAATATTTTGTGTCTGGTTAGACTGAGAGCGGCTGATTTTGTTGGGCACGTTAACTTAGATGAGTTACGCTTGTGCGAACTTACGTAACTCGTGACAAGCTGAAGAGTATGCTCTGCCAACTAACGGAAATAGTTTCAGTAAATGTTCTACACTTAAAAGTAAAGAAATCATTTCATAGAAATACAGATCTGTACGTGCTTTGATTTTTACTTACGGCCTCTGAAATTTTAACACTAATTTTCATGTTTAAACAGGTAAATTTTGTAGGGGTGTAATAATTTTTACTTCTATATGTTCCTAAAGAAAGTATGGTGATCGCTAAAAAAATCGTGTTCTAGATAAGGGCAGATTCTGATTATACTACCCTCAAAACATGAAGAAACGTCCCTTCAAAAAAAGTGAAGATCGGTTAACGGGAAGGGGTAGTTTACCTGCAACATTTTACGTTTTAACAAGAGTAAAGTATTTTAATTTTGATAAATAATATATCCCGAAAAGAAGGTCATAATAATCCACTGTAGAAAGGTTGACGAAATATCTATAAATGAAAATGGGGTAGTTGAATGGGAGGGGGTATTTTTTTGTATTGATTTTATTAATTTATTCGACCGAAAACTTAAAAATTTCAATAAAATATTAACAATTGATATCGTTCCGTGCTATGTAACCACGGATACGTAAACAAAATAATTTCTCGTTTTCATACAGCCACAGATAACAAACGCAGGGCGGTATTCGCGTTGTTTAAATAAAAGATAATTTGATTATTTATTTTAAAAATATTAACAACTAGGTACATTCGTATTTTATCTTTCTCAGCATTTTTACCAAAAGCATGCTGATATATTTGGTTTCGTTTTGAGTGCACATATAAAAAAAAAGTATAATTACTTAGAACATGGAAGTCACGTATGGTTCTCCATATCGATTTTTTAATAGGTGGGTGGGCTTGCAATTTCTTCCCTTATCTTAATTACTGCGTACTTTCTTCCTGCTTGTATTTCATCCATACACTCCCGTCTACGCTTTCCCCTTCCACTACAGCCTCTATGTCTCCTTCCATCAGACTGGTGAAACACACACATACTCTCTCACACTCTCTCTCTCTCTCTCTCTCTCTCATGCAAATACACAAAACATTTTTGGTAAACAGGTTGAAACCCAGTTGATTATTGCCAAGAACTATTGTTATTAATCAAAGTGTATGTATATTGCATAACACGCGCCGTCAAGTATATCGGTTTTGGTACAACAATCTAACCGGGTAAGAAAATGTTTTAATAATTGAAAACAGGATATATAACGTGGTATGCGCAACTTATTTTCATCTACAATTCTTAAGAAGCTCTTTGTTTTAGAAAAGACGTTCCTTTTGTAGTATGTTCTGGATCTTCTGTTGCTTTGAGCTTTTCTCAAAGCTGTATTTTTCTTCCAGTTCGGAAACCTACACAACAGACACAACACGACCTGCACTTTCAAGTTTAGCCAAAAGGAAGTTTGATACATTTTTTTCAGATTCGACTCAAGACTTAGGCCTCACACTGGAGCGACATTTTGTTTCGCGAAATAACAGTTTTGTGTCGCAAAGCGTCGCTTCGGTGGACAGAGGCTTGACACATTGGCTCACGACAAAACAATTTCTCATCAGCTGTTTCTGAGCTGTAAAAGTGTGGTTTGTGGGTTCGTGACAGTTATTATTTTGCATCTATTTCAGTTTCAACTACACCTACGCTTGTTTCCATTTTATACACAGTGTCAATTAATAATACTAATAAATACACAACAATATGCAAGAATCGAACAAAAGGAAAATGTACGCACTTTTCACGTAGGTTGAGGTAAGTGTAGTATAAACTCCCCGCCTTAAGTAGTTAGAATCCTGCGCATGCGCAGTTCAAAATGTCTCAAGCTGTTTTGCTGCCAGACATAAATTGAAGGAGCTTCGTCTTTGGTCGCGACGCGTCTAGACAATGTCGCAGACAACCAGTGTGTCGCGCGTTATAGATCCTAATGGCGTAGTAGAATCGTCTGCGTCGCTTAGCGACAAAATGCGCCGAAACGACTCTGTAGCGAAACACAATGTCGCTCCCGTGTGCGGCTGGACTTAAGAGTGAGTAATTTTTCAGAATATATAAGATGGAGACATAATTGAAGGCGAAAAATGACTAGAGAGCGAAAGCGTACAGCTATGAAGAGACCTTGGGGCGGACAAACAACGGAACACTTATATTAAAACGTTAATTCAATTTATCAAAGTGCTCGCTTCGTTGCTCTCTGTCTGTTCTTACAGTAAAGTCTGCAAGACAGTAATTTAAAAACAACTTATAAAACACTATAATCTCTGGAGTAGACTGCCTTAATCTCTGTGTTAGTGGATGAAGATTTTTCTAAAACGTGCAGTTTATGATTCTCTCTCTCTCTCTCTCTCTCTCTCCCTCTCTCCCCCTCCATCCCTCTCTCTCTCCTCTGCCTTTATGCCTTCATCTTCCTTTAAAAACTTCCCACTTCCCGCTTACTTATCCACAGCCATCTACATCGTTTTCACGAGTAAACTTCTTACACTCTCTCCCTCTTTGACTCTGTCTCTCTTTTTCACCATCCACTAGAGGTTTTTCAATACTTACCTTTTTATTCGTAACGAATGATGCTTCCCTTGTCATTCTTTTTCTTCATATTCCTTCCATTCTGGAGTAGACGAAGACACCTGTTCCGGTTTCAGAAGGTTTATAAACATGATGCATTTAATTTGTTATTATTCATAAGTATTTTTACCATGGTCCTTCTCGCAGATTGTCGTGTTATGATTATTTGCTACTATTCTGCTAGATCATGCCATCCTCAAACGTCAAAAATATTCTGTAAATAATAAACGGATGACAGGCTGTTGTGTCACAACTCACAATTTCATCAAAATTGAACACAACCTAACTCATCTAATCGGAAAGGATCAGATCTATAGAGTAACTGAAATGATTAAGTGTTACAGGGTAGAAGCGTGTAGTAACAAGCTGAACAATCTGTTTATAAATCGATCTTGTTGTGAACAAAAGGATTTAATATCGTGCAATAAGCCTGCAACAGGCTTAAGACGCTTCTTCCTGTCAACAAAGTTTGGCGTAGCCGTCTTCCGTGACACTGAATACATTATACTTTAAGTTATATTATGGCAATTCGTGAGGTAAATCTTTAGCAAGTGACGATCTCACTTTATTGCGCAGGTTTGTGTTTCTTCTTCTTCTTCTTCTTCTTCTTCTTCTTCTTCTTCTT
Organism: Magicicada septendecula; assembly: GCA_034769895.1. NCBI lineage: Eukaryota > Metazoa > Arthropoda > Insecta > Hemiptera > Cicadidae > Magicicada > Magicicada septendecula. The sequence continues at coordinate 6,224,803 of CM068371.1, forward strand.
CTTCTTCTTCTTCTTCTTCTTCTTCTTCTTCTCCTTCTTTTCTTCTTCTTCTTCTTCTTCTTCTTCTTCTTCTTCTTCTTCTTCTTCTTCTTCTTCTTCTTCTTCTTCTTATTTTCTGGCGTTACAGCCTTTGGTGGGATTTAGCCTTCTCAACAATACTCCTCCATGCTTCCTTATTCTCCGCCTTCCCCTCCACTCACTGAGTCCCTTGCTAGCAAGATCTTCTGTTACGCCGTTCAACCGTCTAATCCTTGGTTGTCTCTACGTCTAGTAGTATATTATAATATTCTCTTCAGCATTCTTTTAGGCGTTCTTTCCACATGCACCAGCCAACCCAAACTCGATGACTTTTACTACGACTTTTCAACGCGTGAGAGCCTGTAGTTCATTGTTATTGGGTACTCCCCAGCTGCCTTCTCTTACTGCGCCACATTTTACGCCTATCTTCATTTTACTCTACGCCTCTCTTTCTCTTCGTTTTACGCCACATTTTCCGCTAGAATGATTCTAAAGCAGGTTTGTCATTCTCTGTCAAAATCCACACCTCACATCTATATGTAAGAGCTGGTTGCACAACACAGTAATGTACTTAAAGTTTTATAACTCTTCTAACAAGTATATTTTTAAAGATGTTAATATTTGCAAAGTAGGCTCTATTTCCTGCTTGTATCCTCTCTCTTATACTAATCCCAATGTTATTATCATTCGATACGAAGGCACCTAAGATAAAAGCTAGAATAATGTGTTTAGTATCAACAAAATTTGTTGATATTTAATATAAACAATTGGCATTTGAAAAGGGGTGTCAACCTAATGCTATTTTGTCGGACACTTTGAATCTACTCTACACCATGCTAAATGGATCAAAGTGTGTCTAGATCTTTAATCTGTAATTTTAAAATTTATAATTCTCGCTTAATCTGTGCATTACTTATTCTGACTCGTAACGTGTACCCTTTGACCAACCTGAGAAATTTCATTTCTGCTGCTGTAACCCTCCCTCTGTCTCTCTGTGAAAATACCCATGTCAAACTCTCAAATAGCGACACTTACACCCATAGTCTATACAACTTAAGCTTAGTGTCTTTTCTAGTTTTGTATTTTAAGGTTCTGTGGATTGTCCCAAGATAAATAAATTTAGGAATATTTGTGGTACGATTCATAGAAATCTTAGGAAAAAAAAACAAGACACAGCACAAGGAATAAATTTTGTAAGACAATTGCAATATCCACATTGATTTATGCGAGTGAGGTGTGGGTCATGAGAAAAAAGGAAAGCGGCAAGATTCAAAGTGCTGAAATGCAGTTTCTTCGAAAAAAATTAAATTATACATTGTAAGATAGAACAAGGAATGAAGACATCAGAGCAGAACTCGAAGTAAAGGACACAAATGAAATGACAATGGTGGGATCATCTGCAAAGGATGTCAGAAGATCGATTGCCGAAAGCGGCATTGAACTATAAAGCCACTGGTAGAAGAGAAGTGAGTCTTCCGAGGATGAGATGGGTGCCGCAACAGGTTTATATAACTAATCCTCGAAGAGGAGAAGAAAAAGTTGTCCCACATATATGACTAAATTTAGTAAGTTTATTTCCGACATCTAATCAACTGCGGGAGAGATTTCGCATCCAAGATAATTAAAACTGGATACCTGTTTCAAAATGTTGCCATTTACCTCTATCTTTGTTTTTACTGGATACTTCCCTCTAAAAGCCATTACTTTTGTTTTTGTTTTAATTGGAGATCAGTCTTTGTCTCCACGAAGACTCATGTAGACTATATGAGGAATTCATGTACAGAACATCGTGTACAGAACCCTGTGTGTGTTCTGGAGCAGATTGTGTTGATTCATACATACGTACAGTTAGGCCCTCCGCACACGGCGCGACTGTTTTGCGACTTTAGTTATTAAGGCCCTTCGTCCACCGCCACAACCGAACTGCAACGCGACTGGAAAAAACATTGCATTCGAGTAGTATTTTAGTCGCATGACAGTTGGTCTCACGTATGTATATCTAATATCTTCCACTGGCGCAACTGCAACGCGCTCTGACTATTGTGACTGACTGCTTTGCAACCGGCTTGGCCACTCAGAAAGCAACTGTGATGCAACAAAAACGTGAATTGAGCTCCTTTTTCGTTGTAATTTCCTTTTTTTATTTTGCCGTATTTATTTTAAGTTGTGTTTGTACTGTTTAAATTAATTTGTAGTTATAACATTTTTTTGAAATTGGGTTCAAAAAAGGCCTACGTAATGTCTGATCAAGAGTTTTGCATTAAACTTGTTGAGGCAGTGGAGAAATATTCATGTTTGTTCAATTATAAATTGCCAGATCATTCCAATAAACACGTGACGGACAAAGCATAGGAAAATGTTGCGAAAGAAGTTAATAACGAAGATGGTAAGTTGATAACCGTATTATTTTAAAAAAAGGACCAGCATGTATTCATTCTTTCCTCATTTGTTTGACGTTCTTTGGCTGCTACAAACGCTAGTCTGCCTATATTTTTACTAATGAAAGTATGGACACAAAATTAACGATTTTTTTTTTAAATTTTCCCGCCTATACCTATACACGATTACAACAGCATCCTCCTCACTCGACATTGTCATACAAACTGAAATAATTGAGTTATAATTGAGTTGCGCTAGTGGACGAATAATGCTCTTGCAATCAGTTTGCGACAGTTGTCGAAGAGTTGAATCATAATCATATTGCAGTTGCGTTGCAACACTGGACGAAGGGCCTTGCGACCAACTGATTTGCGATCCGTCACCGTAGTAGAATGGGACGCTGCGCACGACGCGATCGCAAAGAGACCGGTTCGGAATCACTCACATTTCAGTCGCACACAACCCAGCTTGATGGTCGAAAAGCAACTTGTGCAACCTTTCCCGTTCTACGTTTTTTACTGTAAATTCATTTTTTAATTTTTTAAAGTTCTTATAGTTTAATTTCATAGTTTTTGTAATTTTTATTAACTTTATACTATCATCCGTAAAACGAGTGATCAGGTGGAGCATGTAAAATTCGTCCAAGAGGTGGAAAAGCCTCTTTCAAAAATTTTGAACCTGACTCTTTCACCTGAGTATCAGCTACAAAAAGCCTGAACTTAATATTTCTTTCAATGTAAGGATGAGTCCAAAACATCCTGCCACCTCTTCTTCGTCTTCGATATTGTTTATAAACAACAGTGTCTTCCTCATCGCCTCTGCTACACATAATAATAATAATTAATATTATTATAACTTAAAAATAAGAATTATAACTTCTTATTATTATTATTCCGGCTGTACAATGTTTACACACTTTCCGAAACCAAAGATTACAGAAGTGCTAGAATTCTCATCTTCCACTGGTGCTTGTCCATCCAAAGATCTTCTTCAATTTTTTGTTCCCTCGATATAGAATGAATTTCTTCTATCCAGGTCATAGGGAGTCTTCCTCTTTACCTTCTTCCTGGTGGGTTCCATTCCATAACACTTCATGGCAATCTTTCCTGTGCCATTTTTTCGTGTGTCCGTGCCAGTGTAATTTTTTTGTTTGGATAAAATCAACAATTGAATTTTTCACATTCATTTTGTCCTGAACGACTCATTTCTAAATTGTTCACGTCTGGATACTCTTGTCGAACGTCTCTAAAAGTCCATCTCTGCAATAATAATAATTTGAAAAAAAAATCAACAAAACATCTCACTACAGTTCGGTTCATGTCATCTTTACTAGACAGGTTGCCCGATACTGATTTCATTTTGATCAAAGTTCAGTTGCTCCATCTGCGGACAACAGCAACCCATTAGCAACTAAGGTTTCAAAACGATCGCTCAAACCAGTTGCTCAACTCGCGTTTCAGAGAAGTCGCGCCGTGTGCGGAGGCCCTTACGGAGCACTTTATTTGCTACAACCACGTACAGCAGTAATTACTGTCACACACACACACACACACACACACACACACACACACACACACACACACACACACACACACACACACACACACACACACACACACACACACACAGTAAGTGGTCTCACACGCTGACGTAGTCGTCGTCGTCGTCGTCGTAGTCGGCTCTAACGACGCTGCCACAACTGCAGTACTACACACAACACTGTAATGAGACTGGCAAAACTTCACAGACACCGCATGCAACACGCTACGTTCGTCTTAATTATTACTTTTGTTCTCTTAATTATCACTTTTGTTCTCTTAATTTAAATTATATTCGTTGACCTTTATTCGCACCTTCATTGTAACTTTTTTTTTTAAATTATTATCACCAATTGTAAATTGTCGTTCGCAAGTGGATACATTTTTTTATTTTTTCATATAAAATTCAGTTCTTTCTTCCGTTTATAACTTCCATTGTAATTATATTGTTCTGTATACCACTGCAGACGGGATCCGCAGAAGGGACGTTACCTCCGGTGCCGCTCAGGGATCAATCTTTGGTCCGGAGTACTAGAACACATCCTATGAGGGGATTATGCGCTTGAAGATTACAGTTAACAACTTCCTTATCCGTTGTGCAGACGATATCGCTGCAGTGATTGTTACCCGAAATACAAAAGAAGCCTAGAGAATGTTAAACTAAGTGATGCTATGAGTCAGGTCAGCTCTTATTTGGAAAAACATTGTTTAAACTTGGCAATGGAGGCAACTGAGATAGTCCTGGTTACCAAGCGCCACATCCCGATAGTACTAGAGATGCATATAGGGGAGGGGAAGCAATCGTCAATAACAAGGCGGTCAAATACTTTGGCATATGCCTAGATTTAAAACTAACGGACTGGACGCAGATAAAGTATGCACTATCTCACTGATCGTCGTATGGTACAGCGGAAAACAAAATACAAGACACCAGTGAAGTCACTAATATCCAGTTTTAATTATCACAATTAATAATTTGTAATCAACAAGATAGTCTCTTACAAGACAATTTAAATAAAAATTGTCCACACGCAATAATAATGTCAACTATAAAGAATTCCGCACTAATTACGACACAACAACACTTCCCTACAAACACTCGATCTGCGCTAAGGAAAAATCGCACAACAGCACTGAACTGAGAAGCCGGCTACTGTGGTTTCTTATAGGTAGCTCACGCATTCTAAAAATCTTCCATCCTCAATGTGCACGCCACTTAATGCGTATTTAAGTGTTCTGTAGAGTACTCTGGAACATACTTGAACGCGGCCTTGACTGAGGTAACACCTGCCACTCTAGGCGGGGGACAGGTCGAGGACGCTCTTGGCTATTCTAGGTGGTTCCAATCGTTTTAAAATATAATCCATCATGATTGTCATCATCTTTACATCACGGCGAAGGAAAGGCGCTGCTGATCAAACCAATTCAACCGCTTAACCTCGATGGATTTCGTGACATCTACGTCTACTTCAGCTCGCCTTCTTATGTCATCGTTTCTAAGTAGTTTTAATGTCGTTAAAATTCAGCTTCGCCATTTTAACCGCTCTTATTATGTCCCCGCTTCTTTTACATATACTCTACACTTTTAATCCATGACTTATTATTGACTGCACTATGCTCTTATATAATTATTAATAATTTCTGTCTCTGACGAATTACTGATCCCAATCTGTTTACAGCTCTTCTCCCTTGTCCCAGATAGGGATCGCATTCAGTTATTCACATACTCTGTCTTATCTGTTATTAATTCGAAAGTTAAACTTTTAAAACCATAGTTTGTCTTCACATAAGGACGTAGGCAAGGTGATGTCTGTTCCAGCTTTAAAGATCCTGCAGCCATTTCTTCCTGGCTCTACCGCATACATGTGTCTTATAGGCTTATATTTACAGACTTCTTTGATCAGTCTGAAATCTGACATTCTTTCTAAGCGCTCTTTCCACCGTTGTTCATATTCCTTCAATCTTTCTTTTAGGTTAAGACCTTGTAATTCTTGTCTTATGACCACTTATTTTTGGACGTCATGGCCCAATGTACAAACTGGGTGTTGCATTTTGAGTTGTGGCACATTTCGGGTGTCCACAGCGGGCGTCAGTTTCAATGTTCAGACGACCACGTTTAAAGTCAAGTGTCCGCTTACGAATGTTGTTCTTGAAAGAAAGTGCAAATCTCGTACCACACTTACTGAAAATGTCGATAAAAATAGTAAAAATTCATGTACTGCTTCATATTAGGCGGAATTTTAACAGCAATCTAAGCATAGAGTTTACTTTTAAATATAAATAGCTTGCTACCCCACGGCGGAAAGAAAGAAATCAAAATTGAAAAATTGTTGAATATATAGCAGTGTGTCAGACCAAAAGGAATTGTAACTGAAATCTGAAGTTTTTGAATTTTTAGTGTGCATTGTATGACCGTGTGGTCCATTACTGTCATATTACTAAGGAAGTAGTAAAGTATTTGGGATTCTGTAAGTTTTCGTTAATTGAAAATCCGAGAGACGATCACAGCCGAAGCGTCTACATGTACGCCTACGTCAACGACGTACCCAGAGAGGCTGGAGTCTAGATCGCGCTGTTTGCCGACGATCGGAACGCAGACAGAGCAATCACACCACTGCAGCGCGCACTCGATGCGTGTACGATCTAGACGGTTAACTGGAAAGTTGCCGTCAACCATACCAAGAGCTCCGCGGCGCTACTCTTAAAACCGCCCCGGAAAGAACCGCGAGTACGAATGAAACTCGGTCGAACGTACCTGCCCTTGTCCACCCGGCATACCTATGCCCAGACAGTAAGAACTCGAGAGGCAGCTACCTGCCCTGGTCCACCCAGATCGTCGGCTCATCTGGCATACCTATGCCCAGACAGTAAGAACTCGAGCGTCAGCTCGTCTGGGTTCTCTGTTTCCAATCCGTACCAACAAGTCTGTGACCCGTAAGCTACGTAAGCTGATCGTCAACGCGTATTTTGTTGCCGATCATTACCTATGCTCGGCACCCTGTGTCAAAGCTCGCTATCGGTTTCCTTCTCGTCTTTTGAGAAGTGAACTCGGTGTCCGCTCCTTGGATGACACCATGCGGAGGTTTTACTTCCGAGCGGCAAGGACTCAGACAAGCCCCCTCATAGCCGGCCTTGGCAGGTACCGACCACGACCAGGTGATTCTTGGCAACGGCCTCGGCAAATACTGTAACTGCAATTTCTATAACAGCCTAGTACGAGTATGCCGTTGTAACGGCCTCTAAATTAATATAAACATTGCGTTCTGGACCGGACCACAAGGCAGGAGCTCCTACCGGCTGCTTGTTACTTGTAAACCAAGCAAGGGGACATGTCGAACGCGTATCCCCTCAGCTCTAACGGTGTTAATTGAAAAATGATCTAATATCAAAATTGATGTAATAATAAATATACGTACTGTAGTGAGTGAGTTCTGCAGCACTAGTTTTAGAAGAACCTCCGCACAAACTTCAGACAGAATAACACTCGTCTTCATTATGTTTAGTTAAGTGACTTCAAGAGATGTAGTGGCGAACAGCGGTTGTGTAGAACCAGTTAAAGTGACAGCCGGACAAGCGGCAGGACGTGATCCTGTTTGTTCGTATCTGGAAACAATGCTCACTCAGTGGCGCGATGACCCCGATTGCATCATTCATTCAGAAGAACTTCGCGATTCTGACCTCCACCTACCGGATTGTATTTAAATAAAGAATGAAGGGAGAAGAGAAGGAGGAGGAGGAGGAGGAGGTAGAGAGAGAACGTAACATGCAAGGAACAGGAAACAATAAATAAGCAAGGCAGACAGCGCTCAGGTAACTCAATAAACTAACTACTCCAGGTAGACATTACCCCCGGGACCACGTTTTCTTGTCGTGTGCAACTTCTGATACATGGGTTCGATAACGTGAAATGTGTTGTTTTGTGACGGATTTCAATACTGTTCCAAGGTGATTTGTCTCATTTAAAAAATTTTATATTTTGTTTACTTTTACTGTTTTCAAACAACATTGTAAAGATTATAAAACCAACAGGAAACAGTAAAATAGAAATAAGAAGACGTCTTCTTCTTCTTCTTCTTCTTCTTCTTCTTCTTCTTCTTCTTCTTCTTCTTCTTCTTCTTCTTCTTCTTCTTCTTCTCCTCCTTCTTCTTCTTCTTATTCTTCTTCACTACACCCCAACCTGAAGGGGGTGTTATTCTCTAATGTCTCCTATCCGTTACCATTTCAGCGTAACCCGTGACATCCATTCTTCTGAGATCTTCCAGCACATCATCCAGCCATCTTATCCTAGGTCGGCACTTAACTTATATCCTTATAACTATCGAAACGTATTAGTTATTGCGATTACAAGCTAATACGTTGTTGCTTTACAGGGGAGGGTGAACAAATTATGTTAGGTACTTATTAGTTGTCTATTCTTATTCTTAAAACCAAAGGACAAAATGGAGAATAATTCTTAAAAAAAAACAGAAACCATAGTTTTACAGAATTGGGTTGTAGTAGGCCAGGCACGAGAAGGATGGATGAAAAATGATAACATGTTTTGGCTGTGGTTTTTATAGCTCTTTGCTGCAACACTCAACGATGTGAATGAATAAGGAGATGTTGATAAATAGTATGAAGAAGAGCAAGGAAAAGATGGAGAATAACAAAATTTTTAAAATGATGATGATGATATTGATGGACATGAGAAGAATGAAGAGAAGGCGGTGAATGTGGAGGAAGAGGAAGAGATACATAATTTAAAAAGAGAAAGAATATGAATAAAATATATTGAATTGTAACAGACGTTTAGAAACAAACACAAGTAGGAAGGCCACGACATTTGTAAGAAGCTCTAGTCGACGAAAAGGTGAAATCTGAAAGAAGGATGGGTATCAGGGGTTAGTTTATAAAATTTTAGGTGCCGGGGCGCATCCAGCCCCCCCGGAATTTATATATACTTACACACTGATTGTATACGCACAATTAAAGATACAGTCAACTCTCGATTATCCGCGCTAATGACTAGCTCGACTTGCGCAGATAATCAAATCCGTTGTTAATCCAAGAAGAATATGAAAAAAATGAGGGACATTAAACCATACATATAACAATACTTCTTTTATTAAAAAATTAACATTTCTCAAAAACATATCTAAATAAAAGTAAATTTACATGTTATATAATAAATTGATAAACTGAAGCGTACATGAAATAGAAGTGACTTACTGTTTACAAGCAAGCCCAATATTTTCGCATATTTTCATCGAACTCAATGTCTCTGCTTCTTTCCTTGCTTTGTGTGTCTACCGCTGAGTGATGACCTCGGAGTAACCAAGAGTCTACGTACTTCAAGGTGTCAAATCCACGAAGATGTGGCCCATTAACTCTTATAAACGAAAGTCCAGAAATCGTTTTGATTTTGAGTGATGTTCTGAGGGACGTCACAATCAACTTCATTTGTGAGAAACCTCTCTCGCATTCACTAGAATAAATTGCAACTGTTTATATTGCATTTTTCAAATCAAGGAGTTTGCGAAGAGTTCCGCAGTACAGATATTCCCGAAAGTCTATTAACAATTTCCTTTCGTTCAGTTTAAATTTAGTGGCAAGATTCTTCATTTCAGTCTCTCCACAGGTTATTTGAACATCACCATTTTTGGGCCAGTTTTTTTTTTTTTTTTTTGTACATAACATTCATCCAGTCAGCTACCTCTTCATTGTTTTCAGTATGCATTCTTTTTTCAACTAACGTTTTTAGGGCTTCATAAAACTTAACAGGATTAATGGGATCGTTATTTTATTTTTGAGGAGAGGGACCCCTAAGAACTTAAGATTTTGTAATGCCTTCACAGCCTGTTTGAAATAGGTACCTGGTACAGTTTTTCTGTTTTCAAAAATCCGCTACTGTCATTTAAAATTTTTTATTTGCAAAGTCTAAACCAACACTTCGGTGCTGCAAAGCCACGCTTAACTCTGACAGTTCTTGAAGAGCATCGCACATGAGTCCAAGGTCTAGAATAAAGTTTGCATCCGTTATTTTTCTGAAAACAAAGTCGTACGCGCAAACAAAGTCTTTTTTATCCCAAGTTACATCTTGTCGTGCCTCACCAAAATGATTCACCAACACCTCATAACTCTCCCAGACTGCTGATATAGACCGGAAATTGATGCAACCCGTCTTGTGCTTAGCGTTCGTCCTACTTTTAATAATTGAGCATTTAACAACTTCGCGCAGATTTGTAATTCCCTGCTATTTTTTGGTAAAGCATGATACACAACGTACAATATTTAAAATAAATTTAAAATAAAAGCTTTAAATTTATTAATCTCAGAAAGTGAGTTTACTGCATTAGCGACTGACAATTCTGTTGGAACAGTGCCAGACAATTAATGATGGAAATTTTTCTTCGAGCCCATTCCTCGACACCATTATTTTTTGCTAGCATCACAGCTGCACCACCTAGTTAAGCTGACTAAGTGAGAGTTCAAGAAGGAGTCCGTCATACCATAAGAGCGAAGGTAATCCATGACAGATTCAAATACTCCTCTGCTGGCAACACTATAAAGCTCTACTAACTCCAAAAATAAATGTACGGGGCAGTCCATTCCTTTTTCAGAGAGACAAAACCGAATCTACTGTACACTATGAGAGTTGATGTTTTACTTAACGCAGTAGATTCATCAGTTATCAATCCAATTTTATTATTTGATTTTATAATTTCATTTACAGTTGTTTTTCTCATCTCCACACTAATATGGTCTATAATACTAGCACATGCAACATTGGAGTAAATAATTCGTCCCATGCCAAGTCCATTTAGTTCCTGCAGGGCGATCTGTTTCAAAATTATAAAAGGATTAATTTTCCTTAGCAATCCTGTATGCAGTACGAAAAACATTAGGAGTAGTTTCCTTATTATGGGAAAGCTGTTTCAAAATACTTTTTCCATGGTTTATTTTTATGCCTCGGAAACTACTTTTTGTGCCACTTTATGACCCGCACTTTCTTAATAGTCAAACATTTTTTTCTTAAATAAGCAAGCTGTTTCTTTCTTGAATCACCAAAACTAGTTACTTCACTGTTGATCCATTCCTTCGATATTTTCATACCAGTTGTTATCTCTACGCCCAGATTCCCAACTTCCCGGCATATCTTACTTCCTAGGTTCTTATAGATGACGGAGGGCCAGTCATATTTTTCACAGAATTAATTTTTTTGTTCAAGAGGCCAACAATTTGGCCAATCGCTTTCACCTTTTACATCTAATATAGGCGTTGAAACTATATCAACGTCAGAAGTAGGACAAATAAATACATGAACGCTATTAACCTTGCAAGTTGAAGGTGCTGCATCCGAGTATATGGGTCTACTTTTGTCTGATTGAGACAGCACTGTACCAGGTAGCCTACATTATCACTTTCCGAAATGTCTTCACTAAGTCTAGGTTTCTTATTTTTATGTTCAAAATAACTAGTTTTCTTTTTCATTTTGAATCACAAACCATTTAATAACCACACCTCACTCAGTACTTCACTTTCACACAACTCGCTTTTATATTCTATCACTACTCCCTTCTGATCACAGGAAAACTCCCCTAATAATTATTGTAAAAAGCACCAATTCGCGAGCGAGGTAGGAAAAATAAGCAATATACTTTAGTGACACTTTGTTAACACACACACTTTAAGAAACATTCAACTTGTATTTTTGTACACAAGACGCGAAGACTCTTAACTTTCCACGACAAAAATATTAGTTTATACTTTAATGTGAGGTATCTAGACTTGTAGCATGAAAAAATGCGAACGAATCAACAACAAGTATAAGTCACAACCATGAGGTTATGTTTACTAATTTTTTTATCACCTCGGTACAGGGCCATGTGGCGCTTCCCAAACGGCGAAAATTGAACTGCTTTAACGATGCTAATCTCCAACGTTAGGCGGCGTTACACACGCCGGCAAATCTCACTGTTGGCCTGTCTGAAACAGTCTTTAGAGTTGTTCAATTTTTGCCCCTTGGGAAGCGCCTCATATCCCTGTACAAAGGACGATGTTTAAAGAACTATTAGATACGTAACAGTGCTTTGCGTATCTATGTTTCAGCTGATAACATGAAGAAAAGTATAATACGGACATTATTCGTTAATAAATGTTTATATTTGTAAACAAGTTTGATTTGATTTGATTTCAACTAATGTATTTGACGCAGAATATTTAAGTGCATTATAAGCAAATAACTTTATTGTTAAAAAATCGAAATAGAGGTGCCGGTACGCCGTTCGGGTGCGTTCTATTAGGAATTAAGCACTGTGTATTGAAGAAGTTGACACAACTGTAGTTAATGTGTATGGAACGCAGAAGTGTCTCAACAAGAGGATCTAACTTTATATCAGTTTCAGAAGGAAATACATATTAATCATTATGATGAATCGTGTGCCGGTTCACAACAGCGCAACTCTATACATCATGCAGAATCAGGGTCAAACAGACTGAAATACAGATAAACGCTTGACAGTAACAACACTGGCAACTTCCAACACTGATATAATGTCGGAGTCGCAGTACTGAAAAGTCTCTCTTAACTCTTTGTGTACTGTACATTTTAATAATCTTCTTCTTCTTCTTCTCCAGATCCGGGTCCCAAGGATATGGCGCGCATCATAGTTCACACCGTCTTCCCAACGCAGTTTCTGTCTATTAACTCTCCTGGTGCCATACATCTGTTCTGTAAATCCCTTTCTGGGTATTTCATTCTCCCCCATTCTGATCACATGTCCAGCCCACCTGTGTCTATCAAGTTTTATAATTTTCACAATATCTGGTTCATACAGAAGAGTGTTCAGTTCTTGGTTGATTCTTTTCCTCTATTCACCTCCCACACATATTGGACCAAAAAGGCTGCGGAGGATTTTGCGTTCATGAGCCAGCAGGGTTGACGCAGACTTTCCAGAAATGGTCCAGGTCTCAAAACCATAGGTGAAAACCTGTTTTATACACAAGCATCATCCTAGCAATTATTCTGCTCTGGAACAGGGTCTGAGACCAAAGAAGCACCTCTTAGCTGAGGTGATTCTTCGCTTTATTTCTTCTGTTGTTTCCCCATCAGAGTTAAGTTGGCATCCTAAATAAACAGAGTTGTTGACTTTGTTATTAAAATTGTAATAGCACAGTAAGACAATTTGACTGAGGACAATAAGGGCACGGATTAGAGAAAAATAGTCTAGAACTAGTTTGTAGTACATTATAGGTTATAGGACAGTGGTGAACCTGGTCACAAGAAATTATACAAAATTATTAACCAATAGAATATACTACAAATCTATTTTATCAATATGAATATTTATAGGTACGGTTTAAACAGACAGACTGACACACACACACACACACACACACACATACATTAGGTAGGTGATAGATTTTACTATTTAAATAGTACACAAGCAATGAAAACATCAGGTAAACCCTTGTATTGAGTTATCACGAGACAGATGTCTGAATGTGACTACTTGCTCGTACTTCAGAATAGAGAACCTGATTTACAAAAATCTGCTTTTAAACTTAATCATATTTGGAAATAGTACAATATAAAAATCTCCGATATAAAAACAAAGATAATGGAATTTCGAGGCAAGAATCCAATAAGAACAAAAATAATGATTAGTGATCAAATTCAAGAACAGGTGAGTCACTTTAATTAAGTATTTGGAAAATTATATTGGCTATCACAAGAATTATTATGATATTGATGTTAAGTTAGGTAAGTTCCAGACGATCTGTGGCCCAATCGACCGTATTTTGAGAAACTAGGTGCGTCGGGTTCTACTAAGTAATGACAGTCCCTGTACTGTCCTATGGGTGTGAATTATGGACAGTAACTAAGAAACAATAAAATACAATACGAACCTCGGAAATATCCTTCTTAAGAGGAGTTAAAAGGTGTTATAAGTTCGACTGTATAAAGAATGAGGTTATGTCTTTGAAAATTAAAAGATTACAAACAACGGTTGGAAAGAACACTTAGAAAGAATGGCAGATTCCAGACTGACCAAACAGGTCTGGAAATAGAAACCTATTGGACAGAGGTGTGTGGTTAGATACAGGAAGAGATGGCTGAAGGATCTTTGAAGGCGGAGCAGGCAACACATTGCCTTTGCCGTGTTGTGAAGATAATGATGATGATGAAATAGTACACAACATTTGTTAGAATACTTGTGCTGACGTTTGTACTACTCTAAGTTATAGGAATACGAAATAGTTGATATTGAAACTGTATCAACTAGAAGCAGCTCGCATTTATTGTCTCGGCTCGTACACCAAAACAACCACTACGGTAAGAAATGCGGTCCGGTACGGTAAGAAATGTTTCACAGACTTCATCATAGAGGCACTGTTTTCCCAACAACAATGAACCGAAATTCATCATTAGTTTGAAAAGCTTGGTCGCAGTGCGCATAAAGCATGTTTAATTTGTACAATAATAATTTTGGCGTTTGAGGGTAGATCGTTTATACTGGAATTCAACATAGGAAAGTCAATACTGTTTGATTACAAATAAATCCTTTTATTAACAGATGCATATAAATACATACGTCCGATAGACGAATATGCAAATAATTAATGGATACGAATTATAGCAATAGGTTTAATAGTAACCAAAATTAAACCAACATTTTTATTTTAACAAATATGAAACCGCACGATAATGGCATGATAACACGGGAGGGGGGACAGTTTTGCATGGCATTGTGGATTTGGCTAAGAGTGGAGTCAATTCCCTCCGCCTACCAACCGTTGGGGCAAAGCAACAGCCTGGCAGTTATAAGCGAACGTTAATCATTAAAAATCGCCATATTCAGTATTATAAAGTTCAATATTAAACAGTCAATCCTGTGGCGTTCGAGTGTAGTTCGTTTATACTGTAATTGAATATTGAAAAGTCAGTAAAATTTGATACCAAATAAATCCTTTTATTAACAGATCCATGTAAATACATACATATACACATACTCAATAGATACGATTTATAGAAATCGATTTAATAATAACCAATATTATTATTGTAAGAAATTTGAAACCGAAGGATGATGGCGCGATAACCTGCCCGGGGGGTCGGGGGGGGCTCGCTTTGCATGGCGTTGTGTGTTTGGATAAGGGTCAAGCCAATCCCCCCCCCCAAGGGTACTGTTGGGGCAAGCAACAGTCTGGCAGTGATAAGTCTGGACGTCAGTCATAACAAATCGACATATGTACAACAAACACAAATAACACACCGTCCCGTGTGTCGTGTAGATCATGACTGTGGACATCACATCGTGACTTGTTTATCTGTGGCTGTGGTGCGGTGTGAACTGTTACTTGAGAGAAGAGATGATCCTGGTAATGGTGATGTGATGAATCCTATGGATAGGAAATTATATAATTGTTCATATAATAAATATTGTTACGACAATTCCACGGATCGTAGTGTTGTTCAGTGGAAACAGTATAACTGACAACAAATGACGTTACTATTTATAAATTTTAATTAGACACAACACCGGTTATAAATCAACAAAACACTCTTATGAACAATTCAAGTCAAATTTGTCCGTCACACAACAATAAATGTCAGCTCACTACAGTTCTACACTATTTAACACAGTTATCACTTCGCCACAATACTTCGATCCGCACTTGAATATCGCAGGACTAAAACTGAAAAACTAAGCTTATATATACCCCGTAGAGGTTCCAGAATTATCTTCCATTCTTCGGGCGTCGTGCCCAGTTACAGCCACTCGAACTGCGATCTGGAGACTGGGTCAGTGCACGATATACATAGACACGATTTAAATATATTACACGGCCTTTACATAGACACCGCGTCTGCAACAGCCTGGAATTATGCCGGCTGCACGCGCTGGGGTGGTAGTCGAGAAAGAGTGTCGAGAGACAATCTTGAATTTTCAAGAACGTTACTTAATTGTCTTTCACATCAACGAACGTAGCATATTATGGAGCATCATTTTGCTCTAATGAATAAAACGTTCATCCACCTGTACAGGGTTAATCGTGTATTAAACCTCACTTTGCCGGGTAAACTTAATGAAATGTAAACAGTTTCTTAAACTGTCTGTTAGTAAAGCTACAGGGGGGGGGGGTGATTGCAACTCCCTGCAGCTGCTTAAAGAAACAGGGTAACGGAGAAGTAACTCTGTACTCAGTGACCGGGTAAACACCTCTCTCTCTCTCTCTCTCTCTCTCTCTCTCTCTCTCTCTCTCTCTCTCTCTCTCTCTCTCTCTCTCTCTCTCTCTCTCTTTCTCTCTCTCTCTCTCTCTTTCTCTCACTACTACTGTATCTCTCTCACTCCTACTGACTCACTCACTCGTTGTTTCTACACTCTCTCTCTCTCTCTCTCCTGTTTTCCTCTGTTAAAACACTTTGTGTTAAATTGGATGTACAAATTTATAACTGAATTTTCCCCGAGTAAATTACTGTACTTTGCGCTTGTTTTTGTTAAGCTTTGAATGGCGCCAAACACACACACACACACACACACACAGAGTAAACTACGACCACACTTTTACAACAGTGTTTTATGCTTCTGAACAGGAAATATTATTTTGTTTACTTTTCAGTCCTCCGATATTCCACATTAATTACGATAACAATAATGTGTGACAATCTGTTACCAAGATTATTATGGATCGTGACTTTAAAAAGTATAATAGAATATAAAGTACCAGAGAAATTGACACTAAAATGTTTTACGTGTAATAACGATTGGATTAAAAATCAAATTAGTGTCACAATAGCTCTCCAATATTATGAACGGTTAAGTAAATTCACTAGTCCAAAACCGCAGCCCAGCCACACTGATAATACTTCGCTAATAACTCACTAGAATTAGTATCATCATATTAACGTATAATACATTATAGTTTTAAAAATTTTATCGTCAACAACTATCTTCATACTAACATGTGAGGCACGATTCTTTGTTTATGGTTTTAAGTAATAGGAGACTTATTATTTTCGAAAATTAAAATAATTTGGATGCTAAATTGTACGTAAATATTTATAACTGAATTTCCTCCAGTAAATTACTGTACTACACGCTTGTTTTTGTTAAGCTTTGAACGGCGCCAAACACACGCACACGCACAGTGAAAAATACGCGCAAACTTTTACAGCAAAGTCTCAGTAGGAAATATTATTTTGTTTACTTTCCAGTTTTCTCATAGTCCAGCTTAATTTAACATAGTAATACTGCTTAACAATCTGTTAAGACAATAGCACGTGTTGTGGTTCTTAAAACAGTGGAATAAATTATAAGTACCAGAGAAATTGACACTCAAATGTTTTACGCTTAATAACAGTTCTGCCATACGCCATCACGCTTGAGTCACAGCCGGATCGAAGTTGTTACTGTGGCGGTTTAATGGGAAGTGATCGTTGTGTTAATTAATGCGGACCTGTGTAATAAGTTGACATTTATTGTTGTGTGTTGGGCAAATTTAACTTGTATTATTGTATTAGGAACCTTCAAATCCGTGGTTTTATGAAGAATGCAGAGTTGCTACAAACCTTAAAAACGAAGCCTATACAACATGAGACAGAGGCACAGAAGAAGAAGTGCAGAGGAGTACAGGAAGTGGAGGAGAGCGGAGAAGCGGGTGCATCGGCAGAAGAAGCGCCATTGGAAGAGTCAACAGCTGGAAGATAACCAAAATCTAAAGGATGCAAATGAAATCAGACAATTCTACAATAAGGTAAACCAAGGTAGGAAACCCTTTGAGCCCAGGGCAACAGCTTGTCGCGACACTGACGGCACCTTACTTACAGAAAAGGGGAACATCCTCGAAAGGTGGCGCGAGCACTTTGAAGCTCTTCTTTCTAAGAATGACGAGGTGGACAAATATGTACCACCTGTGCTAGAGGAACATGAACACATCGAGCCTCCGGATGAAGATGATGTGATAGCTGCAATAGAAAGCCTTAAAAACAACAAAGCTCCCGGTTCTGATGATCTTCCTGCGGAGCTTTTCAAAAACGGTGGCCCAGAGCTGGTTAAAACCCTTCAACACCGTGTCACTGAAATATGGATAGAAGAGAAACTGCCGACACCCTGGCAGAAGACAGTTACAGTATATGTCCGGTTTAAAAAAGGGAGATCAACTAGGCTGTAACAATTACAAAGGCATTTCTCTTCTCCCTGTGGCGTATAAAATAATGCTCCATATATTGTACCAAAAACTGCTTCCACATGCTGATCAGGTGATTGGTCGATGTCAGTGCGGATTTAGAAGAGAAAAATCGACAATAGACCAGGTTTTCACACTCCGACAAATACTGGAGAAAGGTAGGGAACATAAACTACAATCCCATCACCAATTCATAGATTTCAGAAATGCATACGACAGCATTGACAGAAAAGAACTTTACACTTCTCTTGAAGAACTGGGTATACCAAAGAAATTAATAAGATTGTGTAGGATGACAATACTGACAGTGAAAGGGATGGTGAGAATTCAA
Source organism: Magicicada septendecula (assembly GCA_034769895.1). Classification (NCBI taxonomy): domain Eukaryota; kingdom Metazoa; phylum Arthropoda; class Insecta; order Hemiptera; family Cicadidae; genus Magicicada; species Magicicada septendecula. The sequence continues at coordinate 6,243,238 of CM068371.1, forward strand.
AATGACTTATCAGGAGAGTTGACTATGGAAAGGGAGTCCTCCAGGGCGATGCTCTTGCTTGCCTCCTCTTCAATCTAGCCTTAGGAAAAGCTATGAGAGATGCTGGAATAGATTCCTCCGGGACTGTATTCAACAGGTTGGTGCAGGTCCTAGGATACGCCGATGACCTAGATATAATCGGGAGGTCCCTTCGAGTAGTCACTGAAGCCTTTCTTGCTCTTGCAGGTTGCAGGTCGCGCAACGAGGCTAGGTCTCATAATAAATGAAAGCAAGACAAAATACATGGCCACAGGACAGGAGGCTAGAGAAGGAGAGCACATCCAAATTGGCATTTATTCCTTCGAAAAAGTCAACAACTTTGTTTATTTAGGATGCCAAGTTAACTCCGATGGGGAAACAATAGAAGAAATAAAGTGAAGAATCACCTCAGCTAATAGGTGCTTCTTTGGTCTCAGACCCCTGTTCCAGAGCAGAATAATTGCCAGGAGCATCAAGCTGCGTTTGTATAAAACACTGATCCGCCCAGTTCTCACCTATGATTCCGAGACCTGGACCATTTCTAGAAAGTCTGAGTCAAGCCTGCTGGTTCATGAACGCACAATCCTCCGCAGTATATTTGGTCTAATATGTGTAGGAGGTGAATGGAGGAAAAGAACCAACCAAGAACTGAACACTCTTCTGAATGAACCAGATATCGTGAAAATTATAAAACTTGGTAGACTCAGGTGGGCTAGACACGTGTTCAGAATGGGAGAGAATGAAATACCAAGAAAGGCACTCACAGAACAGATCTATGGCACCAGGAGAGTTGGTAGACCCAAACTACGTTGGGAAGACGGTGTGAACTACGATGCGCTCCATATCCTTGGGACCCGGAACTGGAGAGCAGCTGCACTTGACCGGGACAACTGGCGAAAGCCGTTAAAGGAGGCCTTGACTCAGTAATGGGTTCTTGCGCCGCTGAATGATGATGATTATTGTATTAGATTGGTTTGTTGATTTATAACTGCTGTTTGTGAGTAATTAAAGTTTGTAATTAGTTGACTTCATTGGTGGTAGTTATTCTGTTCCCACTGAACAAGGCAACGATTTGGTGTGACTTCGCGTCGTAACAATGTGAAGTCCTCATTTGCAAATCAAATATTTTAATATAGGCCTACATTAATATGATTATTATTTTATATACATGGAAAGTTATAAGAACTGCTACGGTTTCAGATAAAACAATCACAGTTGTCATTATTATATCCACTACAACGAACACAACACAATCGGCCTGTCCGGTATCCATCTCCTCCTTCGGTCTACCGACGTCTCTCCTTGCAATCGGCCGGTAAGCTAAGACTGCTACTGGCAGCGTTTTAGGCGAAATGCAGTTTAAACTTTCACACTGTCCCTTTCGGTGGTCTCATTTAAAGACTTGATCCCTATTCTGGCTGATATCCTCACTCCGTCTCTTGTCTATGAGGCAGTACCGCCTAAGGTTTCTCAGCAACTTCATGTTTTTCTTTGCTCCTCTTCCCGAAGATCCACGCTCGTAGTGAGAAAGGAGTGTTGGAAAAGCCAGTGTTTGTGGAACTTCTTGTACCTGTTGTAGTTTTGTTTTTCAAACCACTATAAATTGTACCACAAATCCATCTGAACCTTGTAAATCAGTGCCAAATATCGGAAGACCGTATGTAGTTCATCTGCCGGGGCTGCACAGTAATCAACGTTAATACAATGCCTGTATAAGTACTGGAACTGAGAAAATGGCATCTGGACTTCTGTGCAGTGTTTCCACGACAGTCGTAAAAATCTTTCCTACCGGTAGCGCTAAACTTCTCTCACTAGTTCATGTTAAAGTAATTCACTTGCTAGACGACCGTCGTAATGCATAGTCTAGTTTATTATAATGAAGTACATCATTATTATCTGGTATATAAGTGTTTGTCTCTACTCAGTTTCCATAATTTCATTTTGCCAGTCACAATCTTGTAGCCTTTCTTGTAATCACTTTCTGTCCATGGTTTGACGTACTCTTACCTTTCCTGATAGCCTTATTCTTCTTCAGCGGTGCAACAACCCATTACTGAGTCAAGGCATCCTTTATCAGCCTCCGCCAGTTGTCCCGGTCAAGTGCAGCTGCGCTCCAGTTCCGGGTCCCAAGCTGGCGAAAGAAACTGACAGGTTTCTGCACATACAATTTACAGATGGGCTATGTGAATTCTCCAATTCAACCCCCAACCTGGAGGACCAGGAACTTTGATTTCGGGGTGCTCTTCCCCTAGAGAGTTGCTTTCACCTCAGCTGATGAGCTCTCTCTGCCAGGTCGCAGTAGGCTAACTGACTCAGCCCATGTGTGCAGCCGTTGGGCTACTATAGCCTCCTCCGCCTCCACACTAGATGCACACCCTGCTGCCGATGTGCACCATCCTGCCCGGCCAGAACCCAGGATACCCCCAGGCTGTCCTGACAGAACCTCCATCTCTCGTTTGCTTACCGATCCACTCCGCCGAAGGGATTGGTTACCATAACCTTGGAGTGGATTGCTCGGCGTAACAGAGCCCACCGAAGTGTAGGTGAAAGTGGAGTTGGGGTGGAGAGGCTGTTGCATTTCTCTTCTATGAAAGCATATGTTCGCATCACACCCCCTTTGGACCCCTTCCTTGATAGCCTTAGTCTTGCCTTATTTTTCCGTTTTTGAGATTGCTACGTTCTCAGAGTTTCAAATGGCCATCTCTCTTTACATTCTTTACATATGCCCTGATACCAGTTCAGATTCTGGTACCTGTAATAGCAACGTCCACCCCGACGCTTTGTGTATCTAGTCGAGGATATTAAATGTGCAACAGGATCTCCAGTATTTCATCTCTGTAGCTGTTAGGCGCTTGCCAATCGCGGGCCTCTTAACGTCTGCAATATTTTATTGCCGTGGGTTTAATAATACTTTTATACAGTCTTCATTTTAATTCACTGTAAATATTCTTAAATACTTTCAACTCAGAAAGTCACTGCCGTGGTTCAAACTTAGAGGAATGAAAATATAAGAGACGAAGACAAAGATTCATCCCTTATGTGGAGTGATGACAAAGGCAACCTAAAAGGAATAAAATGTTACTAAAGAAGGGAAATTGCAACCAGCTGAATAGAACACACGTGTAAAAAATACACTCTTTACTCAGAACACTTTGTTTTGTAGAGTAATGAAGGACATGGTGTTTGCGCAAATTTGTCAATAAATGATACAAAATAATTAATTGTGTAAATGAAGAAAAAATAGACACTTGAATAAGATTAGTTTTATAATGAAATTGCTGGTAGCTTTGGAATTTCTGAACACCTGGCTTCGTTCCATTCGTAAAGCACTTTAGTTGTTGGTTAACCTTAGGGGTTTGTGCTTAGGCGGTGTTTGGCGCCAACTTTCACTTCTACTCTATAAGGGTTGGGCCTGCTGCAGTGTGTGGTTGACCTTGTTGGTGTGCAAGTGTTCGAGTACATTGTGCTTGTGTTTTGTGAGTGTTGTTTGTTTATTCCTAATAAGTAGTTGTTTGTATTATTTAGTCGTCTAATTAATCATATTGTTTTTAATTTTTTACATTGTTATTTTGTTGACTTATCTATTACTCTTTGGTATAATATTATTTATTAGGTCTACTTTTCACGTTTAATTTATAATTAGCGTGAAGAGGCTGCCGATTATTTGGGTGGTCGAAAAGTCGCATTCATATTTTTTCTGTGATGGCGACCAAAACCCTGTCATCGTCATCATCATCATTGTGACAATACGGCATGCTGCCTGTTCCTCCAGCCTTCTCTTCCTGGGTCTACCGACACACCTGTGTCCTATACATTTGTATTTCCAGACTTGTTTGGCCAGTCTGGAATCTGACATTCTTTCTAAGTCTTCTTTCCACCGTTGTTTGTAATCTTTTCATTTTTCATTCAAGTTAGAAACTTGTAACACTTCTCCTAAAGCCTCATTCCTCAAACGGTAGTTTAGAATACCTTTTAACTCTACTTAAGAACGCCATTTCCGAGTCGTGTGTTTTACTGGCTTGTTTGTTGGTTGTCCATAATTCGCACCCATGGGACTGTACAGGGACTTTTAACTTTGTAAAACTTATTTTTGGTATCTCGACATACCTTGGCTCTAAAAATACGGTTGATTTTCTCACAGATTTTTTGGGACTTACCCAACTTAACATCAGTGTCATTTGTCGTTTGGCATTTAGATTCAAATTCAAATGTCTTCAATTCATAACAGTCATCTTTTAAAGAGGTGATTGTATTGTAGAATTTACATTTTAAGTTACTACGCTTATTTCAGAATTAGGAGTTTTACGGGCACTTAACGCTGCGTAAATTTTAAATTTTTACATAAATGCTGCAAATATATTTCAACTAATGTAAGCAAAAGACAATGAAAGGACAGGAAGGAACCAAACATAACAAGAAACGAGAGATAGATTGTGAAAGAGAGAGAGAGAGAGAGAGAGAGTGTGTGTGTGTGTGTTAATAGACAAATAGACGTCAGACACAGTAACAATGAAACCAGAGGAGGTGTAATCTTAGCACTCGGTTTTCACTGTTTTGGTCGTATGTAAGAACTGCTCTCTGTTCCTTACAGAGCTTCAGACGCTTTGCATAAATTCACTTTCTTTTACTACTACAAGTGGCTGCAGAGACTTGCACTGGCAGTTCCATTTGTCTCAACTGTGACTAAACACTCCCCCTTTCCCCTCCCACAACTTTCTTATTCTCTCTTGCTACATTACAGTCTGTCTGTTGCAGAAAGAATTTACATTTAAATCAATACTAGCCACCCCACACAAACCAGCACTCTTCAAAGTCTTTTACTACGATGCATAACGTTTTGAGGGAGCCAGTACAATTTACGCGTGATGATACAATAAACTCGCTATTTCTTTAATGTAACGTAATAGTATGTCTTTATTTCATCCCTAGTTCCCCAAAATATATAATATTGTAACGAGTATGGTATCGTACCGTGTAGCACTCCCCCCCCCGTCCAGTGTGGCAGGTGTTGCGTCATTCAAGTAAGTGTTCTAGTGTGTTCCAAGAACACGTGAGATACGCATAAAGCCTCCAGCGTGCAGCAAGGAAGGAAAGCTATACTGGACCTTTGCGCGGCCTGTATAAAGCCATAGCAGCCGGGTTGTCAGCGGAATTACGTGAGTGATTTTCGTTAGCGCGGATCGAGTGTTTGTCGAAGTAAAGAATTATTGTGATAATAATTGTGTGGAACTCTATTAATTGATATTGTTATAGCGTGTGGACAAATCTAACTGGAATTATTGTAGCGAGTTGTTCATAAACTGTTTAATTGTGATAATTAAAGCTGGTTTGTTGTGACTTCATTGGTGTCTTGTATTTTGTTTTCCACTGTACCATACGACGATCAGTAGGCCGTCGTAACAATATATATTTAACTAGACTATTATGAAAACCTTGTCCCTCAACATGAATCAACACCAAACGCAGCAAACCGATAACAACTATTATTCAATACTTTAGGTTATTCACTACATAAACTGAGGTTAGGTTAGCTTAAGTTAGGTTAGGAGAGGGGTTAGGTTAGGGTATACGGATATTAATACACTAGAACACTCCCTAAGCGGTATAATTTGCAATCTTAACGTAATGAACGACTTTTTTTATGACAACTCTGTGACCACAAGTTTTTATGAAATTCTGACAAAAGTACTTCACGATGAAACCGGTTAGTTGTCCGAAACTTTCTAACAAATCCAAATCTTAGTTCTTGTTACTTATTGTGTCAAACTGCGAGGGTTCGCGCGTGTGTGTAAAGGCAACGCTGTCGGCTCATTGTCCACAACCAAAAATATTCTGATGTGTGAATGCGTCGCTTTGTGAAACAACGCTCCTGTGGCCTGTGTTTTGTTTTGTTACGCTTTTTTAAAATCCGGTGGAAGCAGTAGAATTTTAATGAATGTCGGATTGTCCAGCAAGCGTTCCCTTACCCATGTCGGACCCAGCAAATGTAACACAGGCTCAAAGCAAATTAAACGTACACAGAATAAAAGAATGACAAAATATGAGGACGTTTGTTCGCCAAGTGTGTGTGTGTGTGTGTGTGTGTGTGTGTGTGTGTGTGAGTGTGTGTGTGTGTGTCTAAGTTTTTTACAGAATAACAGAGATACGCCTAACATCTTCTTCTTCTGATAGTTCCTTTCCGTTTCGGATGTTGGATGTAATGTATTAAATAGTCTGTACTATTTTAACTTTCTGCACTCCTGCACGGAATAAGTCAGTTCTATTCATGCCAAACCAGGTCCTTAAATTTCTCAACCATGATATTCTCGGTCGCCCAACTCCTCTCTTTCCAAAGCCTTTTCCCTGTAGTATGGACTGCAATAAGTAAAATCTCTGTTCATTTCTCATGAGCCCAGATACTCTGTTCATTTCATTGTCCCAGATACTGAAGTTTTCTTATCTTTACTGTGTTAATAACTTCCCTTTCTTTCTTCATATTTCCAAGAACTTCAAAATTAGTATATGTGATGTCCATGAAATGCTCAGTATTCTACAGTAAAGCCACATTTCGAAAGATTCCAATTTTTTTGTCTTGAACATAGCCATGATGATATTACTAGAGATATCTAAACGACCTTTAACGTAGTGGTAGGCCTAACATAGCTTTTACTTATTTTGCACATTAGGAATATTGTCCATTATTAGGAACATGAAAACTGCAAAATGCAAAATTGTTTTTAGCACGAATTGTACTATCGAGCCAGAGAGAGAGAGGTGCAAGGATGCGGTAGAACTGTCCCACCAACGAATGCTGATGTTATGACGTCACTGTTTATCTACTATATGACCTGTAAATACGTAGTTCAAATCATAAAATAGACTTCAAACACGTAGTTTATTTGTGAACGTTGTTATTATTAACAGAATTAACACTGTTACACACCAATATAGAAAAATTATTCCGATTAGTGCTTTCAAACTTCACAGCTCATCATCATATCGGAAATAACAATAATAGGACTAGACAACTTCTTTATACCCCCACTTGCCCTACCACGCGTACACATTTTCGTAAACAAGCTATAAGTTGTGTGTCCTTTCTGGCTATTATTAATTAGTGAGTTCAGTCAGATGTAGTTACTTTTTCGTTTATTTCTAGTACATTCTGTGTGTATGTGTGTGTTTTGTTGTGTGTGTGTGTGTGTGTGTGTGTGTGTGTGTGCGTGCGTGCGTGTGCGCGCATTCTTTTCAATACCTAAATTTGAAACCTTTCTCATTCACACTTTTAACTGCAAGTTCCTTTTCGGCACAGTTTTTAGAATGCGATACATTGTCAAAACCTTCCTTGTTTCCTTCTATATTCAACGCAAAGCAATTCTTTCAACGAATATATTCTTTCTATATTCCTTTTCGTCCCTTCCTATCACCGCCTGTGGCGCGATCACTCACCCTTATTTCAGAAACATCCATATATACAATTTAATTTCTTCCTTAATGTTCTCTGTCCGCCCACTACCTTTTACTTCTCAATTATATCATAAAATATTTCTTCATTTTCAAATTTAGATTTTAGTATGTATTAAATTATCTAACACGTTCCCTCTTTCTTTCACTATTTCTAACTCCTCTCAAAACCTTATTCCAAGTGTTTAAGCCTACTTTTAAAATTTCATAGTCTTCTAAAAGATTAACAAACGTATGGTTATCTTCTATGAAATGTCTTGCATATAACGAATTTGTGGTGTGCAACAATGTTAATTCTGTTTGTAATTATAACCACTAACAAAATTTTCTTAATTAAAAATTGTTATTATTGTTATAAAAGCACACCATTCAATCGGCCAATCGGATAGCCACTTAGTCGCCAGAGGAGCAGAACAGAAAACCACTGAAGATGATGGCCGCAGCTACAGTCGAAACGTTTGCATCTACAAAAGCCGTGAAAGCTTTAATGTTATGACTAATACGGTTTTTATTTTCCCTCCTGACAATTCATTTCAAATGATTCGAATCAGGGCAGCCGTTATGATTAGGCCTATGTGAAATGTGCACTTCATTCATGGGACGCTTATGGACAAGTTCACGTATAAATGTCACAAGGAGTTCTTGTGATCCGTGAATTTATTACGGACAGAAATCGTTCAGTTTTCTTATGCGTAACCTAAACTCTCTCTGGTTTACATCTATAACGCAAGAATACGTTATAGACCTATCATACATCTACTGAAAACATAATCAATATATTTGGTGGTATCTATGGTGCAATAAACCGACACTTCAAACGCAAAACACGAAGAAACACAAGAATTAATATATATATATATAACGATTGCGGTGCCGATATTGCTTTATGGAATATATTGTAACGACGGTCTCACTGATCGTCGTATGGTACAGTGGAAAGCAAGATGCAGGCCACCAATGAAGTCACCAAAAAGCCAGCTTTAATTATCACAATTAACAGTTTGTAATCAACAAATTATTCAACATCATTATACTCGTGCAATAATTTAAGTTAATCTGGTTACATAAATAATAATCTCAACTATAAAGAATTCCGCACTATAATCACTTTTTACTAATACACCACTTGAGACTTACTGCGTAAATTCACCGACATTTACTGAAAACTAAGCGGCGGGTCGGGGTATTTATAGTCTGCAGGGTTCCATAACATGCGTCCTTAACAAACACTTGAAAATCCTGGAGGATACTTCAGCGCGGTCTTGGTAGAAACACGGACCGTTGTATAACATCTTTACTAGCGTTATAACATAGGGAACCCGTATTAATTGGTTCTGCCAATTACACAGGCTGCCTTCGTTGTAACAAGCCGAAAATTAATCAAATCACTAAAACAATTAATATACAAGGAACTTGGGGGGGGGGGAGTCTGCTGATTTATGCACTCAATTTAGTATTGTACTAAAGATGACATCTCTTTATTTATGTCTATTTGATTACACATAGCATATCAACTTTTAACTTACAGTGAAAATTGTAATGGGTTTTCTACATTAAGATTTATAATACAGTTAGCGCATTTTACCTCGGATCCGAGTTTATATGTATTACTTAGGAATTTCAAGTTTACTCTACTCCATTAATGAATTACTTTATTACTCTTTATACCATTTGAGGAATGGTTTCATTTCGTTGTGCAATGTTCCAACGCTACATCACACTTGTTACTTTACAACTTAAGGTTACTGAAGTTACTTGTTACAACATTTATTCTTAAACTTTAGAGATTGTCATTTTAAAGTATTTTAGTTTACAATTACTTCTATTTCAAAAGATACATATCCACGGAAGACAAGCCTCCGCGTCACCTCTTAGTTAAGGGTTTTAGTTCATGTCCTCCAGGTGTGATTCTTCGGTCCTCTCTCTGTAGTGGTTTGTCATCGTTGTAGTCTTTCTGGTGAAGGTCCTCGGATTCTACTAATGTTGATTCGTATGTTACGGTGTCATGAAGTCGTCCTGTTTCTCGGTGGTATTGTAAATACAGTTGAGGTCTTCGTCTTCACATTTTACAGTTATGCACATCACATTTGGTAATAGTACGGTTGTATTTGAATTTACATATACAACTCTAATATAACTTTAACTATGTTTCTTACTGGGAGATGTCACCTTACGCACTTAATTTTTCTACATTGGTTTCTACTGTTACACACTACATTCTCGTTACATAACTCTTCAGAAAGTTATTTGAAACTAATAACCACATTTAACAAAAAATACATATTTTGTACAGCGCTCCGCTTTGAGCTGCTTACTGGTTGAACGACGCATCATCTCTGCTCTCTTACTATGTAGGAAGGGTCATTTAATCGCGCGGAGGTTACGCCTCGCAACGAAATAGTTCCACATTTATACTTTATTTAAATGGTTAAAGTTTGACCTTTTTAATTATTCAAAAAATTCTTAATTACAGACGTGATTAAAGTACACTACTGTGGTCTTGTCTATTTATTTAAATAGTGTCAAAATTACAAGTATTATTAGTTTGTTTAGGGGTCGGAATTCAAGTTAATTCCGGTTAGCGCATGTCTATGCAGGGTTAATTAACAAGGTTTACCCTATCTGTACACTCGTATTTCTTTTTATTTTATTATTAAAACTCTTTATTAAATATTATTATAATTTTATGATAGCGATAACATTTAGTTTAAATGTGGGATTTTATTAAAATTTAAAATTTCTCAGCCTTTACATTACCTATTTATTAATCACTATATTTTTTATTAATGAAATCGTCACAGTTGGGCTAGTTGAGAAGCTTGTCGAACAACACTATCGAATGTACGAGATTGTTCCGTATTACGTAACACTGCCTGGCATGTCAAGTGTCACGTACGCACACAACAATTACAGCCGGAATAGCCGAGACACGTGTACAACGTTCAGTAATGGCGTAACACAATATACACCATAGGTTTAGTGTGTGCATGTTTACAGCGGTAACCTGTACGATTAGAAGAACTACATTTGTCAATCCGCCTTGTTACTCCTTTGTTATATGTAGATGGCGCGTTTCAAAGCGTATGCTTCATCATCAGATCATAAAATATCCCTCGTAGCAGGCCGTCATTAGTTAAAATCCAATACCATTATGCAGATACAGTGAATAATGTTCAAGAATTCCTAGAATATACACCTAAACGATTAAAGAAACCTTAACTCCGTCAACATAAAGTCTAACTATGCTCGCCATTTGGTCTCACACGACCACAATTACACAAATTTCAAGTCTAACTTGGAACTACTATATATTTGTAAAAAGGGTCGAATCATGAACGGCTTGGAGGAGTTTGAAATTTACAGAGCATACACAAACATAAACAGTCGCGGTTTCGTATTGAATGACCAGCTGAACTTTAAATCCAATCCGCTGTATGATACTGCCTTGAACCTGCTTTATAAGATAGAGACGAACAACCGCTCAGTGGTCGACCAAACGTGAACAGGTTTACGTGCGTACGTGAACCTGCTGGCGCGTACACAGTGCATAGTGATACTGAATTTTTTACTAATGACGACCTCCTACGAGGAATATTTTATGTTCTTGTGATACAACATATGCTTTGAAACTTCTCTTCTGTATATAAAACGAAGGTGAATTGGAAAAGGTTAGTTTGTCGAGCCGAGCTATAGTTTCCTAACGGAAAATCTACTTTCCCCAAAGCTGCGTAGTTTCTTGACAACTGCTCCGAGCAAGACGAATTGCGTCACTTATATTGTCACTGGAGCCAGTTTTCTTCCCGCTGCCAGCTGTGTGATTCCAATACACACAACAATACTACCTGTGTTATACCTCCTCCTCACAATGAAGTGCGTTATCTAACACTCCTGGCATTGTCAACGAAGACAATACGAGTCTACGTTATTGTTCTTATTGAAGAATAGGCCTACATCTGTAAGTCGGATCATTGTCAGGTGCTTCATACAGAGCGCGTCATCAATACAATGATATAATCTCTGCAATCTTGAGCTACTTATGGACTGAAACTCCTGTAGAGGATGTCTTATCATATGGTTATATCATACACTTATCATATGGTGTTCTCAGAGGCGTAAGGTCTGCTGATGTCTCCTCCAGTCGCTCCTATTTTATACTCGCTATGTACGAGGGTCATTTAGTAATTAAAGAGACAAATAACTGTGGAGGAAAAATAATTGATGGGCGGAGTATGATAGTTGTACAACTGTCAGTTGCCATCATGTGATGAGTTCTGATCAGCTGTTTGATTGTAATTTATAACCTAAAATTCTCATTTAACGATGGCGAGTCGTGTTGAAGTTTCGGAATTAGTTGAACAACGTACAATGATCCGTTTTTTTTCTTTCTGAAGTTGAAAAACCGGCTACAATTTACTCTCAAAATGGGAAAAGCTGTGTCAACGGCGGTCATTTTTATAAGTGGGTATAACAGTGAGTGACGAGCGCACCGTTCTGGACATCCAATTCACATTTAAAATATTTTGTGATTTTTTTAGAAGAATGGTACATAGGCCTACTACTGCGGCATGGTTATCAATAAAGTAAAGCCGGCAGTGATCCAAGTCCAAGTCCAAGCGTGCGGAGCAGCAGCTTAGCGTGCTCCTGTGGTCGCAGTGTCCGGGCGAAACCGATGACTGCCTAATCCCTTGTTACCATGATTAGTGATCTCGCACTATGCAGGGACTGGAACCTACTACATATTTACTTGGCAGGGCTGCGACCCAGGACTTGGATTCCCACAAGGTTGTGCAACACCTACTTGCGTGGGCCGACTGCCCTGGTGTGGCTCCCCTTCGTTTCGGCCGACGCCTACGGGCAGTCGAGCCTCTTGTTCCCGCCAGCGAGTCTCTACGTTACTGTGGACGATGCCCTAAGGAACCATGGAATCGCGCCCCGACGTGGCTATTGGCTGAAGCGTGTAAACATTAGCGATGCTCCCATGATGTACATGCTCAATCATGTACTCGCGGACCGCACCTTAACTCATTGTTTCTAGCAAACGACCGCGCTGACCTGTTTGCACCTGGCGTTCATTAGCCCCAGGCCTGGACAACGTGTAGAAATCAGGGCGCAAGACGACCCGAGCTTCTTCTGTCTGTCTGTCTCTCTATTAGATATTTATTTTTGGAGGAATGGAACGATGAAAGTTTTGTTGGACTCCGAACTTTGAAGAGGCTCGTAACAGCCGAATGAGTGACTTTTTGATTGGTAGGCCGGAATTGCCAGCCCACAACGGGCAGGGCCCCTCAACCAGCCCAGGAAAAGTCTCCAAAAGCTGCCGGTTGGCAGTGTCAAGACACGGAAGTGAACAGAAATGGATAAAGCGCCCACCAAAGGTGGCACTACCGGCAGTGATGCGGAAACGTCCTGGATTTCTGCGCAAAGGAATCAATCTCCTTCATGATAACGTCCGTCCACACACAGCTCAGTTAACAAGTGAAACCATAAGAAATTGGTCTTGGAGGAATTCTGCCTCATCCTCTCTACAGTCCAGACTTAGCTCCATCTGATTTCCACTTGTTTAACCTACTCAAGCAGGCGTTACGTGGTACGACGTTTTATCACAACGACGCGGTCAAAGAAAATGTCCTAAAATGGTTCCGAAACAAGATAAAGATTTAAAGATTTATTTGCAGCAGAAATAAAATGCAATTCAAAAATGGGACACGTGTATTAATGTTGCTGGGTATTATGTTGGAAAGTAGAAAAGTTGTCATACTGATTAAGTAAACCGTTTGCCCGGTACAGCTATTTGTCTCTTTAATTATTGAATGCCCCTCGTAGTTGGCTTCAAACTTGTCGAACTCTTAGGCTATAACCCAAGGACTGAAGATCTTGCTAAGATAACTACGAGCCTATCTGAAGAGACCAACAATACGATAGGTGACAATATCGACAAGTCAGCAGTGTACGCTGGTAAAAAGTTAATATTGTAAACTGATCTACAGGTAGCACTGTCTTCCGACTCTCATACGCTGTCAGTAGGATATCTGTTTCCGCTCCACTGATTATGATTGGCATGGAAACGTCCGGAATCACATCCGGCAGTGAAGTGTCGAGCAGTTAATAAAAATACAGCCACACGTTTCAAAACCATTTGCTGAACAGACTGTACCAATGATAAAGGCAGAAAACGACACAGAAAATAAGATAATCGGTAGAATTACTTTGCCTGCAGTCGGGCCAGTTCACTTCAAGTCTCCAGCATTTGGTGGAAGCACTCAGTGTTCGACGTACCTTCAGCAATTTGAAGCCGCTGCTTGCGCAAATAATTGGGCAGAGATAGAGAAAGCAGTTTCACATGGAGAACCTAGAGAGGTGAAGAGATGGAGAGAGAAAGAGATAGCGAGTGAGAGAAGGAGGGGGAGAGACGATGGTGTATGAGGAGTAAAAACATAAAAACAAACAAACACGAGAATCTTCAATTTTATTTGCTTAAAAATGACACTAAATTTAACAAAAGTGTAAATTAATATATTTTTTAAAATTTCTTTAAAAGTGACAAACAAATTTTTTTGTATTACACTGTGAGTTGTATTAAATATATTAAACTAATTAATTTATTACGTTTGAGTGAAGTTAACAATAGTAGTTTGCGAAAACATGTGCTGTTCTGAAATCCGCGGCTTCGTCTCTCAGAGTTAGGAATGTTAATTTGATGTGGGGGAGCGTAAACCACGGACGGATTATAAATGTCCAGCGTGTGTCAGTTGACACGAAAAAAGCAGGCAGGGGCATATTGCGCCCACATACAACAACCATTTAATTAATACATTTATAATCCACTCGGGTTACGAACGTTTAAGCGAATTATTCGCCAAAAATTTTGTTACTGCTAAACTGGATTACTCTAACATATAATTTGCTACATATCATAAAACATTCAGTGTGAAATATAATCGCTGATTCTTTTCTTCCTACAAGCGTATATTTGTTCGGACTTCAAAAATACGCCAAAATGGAAATGTTTCGTGCTTATGCATCCATGAGTGATCTTTCTTGAGTACGATCTCAGCTTAAATAATCGAATGGGCACCTTCCCTTAGTCCCCAAACGTTTTGGGAAGCTGTTCATTGGGGAGGGGGGAGAACATCATGTACTGTAACCAGCGCCGACATGAAAACCGAGGGGCAGAGGGCACATTGCCAACGTTCCGTTAGGAGAGCAGAGAAGAGAATATGGAGAAGGTAGAGAGATGAAGAGAGAGAGAGAGAGAGAGAGAGAGAGAGAGAGAGAGAGAGAGAGAGAGAGAGAGAGAGAGAGAGAGAGAGAGAGAGAGAGACAGACAGACAGACAGACAGAGACAGACAGATAGACAGACAGACAAACAGGCGTCAGACAAACGGACAGACAGAACTTGGCGTTATAAAATAAGGTAGTTGATAATATTCATCATCATCGGCATAATCAGCAGCAACGATTAAACCAAAAATTTGTTCCGGTCCGAAGCAAACAGACTAGAGCTCTTCACTCCAACGTTTCTTCGGACGGCCCACACCTCTCCGTCTTCTTCAGTGGAGAAGGCTGCAACACACTGACCCACGTTTCGCAGTCAGTGACCACTGAAGTGGTCATGACATTGTTTTATGTTATTATGCTATATTATTATTATTGTTGATGTTTTATATTGTAATTATTATGTTATCACAACATTGACATTATTCTACAATTATAGTTTAATTGATGAATTGTTGTAAAACAATTTAGTGCTAAGGACTTGGAGAGAGGTATAATACAGTGTATAGTGGGTGACGAATATCTCAAATTCATGGAATAATATTTAAAAGAGAAACGTGAGGATATTGAAAATGAAAGTTAGTACAGAGACGTGTATCAAATTCTATAAGACAATAGCAGTACCAGCACTGATGTATGGATGCGAGGAACTATAAGGACTATAAGGAAGAAGGACTGGTGCCAATTACAGGCTGCAGAAATGAGCTATTTGAGATCGGTAAAGGGATATACGCGACTTGATCATATAAGGAACGAGTATATTAGACAAGAACGTGATATAGTTCCCCTAAATGAACTCATACAGAATTACAGAAATTGCTGGAAACAACATCTAGAAAGAGTGGACAATACCCGCTTTCCGAAGTTGGCTTATGAGTATGAGCCGGTTGGAAGAAGATCTGTAGGCAGGCCAGTCACAAGATGGCGGGAGTCATGAGGCCGGAACAGAAATCCTATCCATGAAGTGATGATGATGAGAGAAACGTGTTCACAATAACTAAAACTGCAGAATTATAATGCAGTTCTTTAGATACAGTACAATTTCTCGCAGATATGCAAAAGTCGTCAGCAAAATCACTGGTTTACAATTCCAGCTAAGCCTGTCTAATCATGTTTGTTCTTCTCTAACGGCTTGTTAAACCAGCTGAGATACGCTCGTCCTAGAACTTGACCTTGAAGGACAATACAACACTAAGACTGACGCTCAAGGTCAGTTTCACGCATCAGTTTGCTTTTTGCTTCGTTTTTTCCCTCCACTTGCTCACCATTTCATTCATTTCTGCTGCAGTCGTGCAGACGCGCGAGTGCAGCTGATTAATAAAGAAACACAGGACCTTCCGAACTCCAGTCTTCAACTGACTAGTTATATTTCAATGACCATTAAAACACAGATACCTGTAGCTAAGTGAATTCAATGTCATTCGCCTTTATCAGCCAGATTAACTACAGTATAACTTAACCTACACGCATGCAAACATCATTTATATAAACGGAGCATTTAATATGACACTTAGGTTCTATATCGCTGTTCTGTGGTTTTGTAGTTTTTATCTCAGCTCAAACGTCAACATTTACTGTTGCAACTAGTGGTTGTGCCTTGTATGCGACTTCGCGCTAAACTATGGCTGGCTCTAGTAGAAGGCCGGAACACTAACCGTGGCAACACTGGAACCAGCTGATATTTTGAAGCCGACTAGACGATTTCTTAATTTATGTATTTCAATAATCAAATCGCGTCATTTTTAATTGGCTGTTAACAGCAGTTTTATAATTCTTCACTTTTGCAAATTAAAAGTTTATTATGTAAAATACTGTTACATTGTTTAATAATTATAATAATTAACTCACTCATATGATACGATGAATAAAATTAATTCATTAGGCCTAACACTAATTCACTAATTTCTTCAACTTAAACGTATAGTACAAAGTGCGCACAGACCTATAATTTAGATTTAGCTATAAAAAAGCCTACTCATGATTTTAGTAATGCTTTGAAATTAAATCAATATGTAACATTATTTATATTATACGAAGTGAACACCAAAATATGTGAATCTTACACTATGCTTATAGCCCTTAGACGCAACGTTTAATGTTCAGGCCTTCTACTAGATCCGGCCATGGCTTAACACGTTGGTATGTACGCGAGTGTACCAATCTCATTGTCTCATAACGTACTAATTCAGTCGGAGAAACTCTAAAATAGTTTGCTTACATCGCTTACTAACTCTTACACTAATGCACTCACATTGAAATAGAATCTTACAAGAAGGGAAAATTGCGTCTTCTACTTCTCCTTTTTCTACAGAAACCTTATGAACTCTCTGTACAATGAATAAGTGTCAATTCATACTTTTTTCTGTTACAGGTAAGAACATTTTACACAAGGTAGCTGGAGATCAAAACGGGTAAGTTTACAATTTCTCTCTGTAAAGTTGTGTCTAACAATTTATCTGGTATTTAGTATTTGAATTCCACTCTTATACACAACGATTCATACCACCGTGTAACAATACTGTTAACTCTGCTTTTTATATTTCAATATCTAGTCGTTAAAACTGGGCGCCTTTCAGCCTTTGTGACACAAATTAGTCGTTTCAGAGAAATTAAATGACCGATGGACGTTTTGTAAGGTCGTTTAGGCTATTACAACAAGCAACAATAAACAAAGTAAAATACAATTACTAATTTGAGAAAGAAAGGGAAGTTATTAACACAGTGAAGATAAGAAAGCGTCAGTATCTGAGACATCTCATGAGAAATAAACAGAGAGTTTACTTATCGCAGACCATACTACAGGGAAAAGTACTTGGAAAGAGAGGAGTTGGGTGACCTAGAATATCATGGCTGAGAAATTTAAGGACCTGGTTTGGCATGAATACAATACAATTGACTTATTCCGTTCACCAGTATAGAAAGTTAAAATAGTCTGTATGATATCCAACATTCGAAACGGATACGAACTATCACAAGAAGAAGAATTTGAGAAAGATTATATTCTATGCGTATTTAGCAGAAAAGGCAGAGAGTGAGAAAGAAATGGAAATAAAGAGGGAGGATGAGAAAGAGAGAGAGAGAGAGAGAGAGAGAGAGAGAGAGAGAGAGAGAGAGAGAGAGAGAGAGAGAGAGTTAAAACGAGGAGGACAGCCCAAAATAGACATAGGATTTCGTTTATTAGAAGAGGTGACATTTAATAAAGTAAATCTCTGCTTTGGAACCGGATCCGCGAAAGTTAAAGAAAAAACGTTTGCTGCCTCTACTGGAATTACAAAATTAAGTTCAGGTCCGTGGACAGATTCCCCCCATCTACTTCAGTAGTGGCGGCGGCGACGTCAACAGTCCTGCGGCACTTACAGAAAGTAAGAATTTTCCTTAAAATAAAAATCAGGCTGAAAGAGAATTATATTAGTAAAAAAGCTTAAGCTCTTCATAATAATTTCTTATTTTAACTTTTTCCAATTTTTAAACTGCGATAACTTTGAGAACCACGAACAGATGCTGTTGTAACTTTTCTACGTAACTCAATCACGTAACCCACGTTTGTAATTATATCAGGTGTTCAGTTTTCCTTACACAAGAAGCTAATTTTTGGTATTTTTACTACGTCATTAAGAGTATTATTACACAAAAATTAATATGTCAATTTTGGCGTTTCACATTGTTATTATTGATGTCACTTGACAAGAATTGGATAAATAGGAACATGTAATAAAAAATGTTTCTAGCAGAGAAAATAATACAAAGTGCAGAAAAGACAAAATTTACTTCACGAATGGACATGATTACGTGATCGAAATTACTTAATGGTTAAAGGACAAAAAAAAGTTGTGAGTTCATCTTGTTACGCAACAACATCACTAAGAATGAGAAGGAACAAGAGAAAAGAGAGATGTTCGCAGTAGAATTGGACTGGCAGAAGCCACAATCATGTTGTGAAGATGATGTTGATGATGATGATGATGATGATGATGATGATGATGATGATGATGATTGTTGTTGTTGTTGTTGTTGTTGTTGTTGTTGTTGTTGTTGTTGTTGTTGTTGTTGTTGTTGTTGTTGTTGTTGTTGTTGTTGTTGTTGTTGTTGCGTAATACGGAACGTTCTACAAATAGCTCGGCTATCCCAGCAGAGCCCAGCTGTAATGTGTGTGTGCGTACATATTGCTGCTACTTTTAGATGAAAGACAATTACGTGACAATTATCACACGTCAACAATCGAGGCTATTCCAGACCGTACCGGTCGGCGCAGTGTGTTCAAGGACACTGTTTCTAGTGGATTCTTGAGAGCGCCTGTTGTTTAACACGTCATCCAAAGTGACAGATTATTCTGGCATAGCAGCGGGGTATAAATACAGGCATTCAGCGACGGTCAGTTCAGTTTACTTCGGGCGATTACTAAGTGCGTTTCAAGTGGCTGTTAGTGTAAAGTGATTATTGTGCGGGACTCTATTAGTCGACATTATTATTGCGTGTGGACAAATTTGAATTATTGTACGAGTGTAATTTTGTTGAATAACTTTCTGATTACAAACCGTTAATTGCGATAATTAAAGCGGGTTTTTAGTGACTTTATTGGTGTCTTGTATTTTGTTTTTTAGTGACTTTATTGGTGTCTTGTATTTTGTTTTCCACTGTCCACCGTACGACTGTCAGGAAGAGCCTCCGTGACACAAGAAACACTACAGGGAAAATAGTGGCTAGGTCAACAATCTCCCAGTGCGTTTAATTTCCACAATTAAATGAGATTATACGTTACCTGGATAAGATTAGGCTATAATGGGAAAACCGAATCAACAACAAAAGTTGTGCCAACACTATGTATGTATAAACGGTGGAATAAACCCAGCGCATAGACAAATTGTATTAACAATAACAATGCCACATACATATGTTGTTTTATGACATCTGATTCGTTTGTGTTGTTTATAGCCAGTAGCATTGTTTGTGCCCATCATTGCCTATATAAAAGGCATTCATTACCGAGTTTCAAACATTAAATAACTGCTATACATACAATAAACCTTGTAATAATTAAAATTCCAACATGCAGCGGGTATATGCAGCCGCTTTTATAGCTCGTATTGAAAACAGATATAAAGCCACACGCACGCACACACACACACACACACACAATCCAGTACATGCAAACACATTGCCACTTCGCGCTGTTTGCAGGCACAATAATGGTTTCCTCTGTCATAAAACTGTATGATTCGGTGATTTCACAAACGGCGTGAGTTACAATTTTTACGAAAATCAATTGACAGTCAATTTGCTATTACCGGGCCCGAGACATCGTTTAGTTTAGAAAGCGCATGAGTCTCATTCACGTGTGCTTGCCAATGGCGTAGTCGTTTGTGGCCGTGGGTACGAGTCATTGATTCATGCCGTTTTTCTACTCAACAGCTGACAACCTCATCAGCTGATCCATTTGGAGCTCAGATGAGAAAAAAGTACTGTCCCAATAAGCGCACTCATTTTCGATATTTCGATCATGCGATTATTGGCATCGATGTATACTTAATATGGTATATAATTTTTGTTGGATAATTTAAATCGTGAAAATTTATTTGACTATGTTATAAAATAGTTTGTTGATGATTGCAACCGTGTTTAATTGTCATATTTTTAACGAAAATTATCTCTAGCAATTATATAACTCTGATTGTGTGCCTGTGACGCCAAAATTTGGCGTTGTTAGGTTAACATGCAAACTAAAATTACACATGGAAACCAATATGCCTTTTAAATCATGCTCGATTTTTGTGAAATATCCACGTAAAAAAAAAAAGTTGATGTAATTCGATCTTGCCGATTACTATACATGTCTCCCTTTTTATACCAGAACTCGTTTTTGACTAATATTCGGTTTTTGTGCAGATCACTGGAAAAGGAAGCAACTAGAAGGAAGGCAGGATGTTATATATGTCCCAATTTCCTTGTATTTCGCATAAAATTTGCTTCTAGTAAGTTTTCGATATTTAACATAAAAGAATACTGACCATCTAACGAAACACAATTAATGTTTTCATTTGTTAATATATTGTATTTTTTTTAAATCTTATTAATCAGAAATAATTGTATTTTTTAGTTTTTTCTGTTGTTCCTGTTGTTAATAATACGTTATTTTCTTTGTTTTTAATGTTTCTCTCTTTCAGTCATTGCATGGACACATTAAATGTCATATTTTTCCCAGAATCGCTTTTATTTCTTTAAACAGTAAGCTAGAAACCAGAATCAATTATTACCTAACCGTACAAATGAAAACAAAACGTATTTTCGCTTTACATTTAGAAATGGAACGATTTACAATTAGTACACTTCTTCTTCTTCTTCTTCTTCTTCTTCTTCTTCTTCTTCTTCTTCTTCTTCTTCTTCTTCTTCTTCTTCTTCTTCTTCTTTTTCTTCTTCTTCTTCACATCGTAGTATATCGATACGATCGCATATAGGCCTACAAAACATCGAAAATATAATGCGGGTACGGATATTGGGACAATTAAAAAAAAAAAACAAGGAAATGTCATATCTGTAGTCAAATTGTGTATCTTGTACGTGAAATCAAATCAAGGTTTACTGACACAATCAGTTAAAACTGAAGATGCCTTACCTTTAGTGTCTAGTGGCCTTTACTCGTCAGAACGACATGTCTTACAAATGATAGGATTGGTAATAAATTTTCACCAATAAGAAAGCGACTTTTTAGCCCTCAGCTTACAACATGTTTTCACGTTTAAACCAACATTTTCGCGCGGTTACAATGGTATACGAGACCCTACTTTTGT
Source organism: Magicicada septendecula (assembly GCA_034769895.1). Lineage (NCBI taxonomy): Eukaryota > Metazoa > Arthropoda > Insecta > Hemiptera > Cicadidae > Magicicada > Magicicada septendecula. The sequence continues at coordinate 6,264,759 of CM068371.1, forward strand.
TCTGCTCCACAACGGTTCTACCCAATTCTTGCATTAAAGTGAGAAGGAAGCACCCTCTTTTGGAAGACAAAGTGAAAGATATCAAGAAGATTATGCAATATATTGACAGTGAATATTTGTACGTTTATAATTAACTGACCACATAACCAGCAGTGATGGAATGTGGTCAAGGAGAAAGAAACGATACTTCCATTTTGCAATGGGTACGGTATTGAAAAATTAATATTTTTGTGGTTTTAAATTATTGTTTTGTTGATTAATGATTTTTTTAACTTAAATACAGAACTGTATCACCATAAATTATATTTTAATTTTTTTAATAAAAGCCATGAGTGAAGTTCATTATTGATTGTGAAGAAAGTCCAAGTCATAATTTGTTTTAGTTTCTTTTTTTGTAGGTATGAAATTAAATAATTTCACACTTAACAACAATAATAAAGATAACTTGTATCCCCCAAAAATATACCTTGTATTTTCTAACCTAATATAGGCTAAATGATGATAGGCAGCGTTGTAACTAGAAACTGTGACTAGTCCTTGGGGGAATGAGACTTATCTTCTTGGTAGGAAGATGAGACTACCTTCTGGGGAGGAGTGAGGCTAGCAAGAGGTTGGACTCAGCTTTTCTTCATGACGAATCAGATATTTGCGATTATTCCCATATATTTATTTGTACAATTATCTATAAATTGGGGGGGGGGATGATATGAAGAGGTCGTCCCAGAACCGGTTCCAGAAATTTGTTCATATCACAGATAAAGGCGATACTGTACAATCGCGCTATAAAGTTGTTTCATAATTTGTAAAAAATGTATGAATCAATATTAATTTAATTTCACACAACAGAAAATTTGTTCTAATTTTTTCGTTTTATGCACGATCTTTAATGGGCCTAAATATTAGAACTTGCGGTAGTGTTCAGTTGGGTGAGATCAGGGTTCTACGGACTGTTTTGTGGCAGGGTATTAAACACCAGGCAGTCAGCGAGAGCCTAGAAGTGTATAATTTCAACAGAATATAGACCGAATAATATAGAGAAGATGGAAGGGGGACGTGTTAAGAATGAAAGACACGCCTGAAAATTTATTTTAAAGACCTGGAGGGAAAAGTCTGGCTTTAGAAGTACTGGCAGGCTGGAAAACAAGAATGGTCGGTCAATGTGTCGCAACGGACCAAACGACCTACTGTTTGTGGGAAAAGAAGAAGAAGAAGAAGAAGAAGAAGAAGAAGAAGAAGAAGAAGAAGAAGAAGAAGAAGAAGAAGAAGAAGAAGAAGAAGGAGGAGGAGGCGATTGGGGGAGGATATGAACAAGAGTTGAGCCAGAACAGAACCGGGAGGCGTGTTGTGGGAGAACCAATCAAGAAAGGCAGAACAAAATTGGTTGATACAGTAGTAGAAAACGACAATATAGTACAATCTCACAGGAAGCAACCATAACGTTGGTTGTAACAAATGTATGAATGAATATTAATTGCACTCAACGGAAAACGTAATATTTATCAAACGTGAACGACAGATAGACTAATGGTGCACAGCAGTACGACCTCTGACCTTTTAAACCGCTTAAGACAGAATTGCTTGTCTCTGTCTGTGAGTGAAACATACTTTGGATGACATATTTTGTATTCATTGTAAACATAAAGAACACAATACGCTTTATACACACTGTTGCGACCCATCATATGTACGTGAGTGTATTACTGCAGTTTGTTGTGCTGTAGGCAAGTGGCCACAAGTTACACATTTCATAAAAATTCATTTCACATTGTATGGTAACGCATTCTAACCTAAGCTAACCTAACCTAACCTAGAAGAAGAAGAAAAAGAAATAATTGAAAAATAAAAAAAATATGAAGGAGGAGGAGGAGCAGCAGCAGCAGCAGGAGAAGAAGAAGAAGAAGAAGAAGAAGAAGAAGAAGAAGAAGAAGAAGAAGAAGAAGAAGAAGAAGAAGAAGAAGAACAACAACAACAACAACAACAACAACAAGGAGAAGATTGGGAGAGGATATGAACAAGAGTTGACCCAGGACAGAACAAGGAGGCATGTTACTGGAGAGCCTGCCAAAACGACAGAACAAAATTTGGCTGATATCGTTGATAAATTGGCTGATAACAAATGTATTAATAGGGCACAACGGAAAACGGAAGACTTATCAAACGTGAACGACAGATAGACTAATGGTGCACAGCAGTACGACCTCTGACCTTCTAAACCGCTTAAGACAGAATTGCTTGTCTCTGTCTGTGAGTGAAACATACTTTGGATGACATATTTTGTATTAATTGTACACTGTTATGTAACATACTCTTGCGACCACCACATGTACGTAAGAACATTACTGCAGTTGGTTGTGTTGTAACAAAGCCATCGAAAGTTAGACCTACAGATTTCACGTTGTATGGCAACCTAAGCGAATACAACTTAACCGACGAGAAGAAGAAGCAGTAGTAATAGAAGAAGAAAAAGAAGGATTGCGATGAGGAGGAGAACAACAACAACAACGACAATTTGAATAAACGTGGCAAGTATAATATTTTCCATCCGAATAAATAGGAAGGTAATGTTTAGTCAAATCGAGGGTAGAAGGCCAGTCGGAAGACCCAAGACACGCTGGAATGACGCAGTGGCGAGGGATGGTGATAATTTACTTAACATAAAACGATGGACATCGATCGCCAAGGACAGGGGAAAAATGGAGGCGGGTGATTATGGAGGCTAAGGTTCGACTTCGAACTGTGACGCCATAGAGGAAGAAGAAGAAGTAGGAAAAGTATAATATTTAAAAACGAAATTAAAGCCAATTACAAGTGTTGATGTGAGAATGTAGATACGTAGTCCCAACCGAGGAAATCATTAACAATATTTATTTCAAGGAAGATGTTACATAAGACCGAGTGATTGTAAACACTAATGCAAAATAAACTACATTGCAGACGACATTGCAATTAGGGGGGAAAGTCGAACAGGAGTTAAGCAAACAGTTACATATAATGGATGAGGTTTTGAGCAAAGAGTACAATTTAAGAATAAATGTTAATAAATCTAAAGTGATGGTCTGTAGTAAACACGGACAGTCTAATATGAATGTATTGCTGAATGGGGAAAAAATAGAGGAAGTTGGAAAATCACAGGAGATGGAAGAAGTAAAAGAGAAATTTTGAGTAGGATAGGGTAGACTAAAGCAGTTTACTGACTTCTAAAGAAATAGCCCCTGAAACAAGAAACAAGAGTTACATAGCTTTATATAGATGTGAGAAGCTGACAATTGGAACAAAGGAAAGGAAATATTTGAAACTGGAAACGTACTGTTATAGGAAGTTACTGAAAGTAAGATAGAGCGACAAGGTTAGTAATGATGAGATTCTGACTAGAGTTGGAGAAACAAGGCGTTTTTGGCTAAATATTGTGAAGCGAATGGTTAAACTTATTGGCCATATTACGCGTCACGAGAATTTGATAAAACAATAATTGAAGGTCACATTGAAAGGAAAAGAGGAAGAGGGAGACCGAGACTCCAACGTACGATGAAACAGATTATTGATGATGCAAGCTGTAATACCTTTGAGGAAATGAAACGGAAAGTAAAGAGAAAATTGGTGTGGAGAACTGCTACAAACCAATTTGCTAACTAAGGAAGGAAGGAATGCAAAATAAGTGAGGAGAAAACGTAAATATAGTCTGGAAGTAAATCTGTTGATCCTGGCGATGGTCTGGAGGAGGAAGAGAAGAAGAAGAAAAAGAAGAGAATCGGGAGGCATGTTATAGGAACACCTGCCGAGAACAAAATTGGTTGATATCGTGTACAATCTCACAAGAAGCAATCATACCAATTGGTTGTTAATTTGTAACGACGGTACGAATCAATATTAATGGCAGACAACGCAAAGCGATTCTATTACAGTTATTGAAAGACCATGTAAAAAGTGTAACGGAAAAAGTGTAACGATTAAACTTGTGTGGGGGCGGCAAAGAGTAGATAAACTAATTTATCCACATTTGTGTAACGCGCTGAAGTAAAATTAGACTGGCGCGGATAGTAGTTTACCGTGGACTCGCAAAGCTGTACTTTGAAGGTATACGGCACGTAATGTCGTATAAAGAAAACGTTTTACGACTGCAAGAACAGCGAATCGTAAACTCTAAAGAGACAAACTCCAGCCTTTGCGCCTTTGATGTCACCATTGAGTCACGTTTAGCGCCAAAAATCTCGCAGTCTATTTCTCCGTCTCTGTCCGTCCAATCACCACCTCTCTCTCTCTCTCTCTCTCCTCTATCTCTTTAACTCTCTCTGCCATTATGTTAGTTGCTTTGGGCAATATCAAAGCTATTAAATATACTGTTTAAAAAATACTGCGACCAAAATATACTCTTACGACGGTATTGCAGATCGTCGTGTTGTTCAGTGGAAACAAAATAACTGACACCAATAAAGTCACTAATTATGAACATTAATTAGACACAAACGACAGTTAGAAATCAACAAAGCACTCTTATATAATAATTCAAGTTAACTTTCTCCAACAACAAATGTCATCTTTACTACAGTTGTACACTAATTAACACAGTGATCACTACTCAACAATCTGCAACAATTACTGTTAAACTCACTGTAAAATCGCCAGGTGTAACTGAACTGAGTCGCTTCGTAATCCAGTACTTATACTTCCACCGCCTTGCATTGTAGTGAGATAGCGGGATTCGATGCCGGTAGGATAGTCGAGTAATACGGTATCTTGTAGGGGTATTACGTAATTTTGCCGCGTAGAATGATCTATAAACTTCTGTAACTGCCTCGCGTCTCGCACACCGCGGCGTGCCAGAAGTCATGAAGCCACTCAATGATGCGGTACTATTTACTGCATTAGAATGAACTCCAAGTCTCTGAGAGGAACGCGGGCAGAGAGAGATCGTAGACACACGGACGCGCAGTTGCGTTAAACCATCAGCGATTACTGAGAAATCCCGATTCACATGCATTATCAAAACTCACTCAACGCTCACTTTCCTCTCACTGAGCATTAAGCCAGATAACTGTGACACTATGTGTTATACAGGATTAGGGACTGTTAAATATTATTAGTATTAAAATCTAAAATCTAATTTTAATTTCACATAGATTATCATTTGGAAATGTAGTAGATGACTTACATTTTAAAGAGGGTTTAAAATCTCATCTGTTTCCTCTTCCCTGTCAGTATTGAGACTGCGATCAGAGTCACTGTCACTGCTGTCTATGTTGTCACCACTGTCATTGCTGATATTATTGCTATGACAGCACAGAACAATCTACGCGTTTATCGAATGTGCCAGAAAGATCTCGATGTAAGCGTGTGGTGTACGTGCTACTAGACGCATTTTGCGAGAATTTTCTCGACTGTGCCAGGCTTCGCTCGGGCGCTCGGACTGTGTCAAGGCCGTAGCAATTACGTAGTTCGCGAGAGATAAGACGCAGTTTGGAAGCTTCTGGTGTGTGAGCGTAACTATAAATACATCGCGTCGCGGCCTTAGTTTTCAGTTCCATGTGAGATTTTGGATAGTGCGGTTCTAGAGTATTAGTGCGATATATTTACAGAGCGGTTCGGGTTATTACTGTGAACGTGCAAGTAGTTAGTAGTGAAGTGTTGCGTTTTATATTCGGACGGTATAATTGTAATACAATTGAGTTTTAATATTTGGGGACATTTTATTGCGTGTGTACAATTTTCATTTGATTTGTTGTAGATACCGTGTTGTTAATTACGAACTGTTTTACTGTAACAATTAAAGGTGTGATTAGTGACTTAATTGGTGTCTTGTACTTATTTTGTTTCCACTGTAACTACGACGATCGAGTAGACCGTCGTAACAGTGGTGTCAGAACTGGGATAGAACGGTTAACAGTGGATACTTTGTACAAGACGAGTGTGATTCGTAATTAATCGGGAAACATGGATCCCAGTCAGATGATGGAAGCTTTACAAACACTGCTGCGGCAGACACAGGAAGAAGCAGAAAAACGACAGGATGAGAAACGAAGACAGGAGGCGGAAGAACAAGAAAGACGACAAAAGGAAGAACGAAGACAGGAAAGAGAAGAGGCTGAGGAACGTCAGAAAGCACTAATGCTAGAGACAGAAGAAAGACAAAAAGATAAAACGGAAGCTCTCTTTGAAACTATGCAGAAACAGTTGCAAGAACATACTACCGCAGAATTGGGTCTCCTACGTGGTGATGTAGGTGAATTACGAGGTGAGCTCAATAATCAGATTACCAGAATATCTGACGTAGAAGAATCCATGTCAAATAAAATAGCTAAAGTAGAAAAATCTGTCTTGACTGTGGAAGAAGTTATGTCAACAAAAATATCTGCAGTAGAAAACTCAATGGCAAATATAAGAGAACAAATTAAAATTGAAGTTGAACAGTGCATGAAGATTCAACCAAAACAAATTTCTGAACAGACTGTACCAGTGATCAAGACAGAAAAATACACAGAAAATAAGTTAACAGAGAAAGTCACTTTGCCTGCAGTAGGGACAGTTCATGTCAAAGCTCCAACCTTTGACGGAAGCACTCACTGGGCAACGTACCTCCGCCAATTTGAAGCTGCTGCATGCGCAAATAATTGGACAGAAAAAGACAAGGCTGTTTCACTTGTTCTTGCATTAAAAGGACCCGCGGCAGAACTACTACAGAAAGTGCCACCTGACAGCCAGAACACCTATGCCGAGTTGATAAAAGCTCTGGAATTACGGTATGGTGATAAACATTTGCGAGATGTGTACTGCACCCAGTTGAGAGCAAGGCGACAGAATTCCGGGGAAAGTCTTCAAGAATTTCAAGCAAGTATCGACAGATTGATTAGATTGCCCTATCCTGAAGCACCAGAAGACTTCCGAATAAGGTTTACGGTGCAGACATTTATTGATGGCATCGGAGATTGTGAACTTCAGCAAGTGTTACGAATGGCAAGACACCGAGATAGCTCAGAAGCTCTTGTTCACGCCCTAGAGTTTGAAGCTGCGAAGTCAGCGTCCCGCTACATTAATGGGTTTGTGCCATCACGTTGCAGTCAGAAGATCCCTGTATCACATTACCGTTACGATGGGTGCAGAAAAACAGTGTTGTCGGACAAACAGTTCAAAAGTTCAAGAGAGTCGCAAAGATTTGAAAAAGACAGAAGGCCGAAATGTTACAACTGTGGAAAACGTGGTCATCTACAGGTAGACTGTTGGGAGAAGAAGATACCGAGAGAAGAGACTGATCGCACCAATTGGAGAAGTAAAGGCCCAGAACAGCACACAGTTTCCACGCTACATAAGATCAGTGGAAACTTGATTGTTAGTGGATTTGCGGATGGTAAACCAACATCATTTACAGTTGACACGGGCGCAACAGTGTCCATTGTGCGCCCTGACTTAGTCTGTAACCGCCATCCTCTAATTAGCTCTTGTACAATACAGACTGTGACTGGAAGCCCCGTCAAGGTGCTAGGAAAGGTAGACGTACGTGTACGCCTGGGTCTTCTTGAGTTTAGCCACCAAATGCTCGTTGCAGACATTGTCGATAAAGTGATTCTTGGCACGGACATTATGAATGCCTACGGATTCGTTGTGGACTTAAGAGAGAATGTCCTGTGTGTCGGCCAAGAGGAGATAAAGCTTTCCATGGCTAAAACGACAGTGTCTACCAACCATTCGATTAAGCTAGTGGCATTAGTCGAAGAAAAAGTCAACAAGTCTGGTCAAGAGGAACCCTCCCTGTTGCCAACGGAAATGGAGGAAGAACTAGCAGAGGAAGTACAAATAAGTATAAGGACAAAAGAAGTGATTGGAAAGCCAACTATGGGTGTCGAGACAACACTCTTGCTTGTTCCTGAGCTGATAAAAGTGGCTGAAGATGAGGTTACGCAAGAGGTTGTTGACGAGGACCAAACAGACTTGGATCAGCCAGTGGTATTTCGGTCATCAGTAGGCCTACATGACGCAACGGGAGTGATTCCAGCAAAACTAGTGGTTGCGCAAAAGACTCGCATTCCTGGGAACGTGGTGTTCGGATCACACGAGACTGCATTCGAAGAACGGGAAAATTATCCTTCGCAAGGACGTCCACCTAGATCGCCTGGTCGAGTATTACTTCGGAGACGCTTTGCCAGTTCGGGACGAACAGGCTTAAGGAGGGGACAGTGCTAGGACAGCACAGAACAATCTACGCGTTTATCGAATGTGCCAGAAAGATCTCGATGTAAGCGTGTGGTGTACGTGCTACTAGACGCATTTTGCGAGAATTTTCTCGACTGTGCCAGGCTTCGCTCAGGCGCTCGGACTGTGTCAAGGCCGTAGCAATTACGTAGTTCGCGAGAGATAAGACGCAATTTGGAAGCTTCTGGTGTGTGAGCGTAACTATAAATACATCGCGTCGCGGCCTTAGTTTTCAGTTCCATGTGAGATTTTGGATAGTGCGGTTCGAGAGTATTAGTGCGATATATTTACAGAGCGGTTCGGGTTATTACTGTGAACGTGCAAGTAGTTAGTAGTGAAGTGTTGCGTTTTATATTCGGACGGTATAATTGTAATACAATTGAGTTTTAATATTTGGGGACATTTTATTGCGTGTGTACAATTTTCATTTGATTTGTTGTAGATACTGTGTTGTTAATTACGAACTGTTTTACTGTAACAATTAAAGGTGTGATTAGTGACTTAATTGGTGTCTTGTACTTATTTTGTTTCCACTGTAACTACGACGATCGAGTAGACCGTCGTAACATTATCAGCATCCAAACCTGATGTGATAATAATCTTTTCAATAACGTCTGACACTATCCAATCACTTTCCCAGTAGTAGTCCTCTACCTCACCAACTTTCTTGCAGTACCCTACCCAGTCACTTTCAGTTACCGACATTATTGCTTGCTCAGTTATTTCAGTCAATTCCTTAAAATTGTGACTTCCATGACTGTTGCAATTTTGTATGTAGTTTTTAACTTTTGCCCAGACAAGTTCAATAGGATTGAGGTCGCACATATAGGGAGGAAGCCGTACAACAGTGTGGCCCTTGCTTGATAAACATTGGTCAATCTTATACTGCTTTTCTCTGGGCCGATGGAGTTCTATAATTTGAAAAAGACGTTCCTTTCTCGTACATTCATCGTAAATAATACCCTTATTTCTCAGAAATTGTATCATATCGAGTTTCATAGAATACTTTGTCGGAATCTTTTCAGCTAAAACAGAATGACACAGCGCATTGACCATAACTGTTACTGATTCCGGCGGAATATTTGGAAAACAACTTATTCTCAACCAATTTCTTAAAATTTTCATAGTTCATCTGCCCATGATAGTCACCACTAGTACTTACAAGTTTGTACAAAAGTTAAGCTCCTGGAATAAAGCCATTTTTACTTCCCGCATGTAAAATCACCAATCTGTTACCCGCACTGTAATTCTGTAACACACCAGAAACCTCATTTGACTGGCAACATTTACCTACAGTTATATTACTGTCAACCCATGTTTCATCTAAAAAAAATATGTTTCTCTCAGATTCCCGAAATATTTTAATTTGCGCAAGGTACTTGTAACGCATCATTACAATTTCTGGTTTTTCAATTAACAATTTCCTTTTGCTTTTACATTTCTTCCATTTGAATCCCACACTTTTAAGCATTCGCGTTAATGATTTAGCGCCCCATCGAAAATGGATTCTTTCTTTCACGATAGGTAGGAGTTTTTTAATAGTAGGCACAACGTTTTGATTTTTATAAAAATCTTGAACAATATTTCTTTCTACACATTTATAGAAATCATCAAGAAAAGTTTACTTTTCTCACATGTTTTACGTTTTTTCCCCGGTGTGGAGAGTTTTCCATCTAGACTGCATTTTCTTTGCTTCCTCAAGTATTTAATGAAGCTTTCCGATTTATCACAGTAAGACGCAGCTCGTTTTGTTGCTTGATTAAGTGGGTATGTCAGCGAATTTTGTCGTTTTTCTTCATCACATTTTTCAATGATATTACTAATTATTTCGCGACCATCACTACGAAAACGAAATCTTATTCTTTGTTTCGATGATCCTTGAAGAGACATTGTGAACAGACGCTTACAAATAAACAAATAACAGGATAATTCACTCACTAACAGAAAGTAACTAAAGTACATTAATCCTACACGATAGTTCACAAGTTCGTATTTTTAATGTTACTATAACACAACTACTTAAAAAGGACTAAGTTGTAAACACAATGCCAATAATACGTAGTCTCTAATCGCACTTACTGCCGTAACGGTAAAAAGCGGACTGCAATAATATTACAAAGTGGTAGTCTGCCTTTGTGATGGATGCCAGTTTGCACTGTGAACAGGGCTGATGAATCATTGGCCTTGACAAACAAACAATACCAACACACAACACAATCACGCATACTTTATCCCTTCCATCAGAGACTTGGAGTTCTTCAGTCTAATGCAGTAATTCCTCAGGGTCGTAATACCCTTTATGGCGGTCACGCGAGTGAAAGCATTATTTGCCCATCCACCTGAATATAATTTTCTTATCCCGACTTTGGTCTGGTTAATATTATTTTTATTAAAATTTATGTAGCTATAAACAGTGAAACCGATAATAATTTTTTAAAATTCTAAACTTAATTTTGCATAATTATACGATATATGTAGCAGAATAAAAAAGTATGAATGAGTAAATTGAAGGATAAAACAAGGAGGCTCTTTATCAGTCACGCTTCCAGATTTGCACGTTAATTTAATGATAATTGAATAGCAGCGCGTGACTGCGAGGAATTAAGAACATTTGGCTACTTCACGAATCTCCTGTTATTTATAGACGGTGTGGTAATATAACTTGCTAATATAACTAAGCTAATATAACTTGACCTAACCTTACGTAACGTAACGTGATCTACACTAACCTAACCTACAATAACCTAACCTAACCTAACCTGCCACAAGCTTATCTAATCTGACGATTAATTATTCCGGTTGATGCGGCACTTCCATAAAAACTTGTACGTGTAGAATTTCAACTGATCTTCAGTGTTCGGAATTTCTCCTATCCTTCCATTCCTGATTGTATCTTCACTACTCTTCTTTATCAGCTAATGACTCTCCACAACTTTCTACATTCCACCTCCTTACATCGTCATCGTTTTTGCTATTGGCTACCGGTTTCTGTTTCTTGATCCACAATCCCCGTTCCGTTTGCCATAAAAATGTAATTATTTTGACTCAGTCGTGTCAAATACACAGGCCTATTAACATTCGCAGTTGATCTGATTTTCTTCAATTCTTATTTTGTGTAAGGCTATAATTAATATCCAGTAATTTAACTTCTATTAATTTTGTTATAATGAGAAAAGGCTAGAAGCATTTGGCTTTGGCAAGCAATGGAAAAATTGAGGTGGGTTGATAAAGCAAGGAATGATGAAGTTTTAAGAAGAATAGGGGAAGAGAGAAGAATCCTGAAGGTAATAGAAAATAGGAAAAGGAATTGGTTAGGCCATTGTTTAAGAAGAGACTGCCATAGAGGGTGTCATAGAAGGAGAAAACAGAAGAGGGCGTAGAAGAATGAAGTTCATAGATAGCATTAAAATCAGAGGGTGTTACAAAGAAACGAAAAGACTGCCATGAGATTGGAGAGCTCTTTCCATTTGAAGACCTGTCTTAGGGCAGAACACCAAATAATAATAAATATAATTTTGTTATTGGTGGTATTATTACTACTTTTATTACAATTATTATTGTCATTCCCTAATTTTGTAATGAGCGTCAATCAATAAATTTTAACGATGAAGGTTTTCCGACGACCAGTCAAAAAAGTAGGACAGGAATTTTAAATTATTTTTGTCGACGTTTCGACAATATTTATTGTAATCGTAAGGACCTGTGCACGGATATAAGAGAAAATATCAATACAGATATATTAATTGAGCGAATGTGTTTGTGTATGTGAGTGTATGTGTGCGCACGCGTGAGCGTATGTGTTATGTGTGAAGGAGATGAAACAGTTTGTTTTACATCATCAAAATTAATTGTATTAATTGCATATTGTTTTTCTTAATTACATCTTCAAATATTTTGTTTGTTTGTGTTTGGTATTTTCTCTTATATCCGTACTTACACCTTATATCCGTCTCTTATATGTTATTTCTTGTATATCCTGATGATGACAATAAATATTGTCGAAACGACGGCACAAATAATTTAAAGTTTGTGTTCTACTTTTTTGAGCGATCCTCGCAAACCCTTCATCGTTAAAAGAAATATTGTTATTAATACGGTGGCAAATAGCTTGGGACGAGGAGGCGAGAAGACGGTGGACCGCGATGCTGATCAAACACCAAAGCGTGGGGAGATCGGTTTCTACCTAACGCAGCTTCCGATCCTACCTCTATAAAATGGGTAAAGTCTTGTCTGCAGACTGCCTGTACTGTCCGGGTATAGGATAACGCGAAGCACACCTATACACTGTGTTAGTTGGACCATAAGAAGAATGTCTCTGTTTTAAACATTATATTAAAAGGTTTCGGGAACACCCTCCACATAATTTCATCAATAAAGGTGTTTCTATAGATAATATAAAATCTAATTTCACAAGACATTTAATTACATGCAACCATTCGTACATGAATTTTAATACGAATTTAATACCCTTACATTATTGTAGTAAGGGTCGTTATATGGATGCATGGGAAGAATTTGAAATTTATAGTGGACATAATAACCCAGTTACTCATGATGGCATACTTAACGATAAATTAAATTTCAAATCAAACCCGCTGTATGACACCGCGCTACAATCGATTATGAGATAACACACGGCGTGACACGCGTTTGCTCAGAGTCCTGTGGGCCTCACGCAGTGCACTGTGTCGGACGCTTGTATAGGTTTTATTATTGTACATATGTGTGTGTTTTGTGTTTTTGTGAATTTTAATATTTGATGATCTCCTTGTGAGTGATAACTATCTGATGAAGGGTCATATGACTCGAAACGCGTCATAAATATACAACTTGAAGTCACTGGACGGTTTCAATAAGGTAAATCATTAGAATGTCTCTGGTTGCGAACATGGGAAGTACAGCTCCAGATCACATCGTCGGAGCCATACTATGATGGGAGGACGTGTGGAATCGTGTGGCACATTACGGGCATCATACCTCCGGGTGAAGAAGAGAGCCTTGGAGCGTCTATACGGAAGATCAATATAGATGTAAGCCTATTATGACTTAGTCTGAAGTAGTGTGACAAACGGTGCCAAGCTAGTGCTCGTTCCACGAAGGAGGGGTTTTACTGCGTAGTCCACTTGAGATGGGAGTCCCACACTATGTGCGTAAATGCATTTCCCCGCCTCCTAAAAAAAAATATTATTAATAAGTTTCTTTCATTTTTGTTATTTCTATTTTGGTATTAGTCTTTAAGTCCAGAGAAAAAATGGACGTAATGAACAATTTAGTCTTCTTACACTTTGATATTATTTTTTATGAAGAACGTTTTCAGTTTTACAATCAACTACACCGCATAATTTTGGTTCTTATTAGTAGCAGCAATATTTGTTTGATTAAAACCAATATAGCCTAATTGTGTATTCAGAAAACAGGATTATCTCTGTAGCTGACGTTCATTGTACACTATTTTACGTTTTCAATTAAGTGTATTTGAACGTTAAAAAAGGCACTTTTTAATTTTATCGTTAAATTTGAAAACAAAGAAAATTATATTTGCAGTAAAACAGACAGATGTAAGCAGTGAGTGTTCGGCGAAGAAGCAAAATACTAGGGACGATGAGAGCACGCGATGACGGAAGGTGGAAGATATTTTTACGACGGTCTCACGGATCATCGTATTGTACAGTGGAAACAAAGTACAGATACCATTGAAGTCACTAACTTTACCAATTTTAATGAATCAGAAATGCCTATTTTAAATCAACAAGATACTCTAATACAACAATTAAAGTTAAATTTGTTCACAGACAATAATAATGTCAACTATTAGAAATCCGCACTAATCACTTTCCGCAAACAAATCACTTGATCAGCGCTCTACAATGACGCCAGGTGTAACTACGTCTGAGCCGGTCACTGTTGCTTATATATAGCCCGGTGAAGTTACAGAATAATTTTCCATTCTTTTGGCGGCGTGTGAGCATAATTTGCTGCGTAGTTACAAGTACTCGAACAGTCTGGAATGCTACGCGAGTGAACGGCCTTGCACAAACGCCGCACGCTGGGCTAGCCGAGAATCGTGTACAACGACACTCTTGACTTTTCGAGACCGTTATGTAATTGTCGTAACAATATGATGTAATGACAAAGATGGCGAAGAACAGCACATGAGATACAAAACTATAGTTGGGAATTAATGATTTACTTTTAATTTTTTACAATATTTACTAGTTTGCGGTACACAGGTCTAGAGATCAATCTCGACATTTTAATCAGAAATTTTATTTCAACTTTGTCCTGCTTACTTGCTAAATTGTAACTTGTCATGCTCCGGACGAGGCCTTTCAGTGTCTCCACCATTATCAAGAACTAAACCATTAGGTCGCGGTTTAATTCTTGATATTGGTGGAGACACTGAAAGGCTTCTTCCGTTATATGACAGGTAACGATTTAGCAAATAAGTACGACAAAATTGAAATTACAGAGACTGCTAATTCAAATAACAAGATAAGAAATTTTATTCTCTGTACTCGTCTGAATGTAGCGAAGAGTAAATTATAAACGCATAAGTTCGCCTGCAGTAGCTTAATATTAATTTTTATTTCATTCGAGTTGGGGAGAAATTCCTGTTTGCAAACAAACGTTTAATATTAGATTAAACCCTTTGCTTTTCCCCCTGTATGATGCGAGCGGGTGTGGTGAATCAGCGGATGACGACTGAGTCACGAAACTATACAAAACAATATGAATCGTGTCAATGTTGATCGCTCCCCCACACTCGGAGCTAAATGCCAACGTCGACTCATATTGTTAGCTTAACTGTTGACCGTTACTTAGAGTCACTTAGAGGGACATAACTACCCTTAACCATAGTTACCGCCTGTTACTAAACTATAGCCCAATCGAGTACCATAATATGATCGAGCTGTTGTTAATCCCGTGACTGTGAATACTACGACAAACACGTCAAGTATATTGGGATACCAAGCAACGAGCGTAATATACACGACGCCCAAATATTGGGCAACTGCATGTTCTGTACCACGATTGCAACTGTAAGATCGTCATCATCATCATCTTCAAGAATTAAGCCAAGGATGGTTTGTTCCGGTCTCAATCAGGCATAGATTAGAGCTGGTCACTCCAGCGCTTCCTCGGTCGTCCCATATCTCTCCGTCCCCTCGGCTTATAGTTCCATAATTGTATGGGGATGCGGCAGTCATCCATTCGGCAAAGGTGTTCCCACCAATTCAGCCTGGGCCTGGGCCTTTCGTTAAAGTCCAATTCTCAGACTCATAAAGAAGTCTGGGAAGGGTAGTCGCCTTGTAGAATTGTAGGCGTGTTTCTTTACTTGGTGACTTAAGAGTTCGCCTAATGGCCCCGCACATAAGGTTGAACTTGTGCAACTTATTCACAATGTCGTTGCTTGCATTACAAGACACACTGTAGCCCAGGTATTAAAAATTCATTTCTAATTTGTTCCAGGACAGTACCGTCTATAACAATTTTTGCCCGTACGGGATCAGTTCCACTGAAAATGCAACTGTAAAATGCCAATAATAAAGACTGAGGTGATAGTAATCATTAGGCAATATATTATGTAAATGATGATTGTGCTATTCAACAGTGATAATATTTAGGCTGTGAATTAACAGACAATGTTTTATAGCCAGCGTGAACTTGCCATCGTGATTTCCCTCATCTCCTGTCATTTTGTCCATTCAATATAATTTGAAAAATTGTATCTCTTTCTTTCTTCTGTCCAGGCAGTATTTGTTACTAGCGTCTACGTGTGCGTTATCCTAACTGATGAGAATCAGCACAATGGTGGGGGGAGACAACACCACCATTGAATCTGCTGAGGCTAGCGCCGTTTTGGCGCGCCTTGATGTAAATTAACTATTACTAATGTCTAGTTAAGTACTAAATAAAAATACATAAACAGTTATAACTTGGTTTAATAGATTCTATAAAAGTTGAATAGCCTGTTTCTATAGAGAACTGGTTACTGCTCATATAACTTGATTATAAAAAAGTCTGTATCGGCCAACCTGAAAATGAAATTGACAATTTTAAATAAGCCATATATATCTCTTTCGGTGGTGATGGCAGAAATGGTAATCGTGTGTACAATATATAATCTTAATTCCAGTTTATAATAATTATATTTGATTTATGACAATTAAATTGTGTTCCTTTACAGCTCACAATTACTGTATGTATTCTACTGATGGAAGCACTATGAAAAGCTATGCTGGGTACCAAATAACTGTAATGCAATGATTTGCGCATTAATGAAAAATTACTACTAATACTAATAATATCACGGTAACAGATCTAAGAAAACGAATAAAAAACGAGTACTTCTAATAAATACTTTGGTTATTTATCATTGTTTTTATAGTTCAATTAAGTTTTCCGTCAAAAGCAAAATTTCATTTTGTAACAATTATTTCGAATTGCTGTTATGGATGATACTGGGGTTCACAAAATTCCTAAGATAATTGAGAATGGTGTTACTCAGTCTTTTACGATTATACAAAATATTATAATCGTATACTTAATTGTTAATAAAAACGAGAGGACACTCGTAGGAACACCGCACACCGCTAAACAAACCGGAAATAAGTTAGGGGTTATAGGTTAAGTTTAAAAAAATATCCTTACTATTGACGTAGTTGTTAAGACTCCCCCAACATTGTGCTGCTTCTCATCAGTTAGGAAAACGCACACATAGACGCTAGTGTATTTGTTTTCTATTTCTTCTCGATTTTACTCCCTGAATTCCGCACATTTTTTCCAAAAGTATCCTACATTTCTTCATATAAATATTCGTTTTTGCTAGTTTCTTCTTTATTTCTAAGATCCGTTAAATTTTTAACGGAGGTCGGTGAAACGGGGCATATGTCTTGTTCACGGCATTCGTGTTAGACTTTTTCTGTGGCCATATTCATATGGTATTTTCTTGATACGTCTTGCATTTTCTGCTCTTACAACATGACCAATCCCCGTAATCTTCTGTCTGATAATGGTAGTAGATGGCACTGCTGAAACGGCCGGGGCATGAATTTTAACAACATCGTAAAAACTATTTCGCGAAATTTTCGTAGTTGACAAAGATGGAAGAAATTTAAAAAACTGTGATTGCAAAAAGAGATATAACTGTTCACTAATGTAATTAGCAAATAATTGTACTGTAGTAGTAGTAGTAGTAGTAGTAGTTGTTGTAGTAGTAAACACGCCACTAACTTAGCTTAACGCTACGTCGGGTCTTCTAATTAACACAGTGTTTCATGTACAGGTAACCGCAGACCGCAAAAATACGTTGTATAGCAAACAGTAAACCCGCTAACCACAGACAGACAGACAGACAGACACCTTATGTAACAAACTTGCTGTGCACAGGAGTCTGTTTGTGATGTTCTGCATCGTAACCCCGCGCAGAGATACTTCATAACAGTTGCATAGCGTTACTCTGGATAAAAAGCCTTGTGAAGTCTATCCGTAGACGTACCGGTGACTTCTGCCTACCTCTCAGGCGCGCGCGTACACACACATACTTCTTCTTCTTCTTCTTCTTCTTCTTCTTCTTCTTCTTCTTCTTCTTCTTCTTCTTCTTCTTCTTCTTCTTCTTCTTCTTCTCCTTCTCCTTCTTCTTCTTCTCCTTCTTCTCCTTTCTTCTTCTTCTTCTTCTTCTTCTTCTTCTCCTTCTTCTCCTTCTCTCCTTCTTCTTCTTCTTCTTCTTCTTCCTATTACGTCGACTGTCGTTACAACTGATCTCTCCATTTTTTTCATCTGCCATCCCGAACTTCTTCTACCTCATCGTCATCTCCTTAGCGGTTTTAGGCTTTGCGGCCTGTTCCTATTCCAGAGCCACCTTTTCTTAGGTCTACCGACTTTTCTTCTGCCTCTACGGTTGTAATCTTTCGCCATCTTCGGTATTCTACTTTCTTCCATTCTATCTATGAGTTGAATCCATTTTCTTCTGTATTCTTTAATCTTTTCATTAACTGCAAAAATATCTAAATCACTTCTTATCTTCTCATTTCTTATATGATCTCGTCTATTACACCTTTTAACTGATCTCAGAAATTTTATTTCCGCTGTTTGTATCTTCTGTTCATCCTTTTTCTTCATGACCAAAGTTTCGGAACCATACACTAGTGTAGGTATTGCCATTGTTTATAAAACTTTATTTGAGTTTCTTTTCTACATTTGTTTCCTAACGTTCTCCATTTATTTTGTGTACCATCAGATGTTTTTGGTCATGAGCTGCCACTGCTATATTATCAACTGTACTGAAGTTTGTTGTTGTTCTATTGTTGATAGATGAAACTTTGTATCATCAGTTCCTGTGATACTCGAGACGGGAACAAAGTGTCAGCAGAAACAACGATAAAAACGAGAAAACATAATAACAAAAAGAAAACACAAATCTCCAGAGAAGACGTAAAGAATTGTTACATATAGCAGAAGTGGTATGTTATGCTGCTACATGTGGCGTAAATGATTAAGGTAGTCGCGGAACTGAGAGTCTGTATGTGTGTGTGCAGTGTGCAATAAATCAATCCGCTACCGTCCGTTTACAGACAAATGTGACGTGTTTTTTTCCACTTCTACTTTTCGCATAGTAATACGACACCGCATTTCTCTTTGTCGTCGTCTTTGCGTCTACGACATCGCGTTATTTGTTTTGTACTCACGTCATTCTGCATTTATGTCTCTACCACTGACTTGGCAACGCTACAATCGTTACATTTACTTTTGTTGTTATGTGACAATGTTAATGTTATGGCGCTCGCCCCCCCCCCCACCAGTACTGTCCTATGGGTGTGAATTATAGACAACAACCAAGAAACAAGATAGTAAAGTACGTGCCTTAGAAATGGCTTTCTTAAAAGGAGTTGTAAATGTGATCGTTCAGTTAAAAGGTGTAATAGACGAGATAATAATTAAGTAATGAGGAGATAAGAAGTGATTTAGATATTTTTTCAGTTAATGAAAAGATTAAAGGATACAGAAGAAAATGGATTCAGCACATAGATAGAATGGAAGAAAGATTACAACCCTAGAGGCAGAAGAAAAGTTGGTAAAGCTAAGAAAAGGTAAACTGTGGAATAGGAACAGGCCGTTAAAGTCTAAAACCGTTAAGAAGATCTCTCTCTTCTAAGTTAGCAGCCCATAGGCTGGTTGGCAGCAGCTCGCCATTCTTCACGCTTCTCTGATTTTCTCTTCAACTCACAATATGATGTGCAGTTCATATCAACCATAAGCTGTTTCATGAGTCTAAACGGGGTCGTCCTCTGTGATCCTTCCCTTCGATTGTTCCTTCTATTATTCTGTTAACAAACCCTTTGTGTCTTAGTATAGGACGTGTAAACTTAGCTCTTCTGCCTCTCCTCCTGAACTCTTCTAAAGACTTCTTCATTCGTTATCTTCTCTCTCGAATAGAGGGCATTTGATAGAGGGTATCACCTTTTCCCGGGTGATATTCGGTCCCTGTGTTCGTTAGCCGCTTGACATACAAACGTTGCCTCTACCTCGGGGAGGTGTACATCAGGATTTTCCCTTCGTCAGGTCTAGGACCATAGTGGCATTTGTTAAGAAGATGATGGTGAAATGTTATCATATAAATAATGAGGTCGTAATAGAAGACTCAACTTCAATGACAAATTAAAACCTAATAATAAACAACGATGGAAAGAACACTTTGAAATAATGTCTGGCCAAACAAGTCTGGAAATATAAACATAAAGGACACAGGTGTGTGGGTAGCCCCAGGAAGAGATGATTGGAGGTTCTTTGAAGGCGGAACAGGCAGCACCTTGCCGATGCAACTTGAAGACAACTATAATTTTTAGACAGAGAAAAATAATCCAGAAACATTAAAATTATCACATAAACTGGCGATATAACTTCGTATCTGAAAAAGTATGTTTTTATCTCTACTGAGAGATTAGGATACATTTTACAGGAACAAATGAAAAACAGAATCGAAAATGTAGCAGAGTTGAAAATGCTACGAAGGATCGCAGGTTGCATAAGAAGAGATAGAATGAATAATACAGGAAACAGTTATTACAAGTTTCCAGATTAAGTGACCGAATTAAAGAATATAGAAATAAATAGGAACAACTTTTACATAGAAAGGGCGCCAAAGATTCTGTATAGACATCGACCGCAGGGACGGAGATCCCTCGGAAAACTAAGAAATAGGTGGAATCATCAGGTCGTAACAGAGATATTAACGTGATGCTTGGTTGAATGAAGAAAAAGAAGAAGAATATGATGAAGGAGGGGCTAGGGATGGCCTAAATTGTAGATGGGTTGAGTAAGGCTGAAAAAAAAAGAAGATGAATACTTAGTTGTTAGTAACATTAGCGACGGGCTTGAACCCTATTTGGTTGTGTATAAGAAGACTAGAACAAAATATTCTTCTTCTCGGCCTCTTCAAGAATTAGGTTAATTAAACCTGTTCCGGCACCCATCTCATCCTCGGACGACCCATGGCTTTATAGTTCAATGCCGCTTCCTGTGCCATCCTTTGCAGATGATCCCACTGCAATACTGTAAATTACAATAATTTCATTTACGTCCTTTACTTCGAGTTATGATCTGATATCTTCAATCCTTATTCTATCTTCCAATGTATAATTTAAAGTGTTTCGAAGAAACTGTATTTCAGCACTCTGAATCTTGCCGCTTTCCTTTTTTGTCATGACCCACGCCTCACTGGTAAGGGGGGGGGGGGTTGTGCAACACGCCAGCAACCTGTTCATGTAAAACTTTGAAATACTTGTAGTATCCAAAGCAGCCTCGGAGTAAGGACTGAAAAATGTGGTAGTAGGAACCTGGCAAAGAATAAGGATTTGAATAAGTGGATTACGGAAAAATTAATGTTGACTTAATATATTTGAAGAAAAAATATTAATATAGCAGTATGAAAACGAAATATTAATTACAAACATTTTACTATAATTTACCCGATATTCAATGTTATACACTCATATCAAATGTAAGTCGCTTGCTTGTAGTGATTATTTTCTGTCCCCTAAGCCCTTTACTTTCTGTGTGAGTACTTGTTGTGAATTCAAAAAACACAAATGAACATAAGAATTGTGACATGGATTCCATCTTGGATTTTGTTGTTCATCACGTGTCCATCGATTAAATAATTATAATTATATACTATATACCTATTTAGTATATGTAATACTATAACATGTAATTGAAACTAAACACGATAAAATATCTAGCAGAAACCAACGGATACAACAGAACCATAGTCAATAAATTCCTACACAAAAAAAAAACAACAGACAAAGACAGAAAACAACAAATTCATAACACTAACATGCATCAATAACCACACCGAAAAAATAGCCTACAAATTGAAAAAAAACCACGATATAGAATCCCATAAAAAACTACAAACAAAACAGAAGACACAATATCAAAAAACACACCAAAGGACAAAACAAACTTAGTCTACCTAGTGTTTACAAACTAAACTGTTCAGATTGCAACAAATTCAACATAGGCCAGACAGGACGTTGCTTCAAACAGAGACACATTGACCACACAAAGGCACTACATTCCACCACCGAATCCACCTTTGCAAACCACCTCATTGAAGTAAACCACACATACACAAACAACGACAATAACATAGAAATTCTACACGTGCACACAAAAGGCCGAAAACTAGACACTCTTGAACAACTAGAAATATACAAACACATAAAAACGACATCCCAAAGACACAATTCAAATCACACATACTATTCGAACATATTACACCGCACACACACAACATCGATCCTTCAAACGACGGCGCCGTCACCAAGAACAAGACGGGCAGCGCTCCTAGTGACAGCCTCTGACGAAGCTTATAATAAGCGAAAACTGGTTTAGGCTGTAAGGTAAAAATTTTACATTTTTACCAATAGAAACATTGTGTTCCGAGTCAGTGGTATTATACTTATATTTAGTTATGGATCCATCATTGAGACTGTAAGCGGAGCAAGACGGTATGAAGACAACCGTTACAATAGACTTGTAAACATTAAGTATACCTAAGTATACCGTTGGGAAGATATTAACGGTATAGAATTTGAAGCTGTATCGTCGGCCCTTCAAAGCCAAACAACTAAGACTGACCCAGTTTGGATACTCAAACAGAGACTGTGTGAAGCGTACAATCAACCAATAGAATTCCTCTCGTCTCAAGTACGGTTTTATTTAAAAGTCAAGTGCCACAGTGATATTTCTGTACCGACCCTGAAGTGTTGTGCTGTATTGTGTTGGAGCTCTTCAGCTACTTTGAAATTAAATATCAGCTTGACGCAACAAGGGAACGTCAAAGCAACGACATTCCGCCGTTTGTCTGTCTTGTGTTCTTTGAAACAGCAAACCGTAGTGTTTCCAAGAGTTTGCAGTAGAGTGGAGCACTAAAGAAAGACAGTGTCTCTTATATGTTGCGCTCCCCTGTGTCCGCAATATTACTGAAACTCTTTCACACTGTAATAAATTCAGCTTACCTTCCCAAACTGGCCTCTCAAAGCAATAATTTTATTATTCATCAAGCATGCGTATTTTAATATTTCTATGAATACAACCAAAGCCATCACTTTTAATATAACTCGTAAGTTGAAAAATAATAATTAACGAAAATTAACTGTCTCATTTTGAATGCGTAGCATTTAATATTCATCATCATCACCATCAACCTCAAGTTTTAAACCAAGAATGGTTTGTTCCGGTGTCAAATAGGCAAAGATTAGAGCTGGTCACTCCAGGGCTACCTCGGACGTCCCACACCTCTCCGTCGCCTCGGCGTATAGTTCCATAGTTGTTTGGGGATGCGGCAGTCATCAATTCGGTTAATTGCGATGTTCCCACCAATTCAGCCGATACTGGGCGACCCTGTCGAGTATACGCAGGGGCAGGTGCAGTTCCTGCCGTGTATCTGTGTTTCTTCTATGATCATGGAGACTATACCCTGCCACGTGCGTGAGAAGTCTCATTTTAGCCGCTTGGATGCGTCTGGCCTGGCCTTTTGTTAAAATCCAATTCTCAGACTCATAAAGAAATGTAGGAAGAGCCCATAACCTTGTAGAATTTTAGGCGTTTTTCTTTACTAGCTGACTTAAGGGTTCGCCTAATGGTCCCGCACATAATGTTTAATTAATTGCACATTATGCAACTTATTCACAAAGTCGTCGTTGGTTGCACTATACGACACACTGTAGCCCAGGTATTCAAAATTGCTAACTTGTTCCACGACAGTGCCATCTATAACAATGTTTGCTCGCACGGGATCAGTTCCACGCAATTAATATTACAACGACAATTACGTAACGCTCGGCAGGTGCAGTTACGTGAAAGTTGTACACGTTTCTCGTCTAGCCAAGCTGGGGGCAGTGTCTCTGAAGCCACTGAAGGTCTTGCACTCAAGTAGCTGCGAGACTGTTCGAGTACTTGTTAGCTACGCATATTATGTTGGCGTTGCACCAGCGGCATGAAAAAACATTCTGGAACCTCTGCGGGTTATACATAAGCAAGAAGCATTTGTACAAGAAGTTAAAATCAACGAAAAGATAAAATCTGGAGAGTTATAAGAATGGAGATTGAAGTAGTTGGCACTACTGCAGTTAATGTGTATGGAATGGAGAAGTGTCTCAACAACAGCAAGAGGAACTAACTGTATATCAGTTTCAGAAGGAAGTACGTACATATATACACACTCATTAATCATTATGATGAATCGTGTGCCGGTTCACAACAACCCAACTCAATACATCATGCAGAATCAGGGTCAAACAGACTGAAGTGGAGGTAAACGCTTGACAGTTCTCAACACTGGCAACTTCCTGCTCTGATATAATGTAGAAATCGTAGTACTGAAAGTTTTCTCTTAACTCTTTGTGTACTGTAAAGTTTACTGATACAATAGAACATTTACATTTAGCCTAATTATAGTAAGGGCATCGGATTAGAGAAAAACAAAACACAGAAGTCAAGAACTAGATTATAGTTTATATAGGCTACAGGACAGGGATCGTCCCGTAACAAGAAATTATAAAAATTAGGAGCCAATAGAATATCATCATCATCATCACCATCCCAAGGACTAGGCCTTAGACCTGTTCCGGAACCCATCTCCTCCTCGGTCTACCAATATCTCTCTTCCCAGTAGGGTGATAACTCAAGGGAGCCACAGATAGACGGATATCAGGCATGCGATTCAAGTGTTCACACCATCTCCTTCTGTGGTCTTCAATGCGCTGGTGCAATGACACAATGTTTAAATCGCGTCTAATATCCTCGTTCCTTATCCGATCCAAGAGAGAACTACCTTGCGTCCCTCTTAGAAATTTCATTTCGGCTGCCTGAATCCTCTACCCATCCTTTTTACCAAGAGCCCATGTTTCACTAGCACAGGAATGTGGGGACAGCCACTGTTTCATAAAATTTAATTCGGGTATCCTTCCGTGTTTTACCAATAAAATGTTGCTACGATAGTTACGTAACGCTCTCGAAATGTCGGCAGGTGCAGTTACGTAATAGTTCTACACGTTTCTCGGCTAGCCCTGTCTCTGTCAAGGCCGTGCACACAAGTACCTTCCAGACTGTTCGAGCACTCTGAACTATGCAAGTTATGTTGAAACGCTGCCAAAAGAATGAGAAATTATTCTGGAACCAGCTTACAAGTTAGTTACAGCTCGAAAACTTGTAGAGTGCGGATAAAGTGATTGATGCGGTTTAATGAATAGTGATTATTGTGTTGTAATTACTGCGTAACTCTTAATGGCTGAAAATCATTATTACATGTGGACAAATTTAATTTTAATAATTGTATGAGAGTACCTTGTTGATTTCAAATTGTTAATTGTAATTAATTAAAGCTGGTAATTAGTGACTTGATTGGTGTCTGTATTTTGTTTCCACTGTACAATACCACGAACCGCGAGAGCATCGTAACAATATTGTTACACAAATCGCATAGACCGGAATCTTCTCTGGTAGAAATTCTGAAGGCCTGTAAAATAGATTTTATCAAACATTTTTACACAGTTTTAAGACAACGTTACTCGTAGGCTACTATTGAACAAACGAACTCGGCCGTTTGGGATTTTTCTGTCTGTCTCTTCGAAGGAGAGCTCAGAGCTCACTATAAACCGATTTTCGTAAAACTTAGCACGTTTGTCTGAACTTTTACACAACACACCACTACTGTTTTGAGATTGATCTCTCCGAAAATAGAAGACAAAAATATGAAGGGTTGAAATTTTGAAAATTTTTAATAATCCATGAAAGGTATCAAACGTAACAAGACTTAACTAGAATCCACAGTATATCGTTTACCTTTGGTAATATCAAAATTATTTATGAGACAAATGCCTATGCACTATTGTCACGACGGTCTCACTGATCGTCGTACGGTGCAGTGGAAAACAAAACACAGACACCAAGTGAATCATTAATTAGCAGCTTTAATGAGTCACAAATAACAATTTGTAATCAACAAGGTACTCTGGTTCAGTAATTCAAGTTAAATTTCTTTATATGCAATAATAATGTTGTTATAAAGAAATCCGCACTAATTATAACACAACAACCACTTGATATCCGCACTTGATAAATCGCTCAACGTAAAACTGACTTCTAGCTAAATATATAGCCTGCCAATGTTCCACTCTAGTGTTCCATAATATGCACCAACAAATACTCGAATACACTGTAGCAGTGGTTTCCAAAGTGGGATCCGCGGACACTTTTAAGAAAAAATAGAATACACCGTAATTTTCTCCGATTTTTTTTAGTTTAAAATCTAAATTTTAGAATCTTAAAACAATTAGTAGATTATGCCAGTATTTTTTTGTCAAACTAATTGTAATTGTAAAAGTAATTTAAAACTAATGCCTTTAATAATGTCTTTAAATCATTTCGTGTAGCAGATCTGTTTGTCAGCCGAACTGACTAGAGCGCCGCATCAACGCAAAACTGATCGCTCTGTTTTAGTCCACGTTAAGAAATAAAGTTGATGTCAAGAGTGATCTCATATTGAAATTATCAGACATTAAACCTAATATTGCAGAGCTAATTGTTCACATTAAACTATGTTTGATATAATACATATTATAATTTTGTAAGTTAAGAGAACTTTGATTTAATACATTTTAATTAAAATATTAGAGTGTATCATATTCACTCTTTGTTTTATTTCATAAATCATACGGGGTCCGTGAAATTTTTCATTTTTGGAGGGTCCGCGGATTGAAGTGTTTTGGAACCACTGCTCTAGAGGTTGTAAACGTTTTCTGTGTAGCGAAAAACCATGCAAAGTATCAGACTACACAGAGTTTTGACTGAAATCCGATTGCAGTGTTCGATATTTTTTGAAATTAGAGGAGCCGCGAGCAGAAAGTAAACAAACAAAAATTGTAAACGCCTATGCGTTCATAATAAATTCTGAGAAATTTTCTTCTAAGTACGAACTCTGTACTTTTAATGATTGTACATAATGTTGCAATTATTCAGCATTATCGCCGAATCGCTGCAACGCCCGCCTATACAACGAAATTTAATTTGGGAAGTTTAAAAAGTCACGCGACCAAAGACAACAATCTGTCGATTGGTCAGAGTTCCTCTGACGTCGCGCCGCGTCGCTTTCACTAACGCAGCCCTCGCTTCCGTTGAATCATGCCAGTTTTACGCTAATCAGTGAGCAGAGCCACACGTTCGGATCCTTTAAACAAGAAGCCTCCATCACCAAGGTATTTATAATTATTCAGTCATCACAAATCAATACTGGTAACGAATTATTTTCGTTTATTACCTTTTGTAAAAATAAAACTTGTAGGCTATATTCTGTAAAAAACTGTTAACCAACCACAATGTATTTTGTTGTAATAATTAGCCTCGAGCAAAAGAAAAACTAAATATTCAGTCAGTTGATTAAAAGGAAAAAACACAGAGAAATAAGATTCGATGTCAGTACTTATTATGTATGATTTGAAGTTGTAATTTTGCATGTATTATAACTGTAATTTGGTAAATTTGTGAACTTGTAATACATTGTATGGATTAATGCGTGCGTGCTAGTTAAACTGTATGACTACCTAAGGTGTAATAAAAGGTGTTGAACTTTCAGTTAGTAATTTGGTTCGACCTACGGGAGTAAGGAATCCGAACATCAACCCGTTTTTCAGCATTTTCCTTTTTTAAGATCTTCTGGAATGGACACAACATCAGTCCGCTACATGAACTGAAAAA
Organism: Magicicada septendecula; assembly: GCA_034769895.1. Taxonomy (NCBI): domain Eukaryota; kingdom Metazoa; phylum Arthropoda; class Insecta; order Hemiptera; family Cicadidae; genus Magicicada; species Magicicada septendecula. The sequence continues at coordinate 6,292,203 of CM068371.1, forward strand.
ACACGCGGACGTCGCGACGAGCTGCGGCAGGCCGCGAACGGAGCACTTCAAACTATCAAGTAACTGTGATGGTTAGCGATACTCTGCAGGAGTTACTGTGGAAATAAACAAAAGATTGAGTAAATCAAATTTCTCACCTTAGATGAAGTGAACATCTAAGTACTTTTTTCAATTCAAGTACTTTGTGGTGTAAGATCATATAAAAAACTTTCATGAACAATTCATAGCTTGCATGTGTATGTTGGCTGATGTAAACTGGCATTGATTCATAATACTATTTGGTTCTTGTTAGTCGACTAACCCTGCATTTAACTTAAGCAACTGTTAAATTTCAGTAAACTATTTAATCAGTCTATAACCTTTTGGTATTTAAATTAATCAATAATAATTAACTCACTTATTAAATTTTCACTGACTGATTTATGATTGCAAACACCTCGAGGCTCACTTTGGATTCAAATAAACGGGCTATGGCCCACTCTGCTTACTGATTGCTGATATTGAGATTTTTTAATGCATTCACACCCCTCCCCTTGATATTTGTGTAGATATTATAGCTGTTTTAGGTACATTTGTCGTAAGTAACGAAAGATTAGTAATAGTAGTATTTTAATTATTTCTTGTGTATTTTGTGTGCCACGTTTTTGGGGACTCAGCAGTAGAACGTGGCACAATAACTAATAAATAGATGCCACCACCTCTTGCAAAATTGCGACCGTCTTCAGAAACTTTGTGTGAGAAGTTTACAAACACTTTATGTACTGCAATTTCATGAAGCTTTCACGGTCGACTTCAACATTGCCGAAGTAATTATCATGATCACCCAGCTGTTAGGATGAGGTCCGCTGTAGTCGTCATTGACTGTGGTTACGATGGTCTCATTGACGTCGTATGGTACAGTGGAAAACAAAGTACAAGACACCAATGAAGTCACTAATCACCAGCTTTAATTATTCACAAATATAGTTTGTAATCAACTATGTAATCAACTGTCGAGCAAAATTTGTCCACAAGCAATAATGGTATCAACTAGTAGAGTCCCGCACAATTATATAACATAACACTTCGCCACAACACTTCGAACTTCACTTGAATAAATCGCCACTAAAACTGATACTAAGCGGCAGCTGTCTTTATTTAAATAGACAGCACGAGTGTTTCAAAATAATCCATAATACGCGTCAACACTGTAACCCCACTTTATCTTGAGCAGTAAAAAAGAATATATTTTTTTTTTGAGAAAATTTTTTGAGAATTTTTTTTTTTTTTTTCTTGTAAAGAGGGGCCACAAGTTAATTAAAACTAGGCTAAGGCCTAGAGAAGCAAAAAATGCGCTGGATCCAGTGAGACGGGACTTGCAATGAAAACTCAAGAATTAAATAATTAACAAATCCCTTTTTATTATTCTATCTCATAACAATTTAATAATAAATAAATACAACAGTGATCTATAATTCCCCTTTAAAATAGTTAAATAAATAAGTATACTCTCTCAACAAGGCCACCTGAAAAATATGTATTGAAACTAAGAAAATAATTTGCTATGTCACTCTATCAATGAATTGAAATTTAAAATAATAATTAACCTTGAAATAAAGCTCCCATTAAACTATTTAATAAAATATAAAATTTATTTTATATGTTCCTTTTAGAATGCTGCATCTAAATTAATGAAGATAAATGATTTAATTCCTTGTTACTATTAATAATAAAAATAATTACTCAACAAATTAAATAAATTTTAAAGGTGACAATTCCTATACTTGTTATAAGGTTAAATAAAATAAATTATTTCCTTAAAGAAATGATCAGCAACGATTATTGAGATAGAATACCTCCCTTAAAAAAAAAAATGAAAGGATATACCCACATGACTACATGTGTTAACTTTCTGTTGTAAAAAGACATTGAACAATAAATCCCTATATCCCAAGTTCCCACCAAAAGTACAGTAAATGCATAATATTTATAACCCCCAAAATGTACACAGAAATATACACACATAACATGTTCCACAAGACAAAAATACATTATACAATAGTATACATAAAATACATAAAGGTCTCTTGCCACGCCTTTTTTATATTACCCTTCTGGTGTATATAAATTCTGACTTTTCTTTTTATAATAATCCCAGTTAGGATAGAAATTTACATTTATTAATTACCCTCATGGTGTGGGTTGATTACACATCAGGTGTACGATAATGTATAGCATACAATTGTCCCCAGGACCTAATAATTCAAAATTAAGTGCCTAAGTGGTTAAGTGCCTAAGTACCTAATTACGGTGAGAAATAAAAATTGTTTAAAATAATGAACGCCCCCCCAGTTATCATAATTAATATAAAGAATTTATATATACTAAAATAGGGCCAATTAATGAAAAGAGAAAAATTGCATAATATTACCTCCTTATAAAAAAATACACTTGGGTCAGAGACGGACATGTTCATTCAACTTTCGGCTTGTCTCAACAAACTTGTCTCAACAAACTTGTCTCGACAAACAAGTTGAAAGGTGTTTCGACATGCATAGCTTCTGGTTGAAACTAGTTGAAAATTCACATACCTCCCCAGTAATTTTTATACAAAAGAAATAAACTGATTTTAAAAATAAGAGAATATATATATTTTTATACATAGTGAATTGAACATGAGAAATTACTAATAGCAAAAACTGACTTAAAATCTGTAGAGAAACCCCTATAATGAAATGAGTGGAAATCTATGTTGGATGCTGTCTTGTAACCATATCAGTCTCTGAACTGACAATCTACTAGAAATATACGGAAATTTTACAATTAATTTTTTACTCAGTGTACACACTAAACTGTCCCATCAATTGGGGATCCAAATGAATGTTTAACTTGAAATGTAGAAACTGATGGTTATGTATAACTGGTCACGGGGTGTGGTGCCGTGTTGACTCTATGTGTAAATATTAAATGGTTGGTTTTCACCTGATTTGGGTCCATGAAGGGTGGTCTCTTTTATTAGTAAAGTGGCGATCTCATGATTGGCATTTTAGGTGTTGTTGTGGTGATCTCATTCTCCCCGGTGGCGAGTGTGGAGCTTATGATGGACATCGTTCAGCCATGCAGCAGGACTTTTTTCTCTGTTCGGCGGACCCTGCTTACACATTATATTTTTAGCCAGAGACCACACACAATGCCCCCACTGTTTGGACACCCTCCAAAATACATATATAAAGTCAACACCTAGTTATGTGCTACATAATTAAACTTGATTAAATTTATTTGGCCAACATGCCTTATTTCAAAAATCTTTATCTCAATAATTCTTTATAATTTAAACCTCACCTAATGTGAGTTGCTTGTTTGCAATCTAACAATTTATTTTGGCTCAGTAACATCTCATGAACTTAGTACTTAGCGTGTATATATAGTTACCACGTGGTGAAGAATTTGTTTAAAACACATAGTTTTTTACTACACATAATTTGATAATACAATTAATTTGAATGGGACATCACTTACATTTAAAACGTACCTGAGTAAGTTCCCATATATATGTATAAGGTTTTACTGCTAATCTTAGCAAAATCTTATATCACTTACTAACGACGCATTGTGCAATAGGTTAAGTGCGCAACACAATCTCGTTACATCGGTGTTAATTAAAGTTTAAACTTAAATATTTTGTTGTCAATGTACTTTACCTTTTAGTGCCGAGATTCTGACACTCAAATAATCTAGTTTTATTAGTTTATAAAAACATTACGAACAATTTGCGTATTGCACAAATACACGATGCAACAAGTGGGCATGCTTACCCAGGCATACTAAAAAAACCTTGTTTTTTCCCGTGAAATATAGTATTTAATTAATATAAAGTAATCAAGACTTACCGCAGTCGTTTACGAATTATCTCTTCATAGCTAGAAGAAAATGTAGTTAAAATAATTCATCTCTCCACCGGAGGAAAAATAATGCCGAGCGTCACCCACGAGGTATGTAGCCAGACAAACCTCAACTTGTATCTCAGCATCGTCATCGTTTGTGTAAGGAAAATCTCGCCAGGGCGCAGCACCGCTTTTTAATACTGCTGCAGAAAATCAGCAGATGCCGACACCGATCGGGCTGTGTGAATTAGTCTCTCTTATTTCGGTACAAGAGCGCAGCACGAATTAAACAGCTATAATTCCGTACTGCCAATAACGTCAAGCGGACTATTCCGACTTTTCGCGCGGACTCACCGCTAGATATCAGCCCAGTTTATGATCGTCAATTACAGAACTCTCCAATTGTAAATAACTGAAATTTCGCCGATTCAGCGTGACTCGGCACAACACTACTAGAAAACACTAGAGCGTAATTGGTTGCGGCCTTGAACACAGTGCGCGCGGACTGGTTGAAGTCTCGAACAGCCTCGGTGGTTGACGCGTGCAGTGTGTGCCGGGATTTGAATTTTCCCGGCAGGATTCAAACGTAAAAGTGCCGCCTAACCAAAGCTGGCTGTGTGGCCGTGGGGAGACAAAACTGACTTGATCAGTATGCCGCGACAGTGAACGGCGACGCGATATAGTAAGCCAGCCTTCTGTACAGCTGATTCATTGCTGGCCGAAGTTAAGTTAAACAATTCTAAACAAGCCGAATTTCTGTTCCTTTAGTGGGTTAGCAAAACAAGCTGTTCCTTCTCACTTCATCTTTAGCCTTCCGACTGGGCGTTTCATAGTCTGACGGCGTGGTAAAACTACTTGTTCAACTTACTATGAGTTCGTAAATTTATAAAGTGGCTCAGGGTCCTCGCACAGCCGAGAGAGGGGGAAATGCGGAGATGATGACACCAACATCCGTCACCATCGGCAGAGCTGTACATTAGAACGCTCTCCATCGCCGTCAGACTTAGAAATACTCCAGAACACCAAAGAGACAGCTGCCCAGAAGAAGACAAGCAGGAATTCGGAACTCACCAGCGCCATTACCACACTCATCATCACAGGCTCTAACTGGTATCATCAATTCTTCAAAAGTACAGGTGGGAGGATTCCATTTATTACACCTCGACAACAACACTTCACCGGTTTTCAAAGCATAAAAGAAAGCGTACATATAAACAGTATTTTTATATTTGTAATGATTAAAATTTTGTTAGAACAAGTCCTGTGGGTATATAAATATATTTTGTGTAAGGGTGTCCCATAATGTACGCAATATTTGAATTACGCGCCACTGTCGTCTTGTTAGGTTGGTAGCACTGCAACTGTTGTATTGTTGTTGCCGTTTAATCGCCATTAGTCGTCATGGAGCGACACGAAAGAACAGCGCGTTGTTATTGTGAAAACACATTATAAGAACGGTGAATGTTATGCGGAAACCGTTCGTAAATTGAGTGGAATTTTTGGACGACGAAAAGCACCTAATCTGTCATCTGTGCAGAGATTGATTAAGAAATTCGAAGAAACAGCTTCGTTATTAGACGTTAAATCGTCTGGACGTCCTCGCGCTACCCGTTCTATTGAAAACGTCGCGGTAGTGAGAGATAGTGTCGATGTGAGTCCAGGGAAATCAATTCGCCGTCGATCACAACAACTGGCCATTCCAAGAAGCACAATGCAGCGAATTCTAAAAAACGATCTTCATCTGAATGCCTACAAAATCCAACTAACACAAGAACTCAAACCGTGTGACCATTTGAAGCGCCGAGAATTCGTCAGTTAGATATTGGGTAAACGTGAAACGGACGGTGATTTTCCCCACAAAATCATCTTTAGCGATGAGGTACACTTCCACCTCAACGGGTACGTAAATAAACAAAATAGTCGGCTTTGGGGTACAGAGAACCCTCGTATCATTCACGAGAAGCCTTTGCATACACAAAGAGCAACTGTTTGGTGCGGGTTTTGGGCTGGTGGCGTGATTGGACCGTATTTCTTTGAGAATGAGGCTGGAGATGCAGTAACAGTGACTGGCGAACGTTACCGGAACATGATAATGGAGTTTTTGTGGCTTCAACTGGAAGGTATGGAATTCGAAGATATGTGGTTTCAGCAGGACGGCGCAACCAGTCATACTGCCCGCGAAACAATTGCTTTGTTATTTGAAAAGTTTCCTGCACGTCTTATTTCACGCAACGGCGATCAGAACTGGCTACCGAGGTCTTGTGATTTAACACCATGCGACTTCTTCCTTTGGTGATATGTGAAATCACGCGCTTATGTCCGCAATCAACGAACAATTTTTGAACTCAAGGAACAGATTCAACGAGTTATTGGTGAGATTGAGCCGGAATTGTGCAAGAAGGTCATCGAAAATTTCGATCGACGGACAACGGTGTGCCAGCAGAGTCGCGGGGACATTTGTCTGATATTGTGTTCCACATTTAACCGCAGTAAGTGTACTTTGTGTTAACATTAAAACATCTGATATTTTTCAATAAATAAAAGTTTTTACAACATTATTAAATCTTGCGTACTTTATGGGACACCCTTTATATTTGTGATTTATATAATTAACTGTGCTAAAAAGGATCCACTTGTTATACTGTTTGATTAATATTTATTGTTACTAGCATTGGTAATTGTGATTAATACACATTGAATATATATATTTGTTGATAAAATGAAAATTAAGAACAGCTATGAATTACACAAGAATTCAATCGTTTGAACACTGTATGATATTTCAGTCTAGCAAAATATGTTATGACAATGGAATTGTGGAACACTAATAAAAAGTTGTTACGGTTTAAGTGAGTGTTTTATTGCAAGTCCTGTCACTCTGGGCTCCAGCACATTTTCGCTCCATCTGGGCCGAGCGTCTAGTTTTTAAATTTTACGTAACGGCCGTAACTGGGGCCGTTACAAGTGTCACGTAATTGTCTTTCATCTCAAAGTAGCAGCAATATGTACGCGCGCACACACACACACACACACACACACACACACGCACGCACACACACACACACACACACACACACACACACACATTACAGCTGGGTTCTACGGGGACGGCCGAGAAACGTGCAGAATGCTCTGTAAAGTCGTAACAATATGTTTACGTCCACCATCATCAGTGTCCTAGATTGGCACTGTGTCCGCCAATCACACGGTCTCTGACATGAATTGGCCGACACAGTGATAATCTAGACACTGATGATGACCTCCGATGGAGCGGCCGAAACGTTTGTCAATAACGGCAACTGTGGACCACGGCCCACCTGATAATAATAATTTCAATTTGTTGCAGTCCTACTGTTGCAGTCCTATTGTTGCAGTCCTACTGTCAGGAGTTGTCGTTGTCCGCCTTGAACACCTCGTCTTGTCTTTCTGTTAACACTAAGAATTCAAAAACTCAGCTCACAGATTTAAAAATTAAATATATTAATTTCATTTTGTTTGTATAATAAATGTGCTCTGTAAGTATTTAAATTATTATCCTGGCTGTAAGGCCGTGGCCTTCCTAAATCTTCACGCTGACAGATATTATTCGCGTGATGACACGTTTCGGCCTCATCTCTGCAGGCCATCTTCAGTGAAAGGACTTTAAAAAGCCGACAAGATGTACGTCAGTCAACCAACCACACTACTGATGATGAAACGTCTGATCACGCGAATTTTTATCTGTCAGCGTGAAGATTTAGGAAGGCCACGGCCTTACAGCCCGGATAATAATTATGTAGCTGGCCGTGAAAGAATAAGGGTACGGTTACACGAGCTTATTTTCCCGTCCGTCTTCGTGCGGTTGGGAAACGCATTGAATTTAACACACAGGCGGCAATGAAATTGGTCACACGAACGTGGAAGGAACGCACGGGTCGTCAACTCTGCTGCGTTTTCAAGGTATCCCGCATCGAAATGCAACCTGCCGCGTTTTCAACGTATCCCGCATCGAAATGCAACCTGCCGCGTTTTCAAGGTATCCCGCATCGAAATGCAACCTGCCGCGTTTTCAAGGTATCCCACATCGAAATGCAACCTGCCGCGTTTTCAAGGTATCCCGCATCGAAATGCAACCTCCCGCGTTTTCAGTGCGTTTTTAACACGCATGCGGGTGGTCACACGTACTGTTCAAAGATGCCGCTAAAATAGCATTTGTTTATTTACTTGTTACTATGGTAATTAATTTTGGTCTGCATGGTGTTGTTGACATCTTTATAAAAAAAATGTAATGTAAAAAAATTTTCCTAATAAAGACTACTGAAAACCAATGTTTGCGTTAATCCAAGCACTGACGTTTCTGTACAGTTGCGTTTTAACCTACACATACACATTTCACAGTTTTGGTCAGAGCTGTAGGGATGCGCGTCCGAGACGTCCCAACGCTGCCGTCCGATTACAAACCGCCTGTGTGACTACACTTGCGTCCACGCACGTGCGAGAAAAACGTTCGTGTAACGGTGCCCTAAGAAACAAATGTATTCCGTTCTCACACAAGCAGCTTAATGGTGTATAAAGTAGTCTTGTCATTTTATGTAGAATAATGTATTCACTAGACTCAATTTTGTAAACAAAATTTTGTAATTTGCGTAAAGTTGTCAGCTTGTAATCGAAGTCAGACCTTATCGTGTTTTCTTGACAATGGCATGCTCGTGATGTTTGCAAAGGAAACAGAAAAGTTATTTAATAACTTGAGAGGTCAGCAGTAACTTGAAGAAAGTTGAACTCGACTGAAGTAGTAGGCCTATAATCTCCCAGTTTACGCCTAAATTCAATCTGTTGTCCGTCACTCTTTCTATTCTGGTTCCTTCAACTTTCTTTTCTCAAATTCTCGCTTTTCTCTACACTATGTAAAGCAAGTTAATTATTACTTGAAGTTACTTAATATTTTAGTGTGACAAACAGCGTCAACTTGTTACAGAAAATAAGTTTTTCCCTTTTGTTAATATTCAAGACAATTTCTTATTTTATCTCTGGAAACTGAAATCTAAAAATACACTTTAATATGCCACATTTTAAATTAAAAAATATTTACTATCAACTTGCCGTTAATAATAATAGAAGTTTTATGAATAAACTTCACGGTAGAAGTTACCGAAACTTTACAGAAATGATTTCGTTTACACAAGTGTTCTTCTTATCGAATATAGAAATCTATTTCAGATATCGTTTTGGTTAGGTTATGGAAAAACTGTAGTCAAAGTCTTCAAAAAAATTTTACATTTTTAGTTTTACGATTAGTTTATATTTTTTACTTCCATGATCCGTAAGGAAATGGAAGTATGGTGATCGCGAAAAAATCGTGTTCGAGATAAGGGCTGATTCTGATTGTACTACCCTCAAATCATGAAGAAAAGTCATCGTCCGAAAAGTGTCTGTGTGTGTCTGCGTGTGTGTGTGTAGACTTTTTTCTATGACGTACGATAACTGCCGCAAATTCAAACAGAATCAAGTAAGTTTTTTCATATGAGCCTGAGTTGTAGAGTACTCAAGGCCTATTGATTTTGGTGAAGATCGGTTAAGGGGAAGGGTTAAACTTACCAGCAACGTTTTATGTTTTAACAAGAGTAAATTACGGTACTTAATTTTGATAAATAAATTATCCTGAAAATAAGGCCATAATAATCCACTGTAGATAGGTAGATGAAATATCTATAAATGGAAAGGGTAGTTTAAGGGGGAGGAGGTAATTTTATATAAATGAAAATGATAGTTGAAGGGGGAGGGGATAATTTTGCATATATGTACTACGTAATCGGGAACAAAGAAGTAGTTTGTCGTTAAAATTCCTTCTCGAGCTATTTGGCCGTTGTCCAATGTTTTCTAAAAACCAGACGTTTCGCCAGTGCCACCGACTGCCAGCGTCAGTGAAAATGGAATGCGCTAACGTGAGGTGGTATACGTTAGTGACCACAGTACTGCGGTTAAGGCTGACGAAAGAAGTAGTTTCAATAGAAATATTTCATTTCGAAAATGATTTTAAATATAAAACTTAGAACATGGAATCATGTATAGTTCTCCATAAAGATATTTACTGAACAAATTGATATTAAAAATGTGTATGTATTATTATATTTTAGAAATTACAAACGATTCTCTTAATGGTGAAATGTATTTTATGAGGATTTTTTTCCATAACACACCTGTCGGTACTGGGTCGACCTCTTGGTGTCTTAATATCTTTCTCCCAATCTTCTTCTTCTTCTTCTTCTTCTTCTTCTTCTTCTTCTTCTTCTTCTTCTTCTTCTTCTTCTTCTTCTTCTTCTTCTTCTACTACTACTACTACTACTACTACTACTACTACTACTACTACTACTACTACTACTGCTACTACTATTACTACTTCTTCTTCTACGTCACGTTAGACTAGCTGAGGTTAGAGCGGCTAACCAAACAACGTGAAATAAATTTTGATGAAATGTGTAGTAGTTTGGGTGTCTTGCTTAAAACCATACACACTGCAGTAATGCTGTCACGCCGCAAGAGGGGATTGTGTAACAGTCTTTCTTCGCATCTCTATATAAAGCGTATTGTGTTCATTAAACAATGAATACAAAATGTGTCATCCAACGTTTCCACTTTACTGTTTAATGTGACACACGACAGTGAATACAGCGGAACTTGCTTATAACGAGATTCAAGGGACCGGACAAATGTGCTCGTTAAAACCGGGTGCTGCCTACATCCGAGCTGTCGACTCGCAAGCCTAAATTTTTATACCGTGATTATCGAACACACAACAAAAAAAGTCTACTACAGAAGACGCTTTGCACATGTTTTACATTCTACGCTTGAAAGTAAAATTTAGACTTTCAACATTTTTTTGACGCTAACATTCTTTGCTGAATATTGACGCATAATGTATTCGCGAGATATAGTAAATGTAACTGTGTAGTAAAAACTTACCAAAAATCACCCGGTTATTTGGCAAGAAACGCAAAACTTTCCATGCCACATGTACAATATTTATTTTTAAATTACAAGAAAATTCAATCAAATTTAATTGTCTTTTTGTTTTTCGTTCTAAATGGAATCGTCAAAATTATATTTCGCACAAGAAGTTAATTAACCTTAAAATTTCATATATATTTGTTTGTTTAGTAATTTTATATCTTTAGATATCAAAACAGTTTTATAATTTATTTAAATATACCACGAATTCATCACTTACATTATTAGTTTCACTAAATTACGTCAATGAATTTTAAAGGAATGTTTAAAATGCTGTATTGTAACGAATTTTTTTAGACCTTAACCCATGAACAAGCCTGCGATAAAATGATCATTATAACCAACTCGCTAATGCGTTCCTGCTCGACAAAAGCGATTTCAATTATCATTACTAAGATACAAAACCAAACAAATCTTGTACTTTTGCTCGTTATATCCGAGTTCTCGTTATTCGCGAGTTCCACTGTATATTACAAACGATTCTCTTAATGGTGAAATGTTGTATTTTATGAGAGTTTTTTCAGTTTCACTAAAAATTTCATTTGTTTTATACATTGTTACTGTTTTCTTGTTGCCTTTATTACACACAAAAATTAATCACCACACGCTGTCAGCCGACATTCAGAGACCTCTCTGATACTATACGTTACTGGGAAAATACGTTCAGGGGAGAACACAAATTTATCACGTTTATTCAAGAACTTGATAAAATACAAAGTATATACCCGGTAAAAAAATATGATTTATATTTTGTGTTGACCAACGACCGCGTTTAATTGTTAACACCAACATCGTCGTGTTTATTTGCTAAACTAATCAGTTATGCTGCGAACGAGACCTTTCCGTGTCTCCATCATGATCAAGTAGTCCAAGACCACGACAAACAAATATTCCTCTAGAACTCGTATGCATCCTTATCCCTTGTTCCTTCGTGAAACTTAAGTCACGACCGCTCACATTCATAAACTTCTTCTTCTTCTTCTTCTTCTTCTTCTTCTTCTTCTTCTCCTTCTTCTTCTTCTTCTACTGCTGCTGCAGCTGCTCCTGCTACACTTCACAACGTAGGCACTTTGGCTGTTCCGTCTTCACAGAGTATCTCTCCATCACACTTTCGGTCTCCGTACATCTCTTGCACCAAAAGGCTTATATCGAAACGCAACCTTCAGTAATCGCCAGTCCTCCATTCTGTCCAGATACTGTAACCCTTCCCTGCGATATGCCTGGATTGTATTATTTATGGAGAATACCTGAACCTCGTGCGAGGCGTGAAGCAGTTTCAGAAGTTTATAGATCATTCTACGCGGCAAAATTACTTATTGCACCTTGAAGACGTTACTCGCCTATCCTACTGGCATCGAAACCCGCTATCTCACACTACAATGTAAGGGCGGCGGACGTATAAGTGCTGGATTTAGAAGCGGCTCAGTTCCGATACACCTGGCGACTTTACAAGTGCTGTTCGGAGTTATTGTTGCGGTTTATTGATAAGTGACTATTGTGGTAATTAGTGCAACACTGTAATATAGATGACATTTGTTGCTGGAGAAATTTAACTTGAATTATTATATAAGTGTTTAGTGGATTTCTATCTGTTGTTTGTGTCTAATTAAAGTTCGTAATTACTGACTTCATTGGTGTCAGTTATTCTGTTTCCACTGAACAACACGACGATCTGCGAGACCGCTGTAACAGTATACTGTAACCACTGAACGTTCTCGAACAGTGGAGAGTTTCGTTCTACACGTTTCTCACGTGTAGAACACGTGTGTTTTTGCCAAGGTCGCATTCAAGTAGCTTTAGAGTTTTCGAGTGCTTGTTAAGGACGCATATTATGAAACATTAGTCTGGAACCCTGCAGGCTATATATATAGGCGACAGCTGCCGCTTAGAAGTCAGTTATAAGTGGCGGTTTGTTTAAGTACGCTTCGAAGTATGTATTGTGGTGAAGTGTTCACTGTGTTATAACTAGTGTGGAACTCTGTTACTTGACATCATTGTTGCGTGCGGATAAATTTAACTTGGATTATTGTGCGAGTATAATTCTGTTGAGCAACTTGTTGATTACAAACTGTTATTTGTGATTAATTAAAGCTGGTGATTAGTGACTCCACTGATGTCTGTATTTGTTTCCACTGTACCAAACGACGATCAGTGAAACCGTCGTAACAATATTTTTGTCGCAATGTTTTTTAAACAATATATATGTAATAGCTTTGTTATTGCCCAAAGTAACTAACATAACGGCAGAGAGAGTGAAAGAGACAGAGGAGAGAGAGAGAGAGTGTTGGTGAGCGGACGGGCAGAGACGGAGGAATAGACTACAAGATTTGTGGGTGCTAAACTGACCCAGTGGTGACATCAAAGGCGCTAAGGCTGGATTTTGTCTCTTTAGTTTACGGTTCGCTGTTCTTGCAGTCGTAAAACGTTTTCTTTATACGTCGTTACGTGCCGTAAACCTTCAATCAAAGTACAGCTCTGCGCGTCCACAGTAAACACTACGACCAGTCTAATTTTACGTCGGCACGTTACACAATGTGGATAAATTAGTTTGGCTACTCTTTTTGCCAGCGCACAAGTATAATCGTTGTTAAAGTTAACTTTTTCCATTAATTTCCTAATACTCTTTATGTGGTCTCCCCACAGTTGTAATAGAATCGGTTTCCGTTGTGTGTAATTAATATTGATTCGTACATTCGTTACAAATTAACAACCAACTTTTATTATTGCTTCCGGTGAGATTGTACACGATATCAACCAATTCTGTTTTTGGCATGTGTTCCTACAAAACGCCTCCCGAATCTGTTCGTTTTTCTTATATTCTTCCTCTTCCTCTTCTTCTTCTCTTGTTCTTGTTCTCCTCCTCCTCCTCTTCCTTCTCCTCCTCCTCCTCCTCCTCCTCCTCCAAGCATCACCAAGATTAACAGATTTACTTCGGGACTATATTTACCTTCTCTTCTTATCACTTATTCTACATTCCTTCCTTCCTTATTCAGCAGTCCGTAGACTAGTCTGTACCAGTGTCCACACCGTTATTCTTTGTGCTTTCCCTTTCATATCGTCATAGGAATTACAGCTTACATCACCAATAATCTGTTTCTTTTATTAAAGTCTCGGTCTGCCTCATCCTCTTTTCTCTTCAATGTAGCCTTAAATTATTATTTTTATCGAATTCTCGTGACGCATAATATGGCCAATAAGTTCAACCCTTCGCTTCACAAAATTTTGTGCCAAAAACTACTCGTTTCACGAACTCTAGTCAGCATATCATCCTTACTTACCTTGTCGATACATCTTACTTTCAGTAACCTCCTATAACACCACTTGAGTCTTCTCATTTCCTCTGTTGCAATTGTCCACGCCTTCCATCCATATAGCGTTATGCTTCACATGTAATCTTCAGGAATCTGTTTCTTGTTTCTAGAGCTATTTCTTTAGAAATCAAAAATTTTTCATTGGCTGCAAATGCAATTGAATGCAACTTTAGCCTGTCCGATCATAGCCAAAATTTAATTTATCTTTCACTTCACTTTCACTGACAATATTATTCTCATCAGCACTTGGACTTACCTTTAGTTCAGTTTGTAAAAATTATACCTGCCACGTTCTTCTATTTCTTATACTGTAACTTCTTCTTCTTCTTCTTCTTCTTCTTCTTCTTCTTCTTCTTCTTCTTCTTCTTCTTCTTCTTCTTCTTCTTCTTCTTCTTCTTCTTCTTCTTCTTCTTCTCCTTCTCCTTCTCCTTCTCCTTCTCCTTCTCCTTCTCCTTCTCCTTCTCCTTCTCCTTCTCCTTCTCCTTCTCCTTCTCCTTCTTCTTTTTCCTTGTCCTTGTCCTTGTCCTTGTTCTTCTTGTTCTTCTACGTTAAGTTTTACTAGCTTAGGTTAGAATGTGTTACCAAACAATGTGAAATAAATGTTTATGTGATGTGTAGTACTAACTAGTGATGACTTGGTTACAACACACAACAAACTGCAGTAATATTCTCACGTACATATGATGGTCGCAACAGTGTGTACAGTATGTAAAGCGTATTGTGTTCTTTATGTTTACAATGAATACAAAACATGTCATCCGACGTTTCCACTTTGCTGTTTAATGTGACACACGACAATGAATACATTACACGAGTTGAATATTTTATACCGCCTCGCAAAGTATGCTTTACTCACAGACAAGCAAATTTGTCTTAAGCGGTTATAAAGGTCAGAGGTCGTACTGCTGTGCACCATTAGTCTATCTGTCGTTCACGTTTGATAAATATTACGTTTTCCGTAGTGTGCAATTATTAATATGTATATTCATACATTCGTTAAAAATTGTCAAACAGCTTTATGACTGGTTCCTGTGAGATTGTGTAATATTGTCGTTGTCTACTAGTGTATCAACCAATTTTGTTCTGTCTTTCTTGGCAGGTACTCCCACAACACGCTTCCCGGTTCTATTATGAGTCAACCTCTAGTTTATATCCTCTCCCAATCTCCTCCTCCTCCTCCTCCTCCTCCTCCTCCTCCTCCTCCTCCTCCTCCTCCTCCTCCTGCTCCTCCATGTTTTCTTCTTTTCTTCTTCTTCTTCTTCTTCTTCTTCTTCTTCTTCTTCTTCTTCTTCTTCTCCTTCTCCTTCTTCTCCCCTCCCTCTCCACCCCTACTCCTCCTCACTGTCCTCCTCCACTTTCTTTTCCTTCCATTAATACTTCTTCTTTTTCTTTTCCCACAGTCAGTAGACCACTTGGTTCGTTGAGACACGTTGACCGACCCATCTTCTTTTCCAGCCTGCCAATACTTCTTTCCCACCGGCGGCTCTTTAAAACAAGTTTGTTTTGCAGGCGTTTGTACTTCATTCTTAAAACGTCTTCCTTCCGCACTTCTCTATATTCTTTGGTCTAACAAATCAATAACTTGAAAATTCTTAGCTGCCACGTGTCCTAACTTGCGAAGTTGACCCTGAGACAAAAAAATACAGAATTTTTACGTCATGTGTAAAGTCTTAGTTTAATTCTACCTGGGTATGCTAAATTTCTGTTTCCGCGCAAGTGAAGGTGGCCGTCTTCACAATTCAGTCTTATGTTTTTGTGGATTTTGTTGATGTGGGTTAGTAGCTGTTCACGTTATCTTGTGTTTCCTTTGCATAGTGGTACAGCATCATCATCATTGTGCCATTATAATATGTTATGTGAGCATCTGTCAGCGGTTGTAAGTCTTTTTTCTAAGTGCTGTAGAAAAATTCCAGCTAATACACTAGATATGGCGAACTCATGAGTAGTCCGTCAATCTGTGTATAAAATGTTTTGTAATAGGTAAAGTAATTATGTTTTGGGATTATTTTTAGAGTTCCGATTATTTCTGTGATTTACTTCAGTTGCTGTGTTGTTCTGTTTGAGCATGTCATATAGGACAGTGGTTGATTCACAGACAGGAATGTTTGTGTGCAAGTCGTTTTATCTCGTGGGCGCACTACTGAAACGTCCGGCATAAACTGCATTATGTATTGTGGACTACGGCCTAATATTGACAACTCCGGCCGGAAAAGCTTACGTTCTTTTATTTAGAGTCCAGGTTTCGTTTCCATAAAGCCTTCAAGACTCAGCCATGGACTTCAACAGCGTGTACTTTCTTATTACTCTCAACCTATCTTTTGATTTTGCCGCAAACATCACGCCACAATCTGTGAATCTGAAGGAAGTGTCTTGTTCCATTTATCCTTTCATTCACGGGTTTTAGAATTTTCAGGAAATCAGGAAACGTGTTAATTATATTTTGATAGTGATGATGATGATGATGATGATGATGATGATCCTCTGTGCTAAATCCCTTGTACAACCCGGGCCATCGAACACCAGTCGTGTCTGTTCCGAACTAGTCTGCGCCACTGTGTACTTCCAGGCGGTGCAGGCCTTCTTTCATATCTTCCGCTCATATTTCCTGTGGTCTCCCTCTTCTTCTTCATCTTTCACTCAGGTCGCCATTTAATATTTTCTTCATACCACTAGTGTCCATCATCCGGTGTACTTGATCGATCAAGATGTTCAATAATTCCTGTGTATTTCTTTTTATGTCACTAACAATCTTTTCAGCTCTTCTGCATCTATCTCCATTCCTCCTGACACAGCAAATCCTTCGCGACATCTTTCTTTCCCATCGCTTATGCTGATTCTCTTGCGTAAGTGTTCTCTCCGTGTCGTTCTTGATTTCAATAAACGAATATTTTCGGCGTTATTTTCGTGTTTTTTAAGAAACTAAACGGCAAAACTGTCTGTATAAAGATAAACAGGAGGGATAGACGGGCGTGCAAATCGTCACGGATCTGAGTTCTGTGTTTGTTTCCTTACAGACTCAGAGGAACGGAATTCATCTCTGCTGTTCTTATAGTTGCAGTCCTTGGCAAAAGTAAACCTTTGCGATAAATCGACCGCTGGAGAGACTGCAACTTTATACAGCTAAGCGCACCACTTATCGGCAGTGACGACATTAACGCTTTGCCGCAATATTGCAGTGTGTCTAGGTATGTACCGTTACTTGTCTCAGTACCCAAACTACGCGCTAAATATTGACGGACACAGAATCGATTCGTTATAACTGGAAAACAGATTTAAATGCTACCATTTGTTATACAAAAAAGAGTAAAAACGTTTTCAAGAAATTGTCATGAACAGTCGGAGAAAGTAGCTTATTAATTGTTAATTTCAATGAGAAAAAGTTTTTTAAATGATTTTCTCTTCAGTTTGACAACGCCAAATAAGTACATTTTCTTTTTTATTTTCAAAATAATTATTGTTGAATATCAGATAAGTTGTACATATACAAACATTTAGTATTTACTTTTTTTGGTTACTTTCCGTCACATCAAAATTTTCATAATTTACAGGGGATGTATACCTAATGCAAACGTATGCTTTATGGCTAATTAGAATATGACAGTCGGACGAATTGTAAACTTTTGTTTAAAGATCTCGAAATTTTCTCCCTAATTGTACTTTACAGTAATTGAACATTAATTCAGTATTAATTTAAACGTAATTTGCGTTTACGCCAGTTACATAATTCTCTTAATATCTTCAATATTAGGCAATGTTAAACATCTTAATAAAAGTTTTTATATATTGCAAATATTATTCAAGAACATTTGGTAAAAGGTAAGCATATGAGTACAACAATACACTCACCGAGCACAGTTACAAGACGACCTGACGGCAGGGAAGAGTCATAAAGTCATTGAGTTAAGATATTTTTTGCAAAAAAATTAAACCTGGTAGTCGTGGGACTACCGGTAGACATGGAATCATGGGCAGACTTGTGCTTTGGGAAGGAATGAAGGGTTGGTTAAATAAACAGCTACATAAGTTTCAATGTATTTTATTTATTCAGAGTTTTCAGAATTTACAGACTTTACAGAATCACCTAACGCTAGTTGATGGAATATGGAGCGATGGTAGCTGAAGTACGATACGAATATCTGGGCGAAGAGTTGCATGTTGCGACTGAACGTCAGGTCTATGCTCGTGTTTCCGAGTGTAGTTGATGGTAAGCTATGGAGTTGTAGGCCGTACTCGTCGTTGATATCCTGTAGTAGGTTCTCGTGATCGGGTGCATGCTTGTTGAAGTCGCCGCAGAGCATTATTGGTGTAGTCGCTTTGGGGGCACGCCGGATGACCCAGGTATCGGAGATGCGGGCCGCTTGGGCGCTGACGGGGTTTCGTCAATCTTCAAATGGTTGCCATTGTCTAAGTTCTCGGCCGATTTCTTTGATTTTAGTCTCAAACGATAGGCCTGTCGACGCTCTGCATAGGATTTGCCGGTTTTCGGTTTGAAATTTTTGGTTCGAGTTTTATCGCGATTTTTAGGTCGAGGCATTTCAAATTTTTGAGTTCAAATGTTGTTATTATTTTCTGTGAGTGTTTCTGGTACTCGGAA
Source organism: Magicicada septendecula (assembly GCA_034769895.1). Classification (NCBI taxonomy): domain Eukaryota; kingdom Metazoa; phylum Arthropoda; class Insecta; order Hemiptera; family Cicadidae; genus Magicicada; species Magicicada septendecula. The sequence continues at coordinate 6,310,958 of CM068371.1, forward strand.
TTGGTGTTATTGGAGAGATTTAGTTCTGAAGATCACAACGCACTTTGTATTTTCGCGATCGGACTTGTAGTTCCCGAGATATTTAAGTTTTAGTGGAGCAATTTAGAAATTTTCGGCGCAAAAACACCCTCACGCAGACAAAGCCTAGAGGCGACTGAAGTCAGTTGTCAAAATTCTTAGTACTATTGGTGGCAGGGGGCCGAGTGACTCGATCACCTGACACCTGGTTTGCTGGGATTGGTTGAGCGGTTCGTGAGATAGTGGTATGCCGAAAGTACATTTGAAACATAACGGTCGATTTTCGCGAAACGTGCGAGTAAGACATTACATACCTATGGATTCCATGTCAAAAGGATGTCTTAATTCAGTAAATGAGTCTCTTAACTGTTGATTTTACATTAAGTAATTTTAGAATAAATATAAAATTCCTAATACCGATTTCATTATAAAAGATTCTAAATATTAGCAATGTAATCCTAATTCTGTTCCTACGACCTGTCCAATACTACTCTGAGGAAGGCACTGTTTTGTATTGCTTCACTAAACAAAACCAGATTTTTTATTAACTTTCTTCTTCTTCTTCTTCTTCTTCTTCTTCTTCTTCTTCTTCTTCTTCTTCTTCTTCTTCTTCTTCTTCTTCTTCTTCTTCTTCTTCTTCTTCTTCTTCTTCTTCTTCTTCTTCTTCTCCTTTCGTCAGGGACTAGGTGAATCACCTTGTCCGGTCCAAAGAGAATGTCTACTCCACCTACGCTTAATAGGTTTTCCTACTTCGTTGTCCAGTGGGCTTATATTGTCAAACTTCCTCAAACAATCTGCCATCTGGCATCCAATACAAATGACCCATCCATGCCTCTTTGTTTTCTGCAGTACAATCTTTGATATTAAAAATGTTCAACTATTTACAAATGTCTTCTCTATAGAGTTGATCTCTTAGTGTGCAGCCTTTAACAGATCGCAAGAATCTTATCTCCGAAGCCTGCATCCTACTCAGATGTCTTTGAACATATCCCAAGTTTCAGAACCATACTATCGTAGCCTTTGCCTTATCAAATGTTAGTCGAGTCTCTTTTCTTGTTTCCCCGATAACACTCGACTGAAACGTATGACACATATTGACTGAAACGTAGAGCCAACTTGTGATCAACATCATAAGTGATGCCACAGCCAAGATAGCGGAAATGTAACACCTGCTCTATACGCATATCATTCAATACAGTCTTAGTCTATAATAGTCTTGGTCTTAGTCAAATATAATAGTCTTAGTCATAGTCAAAGTCTACAGCTGGTCATTCCAGCGCTTCCTCGGACGTCCCACACCCCACCGTCCCCTCGGCTTATAGTTCCATACTTGTTTGGGGATGCGGCAGTCATCCATTCGGCAAAGATGTTGCCACTAATTGAGCCGAAAGTGGGCGATCCTGTCGATTAAACTCATAATATTCAGTTCCTGCCGTATATTTATGTTCTCTTCTATGATCATGGAGAGAGTATACCCTGCCACGTGCCTTAAAAATCTGACTTCAGCCGCTTGGATACGACTGACCTGGCCTTTCGTTAAAGTCAAATTCTCAGAGCCATAAGGAAGTATGGGAAGGGCCATCAACTTGTAGAATTTAAAGCGGGTTTCTTTACTTGCTGATTTAAGGAGCTCGTCTGACTGATGGAGAAACCAACACATCATTATGAATATCTCAACAGGGAAAACTGGTCTCTTTAGTCTGGTAAGACAGCCAGTTTATGGGAGAACACCCAGACAGAAAATCTGGCTGTACCTTTAAGGTAAGACTCACCATACGTCTTACCCTGCGACATGCTAATAACATATCCAGGGGACATATTCATTACCAAATTGTCCTAAATAAGGACTATCCGGGAGGATCAATTTTCATTTCATTTTATTACATTAATTAAAATGTAATTTGCACACGAGGAAATTTACACATGGTGCAACCGTGGACAACTATAGGTAACCAGTGCTAGGGTGGGACAGGCTTCTGTGTACTACGTGAGAAGTAGGCCAATCGGCGGAAAGCATTAACACTATCGACTGCGTATTTCTGCGTTAACAGTTTGTACTATGTACAGTGAGAATTGCATCGATTGAAACGGTTTGCAACAATACTGACTGAAATGAAACATATTCTGTTGGTACATGGTGGGTGTGGGTGCAACAGCAACGGTATATGCATATACAGTAATTGGGCGTGACTGACTTATCGAAATGAAATGACGTGAACGATAGTCAAGTGCAAAACGCCTTACAGTATATACATATGGGATGACGTTGGCTTCACCTCACGCCCAGCACTGCTGCAACATTACAGTGATACTTTGCCACCTTGGTACGTATCTTCTTCTGATAGTTCCTATCCGTTTCGGATGTTGGATATCATACAGACTATTTTAACTTTCTGTACTGCTGCACTGAATAAGTCAGTTGTGTTCATGCCAAACCAGGTCCTTACGATTCTCGGTCGCCCAACTCCTCTCTTTCCAAGTACTTTTCCCTGTAGTATGGACTGCAATAAGTGTAATCTCTGTTCATTTCTCATGAGAAGTCCCAAACACTCGGTACGTATAGTTAACCTTAATCATTGGTGTATGGAATGTGTTTAGACATTAAGCCTACTAGAGGGACGGACTTTTTCCATCAGTGCCTTCGATCACATCCCTTTAACATAGACAACCTGTAACGCGCGTGTATGTAGTATGGTGTTTTATAGATTCCATAGTTGATAAGTTTTATTAATTTATTTGTTTATTTGCAATGTATATATTTTAGTATGTTTTGAATCTCTGTAGGTTGTGAGACAGAGTATTTGTTTGTTTGTTATTTGTGATGTTTTAGTGGTTGTTTTGTCCTGAAGACGGCTACAGATTTGTTGCTTAGCCCAAAAGTCCCATTATATAAAAAAAGGGAGTAATGGAAGAAGTCCGATCCTCTAGTAGGCTTAATTCAGTAACTCATCGCGGACGTTTTTTTAAAGAAGTAATGTGTTTAGGTAATGAGCCACGGGTTTTTTTCTCTTAGCCAACTATGGCCTTCGTAAAATTATTATCTTCCCTCCTTTTCTGACAATTTAGTCCTAATACTTTTTCAGCATTTCGTATGTCCAGCCAATTTTGTTTCTTTTATCTCTGATTTATTTCAATCCCTAAACTGCTTAATTCTTTCCCAAAATGTTTAAATTTCTTCCCCTGGGGGAGGGTTCTTCTTTTCCAGATGCCGGACATTCTTTATCCCATTATGGAAGATGTGACTGTTTACTTGCTTTCTTCTCTTCTTTGAGAAAAACCGTCAACTAGTCCCCCCCCCCCCAATTACACCACTGACTTGAGGAGGAATCAAACCACTAAAGTTGATTGTAGGTTCCGCAACCATACCGACTAGGGACACTCCTACACCTCTCCTTTCTCCAATTTTTCCCAGCAACACCATTTGCAACATATAATACATTAGTCCACGGATTAAGGCTATGGGGAGCCCGGGGTTATTTAAGAGCAGAGGTCCACGTATGAAATTTTCGGGTTTAGCACAATACTTTACTTTATTCAGACGATCATTTAATAAATTGTGACGATTTAAATGGTAAATAAATAAAAAAAAAATTAATAATAAAAATATAAAAAAAAAACGGAAAGTAAGTAAGTACTTTAAATCGCACGATTAAACCAAATACCCCTGAACTAACTCATAATAGTAATGAAAATTAAATTAAGAAAATCTAACTAGATAAGTAATTAAAATCTGAATGTAAAAGTTAAGAATAATACAGTTAACCCTTTAGTAAATTTATCATGCGTTGAGCTGCCTATTCCGGACACAACGTGCATACCGAACCGGCAGTAAATTAGAAATATCTGTAAATCGTAATGTAAATAATGAATAATTTAAAGTCACAAGTAGCAGTAATAATAATCCCTGTAAACAAGATAAGTCTAGATAGTTTATTTTGTCATACCATAAGAATGTATTATTAATAATGAGTTGGAACTATATTATGGCGGAGTACTCACTCGATGTCGTTGCAATCTACCTGTTGTAACAATGCAAGAGTAACGATGCGGCTTTCAGACTGTAAACACCTCCAAGCGAGGGCTCTTCATAAAATGTTTTGTTATTCTTTTTGATTTTTAATTGAGTGTTAGCTTCCACTAAAAGCGTGGAGAGCTAGTTATATATTGAAGATGTAGTGAGGAATTTGTTAGAAAGTATGATAATGTAAAAGAATTCGTATATAAGGTGATGTCTTAAGTTAATTAAAAAACGAACTCTCGAATATTGTTCGAGTAAAGTAATTCAGATATTAATGTAAAAAGAAGATGCAAACTCCAGTACTACGCTGCCAGTAAATATGTGACGTGCACAACTGCAGATACGGACGACTACCACCTAAACAACACTTACCAGAACCGCCGAGGATCAGCCCGACTTCACGCAGCATAACTTCCATCTCCTCATTAATACACACAGAGGACTTTCACCGGAACACTACCCAGATGACTACCCCGACTAACGGAGTACCGAAGATTCACGCCCCAGGACACGGACAGAAAAAGCATATCTAAGAGGTGACTCGGTAGCTCGTCTACCGAGAATTATGTACATTTAAAATATAAGTTTTCATACATGCCAAAGACTTTTCAAAAGTCAATAATCATCTTTAAGCATTAAGTTTTAGAAAAATGTAACCAGTAATTTCTAAAATCATGCGTTGTAACATTACTCTTGAGATATAAGTTTTAATCCCTTAACTAAATAATACCATTCTTCAAATGGTGTTTCTGTAACAATGCAACCTTCTTGATAAGTAAAGTAAATTTCAGACGTCTTTGATAGATTTAAAGAGATTCGGATCCGAGGTAAAATACATGATCTGTTTGATCGTTTGTTTAACAGAAAACCCCTTTTAACTATTTCAGTACGAAAAAATTGTTATGTAATGGGATCTCTATATATATATCATTTGTTAATAAAGAGATGTCATCTTGTTACATATTGAAGTGAGTGCATAAATCAGTTAAAATACATTCCCTTGTGTCATATAATTAGAGTAATTATTATTGTTCTAAGTGTTGTGTTGATTTTCAGTTTGTTACAACGTAGGCAGCCTGTATAATTGGCTAGCGTCAATTGTCACGGGTTCCCTGGATTTATAGCGTAGCCCGGAACGTTATAAAGTTGCGCACTCTGCTTTGTACAAAAGAATTGATCGTGTACAGAGTGTCACATATAGAATTGCGGCACTCTGCTTTCGTATGAAATAATTGTTACGTAGTAAAAGAAAAATAGATAACTCTCTGCTGATATATGCACTCAATTAATGTATTTCATGTCACCCCAAAAAGGGTAAGTTTTGCATGAAAGAAAAATATCGACAGTATTAATTTACCATTGTGAATTTATTTTTTGTAAGATTACGCACGAACTTGTGTATAATTTATTTAACATACGAAAAATAATACAAACTATCATTGTATTACACCAATGCAAGTACCTACATGAATTTTAGTGCGTGTCAAACTGTTCAGTCTTTAACAGGTTTATATTGCGACAATTCAAGACCTGTAGTTTCCTGAATATGCCTGCACAGAATGTAAGTTGTATGTCTGTTGTCACGGTGAAACATATAAACTATTGACTAAATTAGACCAGGTTAATTACGTGCCAATAAATTCGTAAGTTTAATTTTGCTACTAGAGAGAGAAGTAAAAAAAAAAAAAAAAATAGATAGAATTACAGAAATTAAAATTAGAACGTAAAACAATTAATAACTAAAATCAGCTTATTACGGGCTGTAATTTGTGTAAAACGTGTATCATTGCCTCGCACTCACCCCCGTGGTGGAACCAGTTGAAACCAGTCAATAAAGATAGCCGTCAGCTATTGTTGTATAGAACAATAACATCCCTCACCCCAACTGTGTTTCTCGCGTTCCCACGCATACAACAAGTATGCCATTGTTTACAAAGAAAACTAGTCTGACCTACATTCTAGCGAACAGCTGATCGTTGACAATACACTGACGTCTGTGTGGAATTTTTGTCTTTCTCTGAGAAGAGAGGTTATTCTCTTACGAACAATGCAAATGCTTTAACCATGAATTAAATTGTCTATGTAATAAGTGTATAGTGTAGTAAAATAAATTTTAGATAAATTTTAGTGTGTTAGAAATAAGGTAAAAATGGCACAATTTAATCCAGATTTACTATTAAAGGACGAGCTGTCTTATGAAGCTCTTTTACGTGGTTTACCCCTTGCGAATGTAGCAGTCGCGGAATTGCGCAAGTCTATACGCGAAAGTGGATTTGATACACCCGCGCAGTTAAGCAACCTAAGCGGACTCGATTATGAGAGCGAGAGAGAAACGTGTAATGCCAAGTATAGTGAGTTGACTTTATTGTCCCAAACCCTCCAAGACGAGAAATCTCCTGCGGTAATATTGCGGACAACTCAAAGGATAGAACATTTAACCCGGCGAATGAAAAATTTATTGAACTGGCCTAACCTTAAGGAAATACCTCCTGAAGTCCACAGTTTTGCAGATGAAGCTTTACGTCAATTACCCACTATTATCAATGAATTACGAAGAAAATCCGACTCGTTCCGAATGGATGAAATTGAGAAATCCTTGAAGAAACTACACATCTCCCCAGTTCAATCCCCTACGATAGAACACCCTCCACCCAACACGGATCGGGACTCACCCGCCGTATCGCAAATACAACCTACTCGAGAGCAATACCCAAATAAAGATTTAATTGCCCCGACTATATTTGAAGCCCCTCCTCCCAGTGGTTTCCAGATTCGCCCCGGAATGCACGAATTGACAACCCCGAATGCATCATCTGGTCCTCCTAAAGTGATGCCACACGTAAATTATAACGCAGACCTCTATGGAAAAATCACTCATCCCGTAGAAAAACTCTTAGCTGAAATTCCATACACTGATGGTTTAAATGTCACTAAACTACTGAATTTCATCAAATATCTCCTGCAGATAAAGGATCTACAGCAGCTAAATGACTGGCAAATTTTGGAAGTCCTCCTACCGAAATGTAAACCCCCGTTAAAGAATCGTGTGCTAGAATCATTAAGCTCTACCCTTCCAGTAGAAGAACTGCATACCACAATAATAAAATATTTTATTCCCACCGGCATTTATGAAGAACTTAAGAGAAAGACCGTACTACGAGTACAAGGAAATCACGAGAGATTGGCCCATTACATCTCAGACATCAGGGAGTCCTCTCGACTACTGCAAGTAGATTGGAATGAGAGACAGATGGTCGACACCATTTTAGTAGGATTGTCTCCAGAAGAAAGATCTCGTTTAGCGTTGATAAATCGACCCAACACCTTTGGGGATCTAGAACAATGCAGTATCCACTCTTCGAATGTATGGTACTCAGATCAGAACAGACATGCGATGAAATCAACCGAAGCGAATAGAAATGAATTGCAAGCCCTAGTGCCCGATGTGACAACTCAGAGTGAAAGGCGAGTATTCAATAGACCGCACAATTTGCACAGCCCTGGTAAATCAAATGAAACAACCTAAAACGGAAGCAAGGTACCCTCCTCGTAATAAGAATATGTGTTATAACTGCGGTAAGTATGGACACATAAGTAGAAAGTGTAACAACAAGCAATACGAACGTAAACACCCTAATCCAAAAAACATGTAAGGCAGGGAGACCCGAAATCCTGAGTCTTCCGCAGCAACTTGAGACCCGGTAAACCCAAAGAAATGTACGACCATATAAAAAAAGAAAAGGAAAAGAAACACTAGAGAAATAGATCCCTATGTTAGAAAGTTTTTGAAAAATGTAACGCGATAACTAAATGTGATTGGACTAAAAGTCTATTGCCCTTAATACAAATTGACCTAGGTGTTACCTCCACCATCGCATTAATCGATTCTGGATCTACTAGAACCTTAATCAGTCAAAAGTTAGCAGATAAATTATTCGAACACAACCTAGTGAAACGCAGTCAAGCTGTGAATATAAAATGTGCTACAGCCAATAAACAGAATATAGTGATAAAACTTAGCATCACCATTAAAGTAAAAATCAAGAATCTAACGTGGTTTTTTACAATGTTAGTATGTAATGATTTAGGACCCGACTTAATATTGGGAGCTGACTTCATAAGTAAAACGGGAATAATTCTTGACATCCATGAGCAGAAATATTATTTTAGATTCGACCGTACACGGAAGTATAATTTTGGTTGTAAAACTGACGAACAAGAAAGTACTAAATCATCGACTGCACACATAGTACACCAAGAGTCTGGATTATCTCATCTAGGAAATAGAGATAGGCTGAGAATGCAGAAATTAATAAAAGAATTTTCCACCGTTCTTACACCTAAGCTAGGACTTACGAAGCTAATAGAATATAAGATCAATCTGAGCGATCACAGTAATACGCCTACCCCTATACAAGTTGTCGCCTCCCAAGATAGAAGTGATGAGGACCCATATCAACAAGTTGTTAGAACAAGGAGTCATTGAACCCTCTACGTCTCCGTATTCATCACCCTCCTTTTTAGTACCAAAAGGTCACGACAAACATAGACTAGCTGTGGACTACCGGCAATTAAACAAACGAATAGAATTTGAATCTATCCCGCTTCCAAACATCCATAGTGCTTTTCATTACTTCACAAAATCGAAAGTCTGTACGGTAATGGATCTAAATCAAGCATTTCACCAAATACCCCTTTCGGAGGAATCCAAACGTCTAACCGCGTTTGCTGTTTCTTTCAACCTGTACCAATTTACTAGAGTACCCTTTGGAATATCTCAAGGAAGTTCCGTATGTAGTAGACTATTAGAAAGAATATTTCATGATATTAAATTTAAATATGTGTATCACTACCTGGACGACATCGTAATCTATAGCGAATCGATGGAACAACATCTTAAACATCTACGTGAAGTGTTATCTCGATTACAAAAAGCAGGATTAACAGTTAACCCCAAAAAGGTAAATTTTGCAGTCCCACAATTTTCGTTTTTAGGTCACATCGTGAAAGTCAACGGAAAGGTAAGCATAGACCCCGAACGAACCCGTGCAATCAGTGAATTTTTACCCCCGCTAGATGCAAAAGGTATAGCCCGATTTTTGGGAATGGTAAATTATTTCCACAAGTATATTCCCCATCTTGCCGAAATAGCAGCACCGCTGAATGCCTTAAGAAAGAAGGGAGCGAAATTTGAATGGACTGCACAACACCAAAATGCGTTCGAACAACTAAAAGAAAGCATCATATCTCCCCCAGTATTACAACTAGCAGATTTTACGAAACCTTTCGTAGTTCAGACCGACAGTTCAAGTGTAGCTTTAGGTGCAGTCATCTATCAGGAAATAGAAAACAGTAGACTACCGATTAGTTATGCTTCATGAACATTGAATGACCAAGAAAAAAAATATTCCGCATATGAATTGGAATGTTTAGCCATTGTTTTTGCGTTTGAGAAGTTTAAACCCTTTCTAGAACATAAAGAATTCCTTTTGGAAACTGATAATCAAGCTTTATCTTGGTTACTGAATCACCCTAAACAGTTAGGACGTATTGGAAGATGGGTATTGAGGTTAAACTGTTACAACTTCAAAGTGCAGCATATTAAAGGTACACAAAACGTAGTCGTTGATACCCTGTCCCGTATGTTCCAGTTGCCCACTAATACTCCCGAAAACAAGGAAAGTCTGGAAACACCCATTGTTAACACCGTAATTACTGAATTCCCCCTTGCGTTTACCAACATTGCTCAATATCAACAACAAGACCCTCTTCTTAAACCGATTATAGAACAACTTGAGCAAGGAATTAAATCAGAGAAATATGTATTAAGTAAAAGCATACTATGCTACAAAATAGGAAATGGAAAGAAATTAAGGATAATCGCCCCTGATGTAATTAAGCCCATGCTGATGGAGTACTTCCATTCATCCACCATTGGAGCCCATATGGGAATCAATAAAACAATACATCGCATTCGTAAGGAATATCATTGGGACAATATGAACAGCGAAATAGCTAGTTTCGTAAAAAAGTGTAATTTATGCGCGCTCAGTAAACCGGCAAGAAACAGTCAGGTAAGCCAATTAATTTCAGAAATCCCTACTACCCCTTTCTCTAAACTTTATTTAGACTTTTCAGGTCCCTACCCACGATCTAAATCAGGTAATACTATGCTACTCATATGTGTAGATTCGTTCATCAAATTTGTTTGGATGTATCCCATGCGGCGAGCGTTAGCGTCGACGACTGTAAAAATATTACAGGAGAGATTATTTAAAGATTATGGTACACCTGTACGTATAGTGTCAGATAACGGACCCCAATTTAAGGCGAAGGAATTTAAGAATATGTGTTTCAAGTTAGGAATAGACCATATTACCAGGAGGGAGTATCGACCGCAAGGCAATATTGCTGAAAGGTATCTGCGAAACCTCAAATCTGCATTAATCGCCTACCATGCGAACGATCATACGTCTTGGGACCAGAACCTATCCTGGATACAATACGCCTTTAATTCAGCTTATCACGAAGGACATAAGTCTACCCCATTTGAGTTACTGTATAAATACAAACCAAACCACCCCTTGTCCACAAAATGGAAAATACATGACTTGCTACCTCCGCAAATAATGGATAAGCAGATTAAACAAATCTGGAATAAAGCTCGCGCAAATTTAAGAGCGAACTTAGAGAAATCCCGAAAATACCACGAGAGAAATATTCATAACAATAACAATTTAGTTAGGTACCAAGTCGGTGACTTAGTAATGTACAAGACACACCCGACTAGTAGTGCAATTGATAAGACCACCTCTAAACTATCATACCGATGGTGTGGTCCTTACCAAATCCAGAAGTACTTAACCCCAGTTACCGTAGCCCTGTACGAACCTGCGACTCGAGAATATGTACGAAGAACACATATTTCGCAGATAAAATTGTATGAAAAGGAAAAGAGGAAATAGCATCGCCAAAAATAAAAAGGTAATACTAGGTAGACAAGTTATCTTGTACCTCAGTAACCATGCTAAGTGTTAATCGTAGAATTGGGAATGAGGCTTGATCAACCTTAGATCCTGTTCAGCGAAAGATGAGCAAAATGAGTAGACAGCTGACCACAAAATGAGAAATTATTTAGAAAGTAACTCTATGAAGAGAGTAACCAAAACCCAAAGAAAGAAAAAACCGGTAGTAGATTTAAGTAATAGAAATAAGAAGAAGTTTTTGTGTTTTAAAATGTAGTCATTAAGTGTGAATTTTATGTAATAAAAAAGGTAGTTTGTAAGAATATATATATATGTATATTGTTTTATACCCAGAAGAAATAAATGTGTATAACACATGCCAATAACTAAGTGAAAGAAAAAGGGAAAGAAGGAGAGAAATTCCACACAGTAACGGCAAGCATACTCACAGTACCCCACTTCCGAATTTTCCTTATTAAAATTCCCCCATGTCGATTTTAAGCGGCGGAGTATGTGACGATTTAAATGGTAAATTAATTTAAAAAAAATTAATAATAAAAATATTAAAAAAAACGGAAAGTAAGTAAGTACTTTAAATCGCACGATTAAGCCAAATACCCCTGAACTAACTCATAATAGTAATGAAAATTAAATTAAGAAAATCTAACTAGATAAGTAATTAAAATCTGAATGTAAAAGTTAAGAATAATACAGTTAACCCTTTAGTAAATTTATCATGCGTTGACCTGCCTATTCCGGACACAACGTGCATACCGAACCGGCAGTAAATTAGAAATATCTGTAAATCGTAATGTAAATAATGAATAATTTAAAGTAACAAGTAGCAGTAATAATAATCCCTGTAAACAAGATAAGTTTAGATAGTTTATTTTGTCATACCATAAGAATGTAATATTAATAATGAGTTGGAACTATTTTATGGCGGAGTACTCACTCCACGTCGTTGCAATCTACCTGTTGTAACAATGCAGGACTAATGATGCGGCTTTCAGACTGTAAACACCTCCAAGCGAGGGCTCTTCATAAAATGTTTTGTTATTCTTTTTGATTTTTAATTGAGTGTTAGCTACCACTAAAAACGTGGAGAGCTAGTTCTATTTATATATAAAATGTAGTGAGGAATTTGTTAAAGAAATGTGGTAATGTAAAAAAAAAGAACTCGTATATAAGGTGATGTCTCAAGTTAATTTAAAGACGATCTCTCGAATATTGTTCGAGTGATGTAATTCAGATATTAATGTAAAAAGAAGATGCAAACTCCAGTACTACGCTGCCAGTAAATATGTGACGTGCACAACTGCAGATACGGACGACACCACCTAAACAACACTTACCAGAACCGCTGAGGATCAGCCCGACTTCACGCAGCATAACTTCCATCTCCTCATTAATACACACAGAGGACTTTCACCGGAAACACTACCCAGATGACTACCCCGACTAACGGAGTACCGAAGATTCACACCCCAGGACACGGACAGAAAAAGCGTATCTGAGAGGTGACATGATACATGATCTGTTTGATCGTTTGTTTGACAGAAAACCCCTTTTAACTATTTCAGTATGAAAAAATTTTTATGTAATGGGATCTCTATATATATATCATTTGTTAATAAAGAGATGTCATCTTGTTACATATTGAAGTGAGTGCATAAATCAGTTAAAATACCTTCCCTTGTGTCATATAATTAGAGTAATTATTATTGTTCTAAGTGTTGTGTTGATTTTCAGTTTGTTACAACGTAGGCAGCCTGTATAATTGGCTAGCGTCAATTACCACGGGTTCCCTGGATTTATAGCGTAGCCCGGAACGTTATAAAATATAATAAACAAAATATTGTTCTTTAACCCTATTTTTACTCACATATTTTTTACTCACCTTCTCCAAAAATCATCATAAAACAATTGTGATACCTTATAACTGGGGAAATTTTGAGCGTTAAACTTTACTGCTTTGGCTTTTACCATAACCTTGTGTACCTAAACATGTTCCCAAGTTTCATTTAAATCCGTAATCCGCACTTCAGGTACTCTCCTTGTCAGTGCGGTTTTTATTATTTCGCTTGCTCGGAAAATTTTATTTATTCGTTCGAAAATGAGAATTTTTAAATAGTCGGGCATGGCCCCCCTCCGACAAGCGGGGCCTAAGGCTTTAGCCCCCCTTTATCCGACACCGGTACAAACACTACATGACCAAGGTATAATAATTTCCTCTTCTGAACGACCTCAACAGCGTCCGTTTTCCTTTCAATCTTCTCTAGACTTCAGCACGTTTGACTCGATCCACTCATTAAATTCTTATAATACGTCTGTAAAGCTACATGTCAAATGTAAAGCAGAGAAACCGTCCCCAATTTAAAAAGACTCAAATCTACTCAAGAGACCTTTCCAATCAACAGTAGGTTCTAAGTCCGTAGAAATCCTCAAACTTGAATCCTCAGGCGATTCTCGCGAGCAGCGTTTCCAGTTTTACAACTACAGTAGTTGCTGTTTCCATTCATCAGTAACTATTCAGTAAACGTACATCAGCACTGACAACATTTATGTGTCATTAACTACAGAAAGTACATAAAGGAAACCTATTAACCTACTAATTTAGACTGCAAGGGGCTATTCTGTTGCAACTAGGTTGGAAAGTTTTCGCTTGAGAACTTTAAATGACAGTAAAAATTTGTTTTAAAATGAAAGAGAAATAGAGGGGGAGAAAGAGAGAGAGAGAGAGAGAGAGAGAGAGAGAGAGAGAGAGAGAGAGAGAGAGAGAGAGAGAGAGAGAGAGAGAGAGAGAGAGAGAGAGAGAGAGAGACAGAGACAGAGACAGAGAGAGACAGAGAGACAGAGAGAAAGACAGACAAACAGGCAGAGAGTGAGGAAAATAGAGTCAACGAAAATAAAGCCAACGGCTATTAAAAAATATTACGACCTAGTAGAGAGTTTTTACTGTCAGCAATTAAATAGTCCGAGTTTTTTAAATTTAAATTTGATAATTATAGTTCAGTTATCAGTACAGGCCGTTATTATGAGTTTATCGTCGGGTGACGTTTTAATACTAGCAAATAATATAATTATTGTGTCACAAAAATTAATTTTTTATTACTTGCTGTTTAATATTTTCGATGGAAAACATAAATATTCAGTCATTTTTAATGTTTTCATTACTAGTGCTGTCGATCTAATAATTTCTTTAAGAATTGTAAATACGAGCAATAAAAGGTTTGTTGTCTTCGACCATTGCGTTTAAAGGGAGCCACACCTGGCACTTCGCATCGTTTGTTGTTGCATGGCTTTGTTGAGTCTGTCCACGACCCAATGTAATGTATAATATTTTTGCTAATTTTGTAATCTTCTTCTTCTGCTTCTTATTGTTATTATTTTGACACTACAGACCGAGATGTTTCTTGGAATTCACAAGTATCAGAGTCCCTTTGGTCCTACGGTTTGCAGTCAGTAATAAAAAAATATAGAGAGGTCCAATAGTCCTTAATAAATTCTTAACAGCTGTCGATTACAGGACGGAAGGAGCGAGAGTTGAAATGCTTTTTGCTGGAGAACAGCACTTCTTGATTAGCAGGATTACGCTACTGAACTCTGCGAAACTGCCCACCTAGTAATACAAGCCATCACCATCATCATCTCCAGCAAGGATTAAACCAAGGATGGTTTGTGCCGGTCTCAAGCAGCTGGACTAGAACTGGTCACTCCAACGCTACTGAACTCTGCGAAACTGCCCACCTAGTAATACAAGCTATCACCATCATCATCTCCACCAAGGATGGTTTGTGCCGGTCTCAAGCAGCTGGACTAGAACTGGTCACTCCAACGCTTCTTCGGACGGCCCACGTCTCTCCGTCCCTTCGGCTTGTTATGCCATGCGGCAGTCTCCGTCCGGCTAGTCCTTATTTCAGGCACTTTAGCAGTGAATATGTCCCCTGGATATGTTACTAGCATATCGCAAGGTAAGACGTACGATGGGCCTGCCACCTTCAGGCTTAACGTCCAGCCCGATTTTCTGTCTGCGTGTTCTCCCATAAACTGGCTGTCTTACCAGATTAAAGAGACCAGTTTTCCCTGTTGAGATATCCATAACGATCTTTAAGGTGGTGGTTTCTCCTTGCCTCCCACATCCTACGTCGTTGAGCAATGGAAGGTCATCCGCCTTTAGGGGCAGTTTCTCACCCCAAGGACAAGACGGTGCCCTAACCTCTACTTGACAATGACAAGTAGAGGAAGGACAGCTTATACCGGCTGTCACTCGGTCTCCAGAGCTGCATTAGCCACCTGTAGGTGTTGCCCATCCCCCACCACTTGGAGGTGCGGCTGGATATTTCCCTTCATCAAGGAATGAGACCGTAAGGCATTACTCATCCTCTCCAGTACTGTGGGGGGACACTGAAATTGATAATGAGAGAATTAATGCTTATATATTGTTAACATTTCTCAAAACTTGTACCTCGAATAACCACGTTTCTAGTTATACCGCTTTTAGACAACCCCTTGACACCAAGCTGAATAATTACAATAGTCTGCAACAAAAATAACCAGTTACAAAACTTTATACTTTCACTATCACTATCCATTCGGTTAAGATGTTTCAATCATTTCATCCGACACTGGGCAGTCTTATAGAATATACTTATAGGTAATACTCAGTTATTGACGTATTTTTGCATTTGTTCTGCGACATTGCAAAATAGGATATGTCTCACTAGGAAGAGAAAATCAAGAAATAGAAAGTAAAAGAAAGAGTAAAGAATAAATAGCATATTTTTTTGAAGTGATAGAATAAATTACAGTAAGTTAATAAGTAAGGACACAAATGGTAAGCAAAACATCAGAAGTACGAGAAAAACTACAAACGGAAGATAATACACTGTGTAGGACGTAAGAAATGGTAGCTTACGATACGTTTGTTTTGGTGCTTCTGAAGTAAAAATGAAAAAGTATAATTTAAAAATTATCTGGTGGTACGATTAGACAGCGCAGCGACGAGAGTATTTTGTGTTTTTATTCTAGTCGTTATAGTCAGACAGATTTCACTAGAGCCCGTGGAGTGACTAAAGCAACGGAAAATAATGTAACTACTACAACTAGTTTTAATTAAACTGTCGCGCCTCACGTGGAAACAGAGGTGATTAAAATAATGCCCCGACAGTACTGATCCCCCAGCATAATGGACCTGAATTATTCATTTGCACTTGATTAAATTATTTACATTTTTCTCTTTATCTGTTGCTGCTGAATTCCATCGTTTTCATCCGCCGCACCTTCATCTTTCCTCGCCTCGAGGAATAAAGTATTGTTACGACGGTCTCACTATGGTACAGTGGAAACCAAAATACAAGACACCAATAAAGTCACTAATCACCAGCTTTAATTAGCGCAATTAACAGTTTGTAACCAACAAGGCTATCCTCGTACAACAATTAAAGTTAATCTGTCCACTCAAATAATAATGTCAACTATAAAGAATTTCGCACTATAATCACTTTTTACTAATACACCACTTGAAACACACTGTGTAAATCGCCCGAAGTAAACTCGAACCTCACTTGAATAGATCGCCTCTTCAACTGAAACTAAGCGTCGCTGAATGTGTATGTTTTTACCCCGCTGAGATTCCAGAATAATCCATAATACGCGTCAATACTACTTAGAAAAGGCTAGAGCGTAATTGCATGCGGCCTTGAACACAGTGCGCGCGGACCGGTGGAGTCTGGAACAGTCTCGTTAACGCATGTTAAGAATCACGTACGCACATAATGTTACAGCTGGGCTCTGCAGGGATAGCCGAGAAACGTGTAGAACGTTCTGTAATGACGTAACAGTATTATACGTATCTTTGTATGACATTCAGCAATACGTACAACGGTAATGATTTGTACACTTCTTCTTCTTCTTCTTCTTCTTCTTCTTCTTCTTCTTCTTCTTCTTCTTCTTCTTCTTCTTCTTCTTCTTCTTCTTCTTCTTCTTCTTCTTCTTCTTCTTCTTCTTATTCTTCACTGCGTGACGTATCGATATTATCCCGTGTTTATAGCATCGAAAATTTAGCAACAGGTACAGTTACTGGGAAAGTACCATCGGGTCAAACACCGGCTATATAATTCACGTTAAAAGCTTGCACGATAGCAGAAGCGTGGCGTCCATGTAACCGCTGTTTCCGGCGGCAACAGTACTGGAAATAAGAGAAAATAATACTAATTATATCACAGAATAAATACTTTAGTTATTGAATAATTTGAAATTTGAACAATATTAATAGAGAGACTTGAAGAAAAGCGTAGCATTGCTTTCGAACTGCTGGGCACTTGCACCGTCTTGTGTTGTCGGCTCAGACATCGGCAATGTTTAACTGCGTACGGTCATTGACCTCGTAGTACTTGTAACTGTACAAACTGTGGAAGGGGGGACACATTCGTTTACTCAATGTGTTGCTGCTGTATAAACCGACAAAACCCTCAGTTGGCAGCGATGTTCGTTTTCCGAACTGACGTGCAGGAGATACCTATTTGTGTTTTGGTCGTTTAGTCATGTGTTTTATTATTTCTAATTCAATTATTTGTGTTCTGATTTATTCTGTTTAAGTATAATGAGAGCGAGATCCCGTTGAACCGGGACCCTCTTCTTTTCCCAGCGAATGATAGAAAATGTTCAAAAAAGAACACTTGCTACAAGAAAAACTTCGACTTAATATTTAGGTTAAGTTTTAGGACTGTACCAACCGGCAACAGGTGTTATGTACCCACGCCATGCCACTGTGATTAACAACAGGCCCATTCCTCCTGTTAAATACGGGTTATAAACTTTTTTTCTGTATACATTATTGTAAATATTTAACCAGTTATATATAGCTTAATGATAAAGCGTACAGAGACCTGCGCCCTTCCAGCGGGACGTAACTCCTATTAACGTTTGGTCGACCACTGAGAGCTTGTTCGTCTCTATCTAATAATAGATACTTCTGTATACCCAGATTACCTCATGATTCCAGTCGCTTTCGCTGTCCGACATCAATCCGACGATACTGTCGGATGTGAATTTTGACCCTCCAGAGATTGTCCTCATCTTTCCAATTGTCACGGGCGAAAACTTGTTGTGAAGGTCGGATCAGCCATACACACAGAGTACCCAGTCTGGCCTACCTGCATATCTCTTGTAAACGTAAGCTTGGAATAAAACGGTCTTTTTAAAAACTACGTTAAATCTAATCGACCTGTCTACGTTCCGGTAGGATACCAACCCCCCACCCCAAAAGAGATAACAATTTTTTTTAAATAATAAATCTCCCAGCAAATGATAGAAGAAGCACTAAAAAGAACACTTGGTAGAAGAAAAAATTCGAATTAATTTTTTAGGTTAAGTTTTAGGCCTATCATAACCGGCAGCAGGTGTTATGTACCCACGCCACGCCACTGCACGATAGTTATACTAAATCTCCGTAACAGACGCTATACGTAATTTGTACACAAAGATGGCTCTCTGAGGGACAAGCGGAATATTCCCCACGTGAGTAATTTGTTGCTTGTAAAGTTGTCGCTCGGGTTTCACTAAGTCACCGTTGATAACGCAGGACTACGACGGTACCGTAACTGTCGTTATTATTGCTAACTCAACATTATTCTGAATATTTCACGCAGATCCCGTACCGACAGATTCGTAACTCTCGATTTAAGCTAGAAAGTGCGGGTCGCTCACTAGAGTGGTTGCCAAGCAGCGTTTCATTTGTCTCATAATAACAATCGTAAAAGGAATAGTAACACTAACGTACTAGTTTCTCGCATTAATCACGACAGTTAAATGTGACGCCAACTTTGTTGTGCTTACTTGCTGAACTGCTACCTGTCATGCTCCGGACGAGGCCTTTCAGTGTCTCCACCATTCTTCTTCTTCTATGGAGTCACAGTTCGAAGTCGAACCTTGGCCTCCATAATCATTCGCCTCCATTTTCCCTGTCCTTGGCGATCGATGTCCATCGTTTTATTTTAAGTAAATTATCAGCATCCCTCGCCACTGCGTTAATCCAGCGTGTCTTGGGTCTTCCGACAGGCCTTCTACCCTCGATTTGACTAAACAGTACCTTCCTAGGTATTCGGTTGCCTTCCATCCTAATGATGTGTCCTGCCCATTGCAATCTATGCAGTCGGGTGGTGGTGGCCGGATAATTGTCTTTATATAGCTTGTATAGGTTCTGTGACGAATTCTCTATATCCCATTGACTTGGATTGGTGCATATATTCTCCCCAAAATTCTCCTTTAAAAGAATTGACTATGTTAGCGGCTTGTTTGTTCAGAGTCCAAGTCTCATAACTTTATAAATCATAACTTTATATAATGTGACCTTGGACTGATGGTGGATATTCCTTGTCTTGAATATAGATGTCAACGAAGCATATGATCTATTTGCGGCGTGTATCTTTATCCTTACTTAATTTATTTCTTCACTGTCTTCTGCCAACCAACATCCCAAATATTTAAACTGATTCGGTCTCCACCATTATCAGGACCCCACGATCCTAATCCACGATGGTGGAGACACTGAAAGGCCTCGTCCGGAGCGTGACAGGTAGCAGTTCAGCAAGTAAGCATGACAAAGTTGGAATTACAGAGACTTCTAAATCGAATAACAAGATGAAAGTTTAATGCCACTATAAAGAACACAGGGAACAAATAGGGGCAAAACACAACACTATAAGATCACTTCTTGTTATGTGGTAGGGCCTGTCTACAGTATCCAAACAAGTTAAAAGCGTACTATATCAGACCATTGCCGTAAATACGAGCTGCTCCTGGAATAAGGGTGAGAGTCTAGCTTGAAGGTTGGACCGCCTCCATTTTTTTCAGGAGAAATGAGAAATTCACGATTCTTCATATATAATTCTATAAACACATTCTATAATTTCTTTGGGCCTCAAGTAAATTCTTTACTTTTTCAGTAAGCGAAAGTGAAGTATAAGGGTAGAAAAAAATACGGAGAAACACTGATTTGAAAATATTCTATCTTTAATAAGTGTTTTTTTTTTAAATTGAAGGTAATAAATCTCATGTTATTATGAATCACTTTAATTCTAAATCAGCCTTTCAGAGGACATTTTGAAAAACCCGGTTTTGTTACCCGTTCGCACTGTTGTTTGACGGTGTTGACCCAGGAATGCTTCAAGCAACGTAGAGCTCGTGTTGGAGTACGTTATTTTTTATGTAAAATCTTGAATAAAATCTTCTCGTTTTTCCGATTTAAAGTCAAGAAACTACTAGAGATGTTGGACAAGATGAATCACGACACAGACGACCCTGTAAAGGGAAGAATGGATCATCCTGTTATGGCTTCGTTTTCTGGCGAGTGGGTAATTGTTTCGGTAAGGCTGCAACTACCTACGTTATTTACTGGATGTCGAGTGATTGTAATAATTGCTGTGTTTCTTAATAGCTCTGAGGGAAGGGATTCGTTCTCGTGACTTCTAGTTCCAGTTTGAAGTTACTGTTATAACGGTAAAACTGATCGTCGTATGGTACAGTGCAAAACAAAATACAAGACACCGATGAAATCACTAATAACGAGCCTTAATTATCAAAATTAACAATTTGCAATCAACAATTCAAATCTCAATAATTATTTGTTTTATAATACTTCTGAGTGTTCGTGATTTCTGCGTAATTTTTTCAAAATGTTGAATAAATCTAAAGATCATGCTCGAAGTCAATCTGAAAATCGCATGAGGATTTGTTTATTCTGTCTCAAGAAAAACGGAAAAATGATAAAAATACATGGCGCTCTTAGGACAAAATTGAAAATGTTATAGAATATGATCATGAAAATAATCGTCTTCCATCAGTTGTATGTAGAGCCTGTAAAATAAATGTTTACAGATGTGTTAATATTAACAATAAAACAAGTATAAAGTTACCAGACTATTCGCAATTTCCGATGTATACACGACAATATGAGATCGAAATCTGCAAAACTTTGTGAGTGTAGTTTGTGTAAGTTAGTGAGGAAACCAGAACATCCTAATTTTTTAAAAAGCATTCAGGCATCTGGTAAACAACCTAAAAGATTGACAAAGAAAAAGTACACAAAGTGTCTTTTAGAACTTTCACGAGGAAAACAACATATTTGTAATTCTTCAAACCACTATAACAACTTGAAAGAACACATGAAAAATGCATTACCACCTGAACAAAAAAATTCAGAACACTTAATATGTGAACTGATAAAACATATTTCTATAAAAAAAATCTAATAATACACAGAGATGTTGGGAAAATAACTTTATCTCAAGTGCATGGTAAGCAACTGACGATTTCTGTTAATTCACAACAACCAAGCAATTTAACGCAACAGCAAATTACTGCCGAAAATATGTCAAAAATAAAAACCAATTTTTCTCTTTCCTCCAAAATGATTTGTGGGATTTCTTGTGCTATTCGCGTTGCTACAAAGAATCGCAAAATGTTCTAAGTAAATTTGACACAGAAACTGATTACTTAAAATAACACGCTTGATTCATACTTTGACGTCAAAAAGTGTAATTTTGTAAATGCCAAAGATAATACAAACAATAATGTTATAGAAACTGTAGTGTTCTGTAATAATTTAAAGGTATTAATTGAATATGTAAAAGGAAATAGTCAACTTGAGCAAGTCCATTTGAAGTTTGGGATAGATGGTGGTGGAGGTTTCTTGAAAGTCTATCTTTCGGTTCAGTCAATTTACAAATCGAAATGAGAAAGTGACATCCTCCTTCGCCAGTCCTATAACCAAGGTGTTGCAGCTAAAAGTTTAAGGATTCTGGAGTCAAAAAGTTATTTTTACTGGGGTTGGCGCCATGTGCGCAAGAAAGTTATTAGAATTTTTTAATGCTATGGTCACTTTTAGGTATCAACGATTTAAAGGAACTGTTGCCACAGACTTGAAACTTGTAAATATGCTAACAGGTATTATGTCACACGCAAGCAGTTTTCCTTGCACATGGTGTACTGCATTAAAAGACAAATTAAATGTGTATGGTGCATATAGAACAATTGGGGATTGTTTAGAAAATTATGATGCATGGGAGAAAGCAGGAAGTAGTAAAGGAAACGCTAAACACTATAAGAACTGCATATATCCTCCGATTATTTCAGGTACTGAAAACACTGAAATAATTGATACAATACCGCCACCGGAACTACACTTAATGATTAGTGTAGTTAATATTATATTTAAACACATGTTAATCGAATTCGAGGAAGATAGTTTGACTTGGGCCAAGCCATGCTGTATTGCACAAGAGATAACTCACGGAACTCCTACTTTTGCAGGCAATTCTTGCAAAATCCTCTTGGATAAAGTGGACGTGCTGCGCGCAAAACTGTAATATTGGTTGTTTGAAATATGTCAAGTGTTTAAAGGATTTTCAAGATGTTGTCAATTCTTGTTTTGCTACAGTTCCCAATCCAAAGTTTGAAGAGTACATAATTCAATTCCACAAGAGTTACGTCGATTTGAAAATTAATATTACTCCGAAAGTTCATGCAGAGTTTTTTTTTCATGTCCCCTATTTCTGTTCAAAAATGCACAGAGGACTTGGTTTGTTTAGTGAACAGACCATGGAATCTGTGCATTCTGATTTTAAAAAAAAACATGGCCTAAATACATAGTTAGAAGTATCAACCCAGCATATGCGGTTACATTGCTGAAAGCCGTACGCGAGTACAATAGTTGTCATATTTAATATATAGTTGTCATGTTTTCTACACATTAATATTTGTACAATTTAATTTCTTATAGCTAAAAACTTTATTTACACTGTACTTGTAATGTAAGTTTACATGTCTAATAATTGTATATACTTTGTTCTGGAAATATTATTATTTATTTTAGTCAATTAAAATAACGTAACTTATACAGCGAAAAAAATAAATAAAATTAGTCATACATATACATTTTTTGTTATTGAACTTTAAAAACAATAACTTTTAAGAGTGAAACTAGTTTCAAGATTTTTAGTGCCTGTTGCGAGAAATATTATACAAATATATCAAATTTTCAAAAATACGTGAAAGATGTATTTTTAACTGTTAAAATTGACGTTTTGAAAAAACGGCTGGTCGATTAAAAAAAAAAAAAAATAGTCTTAAGTTACAATAAATACATCCAGAAATCAAACAAAAGAAAAAAATCCGAGGTGCTTTGACCTTCGATTTCAACTTGGTTCAGGACCCCTGTGGGAAACTTTTCTTGTCTTCCACGCTAAGCTTCTGTAGCCTGCGGTATGTTATGATTAGAAAAAATGATTAAAATATGTTCGGAGCTTGTACGTGGACTTGGCCTTGATATACAACGATTATGATATGTCACTCCCTCGCGAAATTAAATGTTTGTCCGTGTTAAAAGTTTCCCTGTACATGCTTACATTTCATTAAAACTGAATCGTTATAGGTCCGCCAGCCTTTCCTGAACAGTAATCTGCATGAATGAGCCCCACTTTCAAGTACTGTATAGGTAAGTTATCTAGAGAGAAGAGAGGGGAGATGACGCTTAACGTTCACTGTCTCACTTCCATATTATTTCCCTCTCTGTCACACACATGCTTCCGTTGTTCTCGCCAGTCTTGTTACAACCGATGTTCACGCTATGAAACACTGCACAAAACTGTTCTACGCATGTGCGCGCAGTGTTCAATTTACATCGTCCTGCCTCTACCAATCCTTCACCGGGGGGGGGGGGGGGGCTTTGGGCTCTGCACTCTAGGGCGCTCAGAGCGGCAAAAACCATACCCACTGAGACAGATGTCTGTAATAGGCTTCTAAGGCTGGGTTTACACATTGCGTTTTTCGACGGCCGTTGCTGCGGTAGGGCCAACGGCCGTTGATTTTTCTCCTTGTTCCCACATACTGCGGTACCGCAGTGCGGTGGGAGAAACCTCTCCCTACCTAGTCTCGTCTTACAACAGTCAGTCTGTACATTCCTGTGCTTTCGCTTGCATACAGTTATGAACGCGTATAAAAAATGCTTATTAGTAGTGTGCATAGCAGAGACATCAGGTTTCCCAGATGAACCACGGCCAGTAAGAAGAATGCAAGCAATACTTTCCATTTTTCCACAAGTCCTCCAGCTACTTCCTACCAGCACTTTTCTTTTACAGTTAGGTCTTTAAAAAGGTTGTGGCTTTTGTCCCAAAGCGGAGGTTGGTCTTGCACTAATGCTATTAATTTGTCACAATCCATGGCGAAGAAACGTTTAAAGTGCGTAGGAAGTGTGTCACCGACTGTGGGACCGGCTCCGTCTGAATCTTTGTGTTCTGCCCTTCAGTTCAACGGTGGCGTTGACGTTGACGCCGCAACAACTCTCCGCCACTCTGCAGTAACCGTGTTGACTCTTCTGCTCCGTTACCGCACCGCAACAACGGCCGTCAAAAAACGCAATGTGTAAACCCAGCCTAAGGTTGAGATGTTCAGTTCACAGATCTTCCTAGGGTATTTCATAACGCTTAGTTGATGGGGCCGTAAAACTCGTTTATCCGAATTTGATGGGGCCGTTTTGGATAAACGAAATTTCAGATAATCCGAAACTTCTACTTAAATAATAATAGGCTACATATGTAAGTACAGTAACTTTATTTAATAATAATAATTAAAATTACTTACAGTTTGCTGGCTGCCCGATCTCGAAGTCGTTTCATTTTTAGAAGTTCTGCAGGGGAAGTTTCAATGTTTACATTCATGTTTATGTTACTTTATGTGTACAATATATGAACATAATACTTTATGTTCGAAAATCCGAACAAATTGATAATTCAGAGTACCCCTAATCCCAATTAGTTCTGATTATTGACTTTTTACTTTATATCACGTGGAATCGCTTGTATATACTATTAAATATAGATTATAGCGACAGAAATATGCTTTTGTGTGTTTTTAAAATTACTAAAAATTGTTTCTGATAAACCGGATTTTTGGATAAACGCGATTCGGATAACGAGTTTTTAGTGTAATTAAAAAAGGGTGCCAACGAGTGTGACTATTTTTTCATTTATAACTTAACAAAATAACTTCATCCTACATTTATTTAGTATCTTCATTTACAGGTAAATAGAGATAATAAAAGTACGCTTACCGTTCAAAAACTAGAGAAATGAGTTTAATAAACTGAGAGAGAGAGAGAGAGAGAGAGAGAGAGAGAGAGAGAGAGAGAGAGAGAGAGACCGACATAAAAGTTATTAAATATTTACAATCATTAAACACTAAATTTGACATAAAATTGCAAAAGTATAAACAACAAAAGCGAAGTACAAAGAGTAAATTTCATATTCAAAGAATTCCCTATTACCACGGCGTATATTCATGTACAGTATACTGTAGATCTTAGTTTACTGCTGTATCGTAACAAAAGTTATGACAGTTACAGAAGTTTATACATATATAGGTATACCGATATCCCTGGAGATTCTACAACAACGACCAAAAGTTAGGCTGTAATTTTCATACGTCGGATTTTATAAGTTTGTAACAAATAACACCTCTATATATGGGCGAAGACGGAGGTTTTATATACCTTTGACATTTAGAAGCAGGCACATCAACGGAAAGTCGTTTTTTATTACACTGCTTTAGCTAAAGTCTGGCAGATGTTGAACAACATCGGCTTTTTATTCAGTTGTTAAAAATATGATATTTATAATTTTACTCAAATTGATTCTTCTTCTTCTTCTTCTTCTTCTACCATGATTTCGAAGATTCGAGGCCGACATTATGACAGCCGACCTGTTCTGATACCGTCAGATTTCCACGTTCATTCTTTCTGCTGGAAACATCTTTATCCGTTCAATCGTACCTGGTTCCAGATCGTATACAGGTACCTTTTCCCTAACAATTCTTGCATTAATCTCATTGTACCGTCGTATTCTTGTCTTCACTTTCAGGCATTAGGTCATAGACCTGTTGCGCCCTCCGGCCGTGATAGAACTCACGCCCCACCCCAGCCAGAGAGATATTAGCCAACCTTTAACCCACGCCCGGGAGCAAGCCGTGCGGGGGGGGGAAGAGTGTTGTTTATGTGTGTAGTATATTGTGTGCCCTTGTTACTTATCTGGCCCGGGCATGCCAGAGAAGACGTACGTATTATTTGTCCGCGTACGTGCGGGTAGACGAGCAAATCGAGCCGTGACCTTGACTCGATCTCACCACATCGACAGCACAGCAACGCTCTGATTGTGAGTGAGAGACGCTACCACTGTGCCGGCTCGCCTACAACCGTCTACCCGTCGTACTCCGTACGACCGTACAACCGTACGTCGTACTACAATTACCGTCGTATTCATATAACTATTATGTCTAATACGACCAGGATGTTATATCTAATAACGAAGGTATTTTACAGAGAGCGTTGCACAATCTTCATACAATAATTAAGAAATATACAAAGTAATTTAATTTTATCTGTTGAAAAGTCTAAAGTAATGGCTTTTTGTGAAGCATTTCAAAAAAAGAACAAAAATAATGATTGAAAATAGACCTATTGGACAAGTTTCAATTGTGAGGGAATATAGACAGAAATGGTTTGGTCATGTAGAACGTACGGACCCATCAAGGACATCACACGTAATGTGTGCCTAATATAGGCCTGTACCTAAATGTAGATATCTGGGATGGCCGATGGAAAGACGGACAGATCACTTGTAACGGCGGACGACGTAATAGGCCTAGAGCCTTATAATTGAGAAGAAGAAGAACAACAACATTGGTTTATCGATTTCTAATGTAGCAGTAAGTTTATTGTTTTAGAAAAATTAGATCACGGATCGCCAGCGTCCGGTTTTCAATATTATTTAATATTTTAAAATATTCCCCATCTACAATTTTATTTTTAAATCTCAAATACATTCATAATTTAGTTAGAATAAGCCAACTCTAATAAGTGACTGCAGTGTTACCAACATACTGTATCAAGATATATAGGAGCTCACAATGTTGCCACCATACACACGTGAATGAAAATTGTATTTTACTTACAAAATACAATACAGAATTAACACTTTTTAACTGCACTGATGTCTGAGCAAATTGGAAAACAATTAAAACTAAAACAGGCAACATTTGTTATTCGTACGGCAACTTTAAATAATTTGGCAAGAGATTATATATATAATCTTTCCCTTTCCATGTGTGGTTGACAATTACCCGTTTACTCAAAAACGTTAGTTTCTTTATTTTAAGTGTCACTTTGTTATAAACATTGTATATACTCATTAAACGTTATGTTTACCTCAACCATGACTTTTATTCATTTCAGCAGTAAACTAAAAATCAAAAACCGTTGTCACTTAACCTCACTAATGAAAACAACACGTATTTTCGCTTTGCATTCGGTAATAGTTAAGAAACAATGAGTACACTTTTTCTTCTCAACATCGTAAATATCGATACAACCGCATATTTAAAACATCGAAAATGTAGTGAAAATGAACGGATAAAGTTCCGATGACGCTAAATAGCGTTGTTTATTTACTTGTTACTGTGGTAATTAATTCTGGTCTCTATGGTGTTGTTTGACATTTCTATACGCGTCAACAAAAGAGCATAATTAAAAGGGCCTGAATCGTGAGAACGGGGCAATACATAAACCTCATGAAAGTCTGACAAGTGGGGCAGAGGTGATGAAATGACAGTGCTGACAGTGAGTGTAGAATCAGAGACAACGATCAGCCTCAAAGCTCAGTAAACAAATTGAAAATACGACTTTGTCAATACGATAGGATATTTTATTGTTACCGGCCGAACCCTATCTGTACGGTCGCCACCCCTTACTGTTTGTACAGAACAATTCCATTTACGCTAAGGTCAAGGCCGACATACAAACAGGGAGGTTTATTACTATCACCCTTTAAAAGGATTAACTTTCGTCTGTCCAGTTAAATGACTGTCGATGCCAATCGATTACATCGATAAATGTAGTCGAGCGAGCGACAGTTTAGTTTGGCCGTGGATTCAATCGCCTCGATGAGAACGCGCGTGTGGTCAGTGTCAGGTGCATTGACAACAACCCAGACGTACTCTAACGTTTGGACACAAACCTATGGATCCGTTTGTTTACTGCCATTGTAATAAATAATTTAAATCCTCTCTGAATACAACCAGACAAACATAGTTTTGTTGTTTTCAAAATAAAAATGGAGATGCGAACACTATGTAAACGACTATTGATGAAACGTTATCCAGTTTTTATGAATTCATTTTCCCTGTGTACACAGATCAGTCGCATTGATTCCAATCCAATCTGTGTCGCTCGTTACATTGCCTTAAATTATAAACGCGGAATTCATACATATAAAAATTGTTTATCATTAATTTATAAATTTTCTTCTATAAGATTTGATGTTGTCTTACGTAGTATAGAATCCTTCCTTCCTTTCCCTGGCATTACAATCCAGACTGGGTTTTAGTCTGCTCAATTACTTTCTTCCATTCCGCCCTCTCATTACACATCCACTCGCATGCATACACCTCCACGCCATCCAACTATCTCTTTCTGGGTCTGCCTCTAATTCTTCTTCCTACCGGTCTCCAATCTGCAATTCTCTTATTGTCATCCATTCGCCTTACATGGCTCAGCCACTCAAGTCTCCTACTCTTAGCAAACCGGAATATGTCGGCTCCCTGAATCAGTTGGTCCAGTTCACGCTTTATTCGAGTCCTCCAATAGCCATCTTCAGTTTGTAGAGGTGCAAATATTTTTCGCAAGACTTTTCGTTCAAATATTCTTTGATGTTGCTCATCTGTGGTGGCTAATCTCCAGCCTTCACATCATATGTTACACCGGTCATATACTCCTAGAACGTTTGTATATAGTCAGCTTAAGTTGTTTGCTTAACGTTCTGAATTTGAAAAGGTTTTCGTAGGAGTAATAACACCTGTTCCCACGTACGATGCGGGACTTTATTTCATTTGCTGCAAGAGTTGTTCTGAGCAATTTGTGAACCTTACAGTTTTATAACATGCAGCTCATTTTTTGTCTGTGTTGTTATTGTTATTTCGTTTACCGACGTAATCCTCAAGGATTAAATACGGGAAGCACGCTCCTAGAAAAACCGCCTTCGCCTTGATTAAGAGACGCTCTCTCAAATAAAATTTGTTCCTCATGGCCTAAATAAAAGACAAAGAGACTTAAAAAGGAAGAAAGGTTAATAATAGTGATAAAAAACGATGTTAAGAGAGGAGAGACAGTTGACTTCAATTAATTCCAGGGACAGGTCTGGAACACGAACGATTGGGGGACAACTGCGCTGTGAAGGTCTTGCCGATCTGCAGGACACCTTACGATGATAGTGTCCTGCACCTTCTTCTTCTTCTTCTTCTTCTTCTTCTTCTTCTTCTTCTTCTTCTTCTTCTTCTTCTTCTTCTGCACTACATGGCTTGGGCTATAACCCATTCCGACTTCGCTGAGTCTCTGATTTTTTGTTCCAGGGTCTTCCACGATCTCTCGTCCCCACTGGCCTATATTCAAACGCTTTTTTAGGAATATGACTGTCTACCATGCGTTCCTCATGGGACTTCCAATTCTGCTTGTATTCCTTTGTTCTATCCAGAACCGACTGTAACTTCAGGTCTTTCCTTATGCCATCGTTTCATAGGTAATCTCTCGAACTGCATCCCTTAACTGTTCTTTAAAATTTTATTTCCGAGGCCTGTATTTTTGAAATATCGTTTTACAAGAGTGTCCACGTTTCAGATCCATACATTACAGCCGGCACAGCCACGACCTTACAGAACGTTAGCTCTGTCTCTCTCTGCGTTTTATTCTTCAATAGTCGTCTTATTGTTCCACAGGTATAACTAAATTTAGTTAGCTGTCTCTCGACATCGGTGTCCTTCCTATATGAAATATCACATTCCAAATAACTAAATTTGACACCTGTTCCAAAACACTATTATCAAATACAATTTTTGCTCTTAGAGGGTTCTTGCCCAGGAAGGCCATTGTTTTTGTCTTAGTATTTGAGATCTTAAGGTTGTATTTCTGGCAGATTCTACGCAAGGTGTAAATAGACCCCTGTAACTCATTTTCACGCTTCCCTATAAAATTATTTGGTCATCTGCGTATTGTAATGTGCTAAGTTATCCCCTATAAAAATACTTTTTAAAATTTATTCTGTAATTCCAGATTCTCTATGTTGTACCGTAGCGTTATGAATAAAAAAAATCGAAATTGTAAACACTGCAAGTATGTCCAAATTGTTTTCCTCATATTAATGTGTGCAAAAGTATTGTTCAGGATTATTTTGTGCAATCCACTAACTCAAATTGCGGCCGGTAAGGACCAACCAAGAAGTGAACACTCTTCTGAATGAACCAGATATTGTAAAAATTATAAAACTTGGTAGCCTCAGGTGGCCTGGATATGTGAACAGAATGAGGGAGAATGAAATACCCAGAAAGGCACTGACAGAACAGATCTGTGGCACCAGGAGATTTGGTAGACCCAAACTACGTTGGGAAGACGGTGTGAACTATGATGCACGCCATATCCTTGGAACCCGAAACTGGAGAGCAGCTGCACTTGACCGGAACAATTGGCGGAAGCTGTTAAAGGAGGCCTTGACTCAGTAATGGGTTGTTGTGCCGCTGAAGAAGAAGCGCTTTTAACTGTTACCTCAGGTCACAATTTTGAAATTATTTTCGTCACCTTTTGAAAAACGCCTGCCGACACCTATTTATTGTAAAATATAGAAGAAATGTTCTTTCTTGAGAAGAAAGAAGACAATCACGTTTCTTCGCAGACTAATAACGTATTAATTTGTTTGAAACTCTACTTCATATTGTATAAGCAAGTCGAGGACGCGTATTAGTTAAGCGAAGACGTGCAGCATGTACAACCGTCGCTCTCGAGTTACGTCACGTATCGATTCTTCTTCAACGGTATTCTTCAAAGATCTAACAATATTTCTCACCACCGTTGCATTATAGTACAGTTGAAGAATCCTCGTTGTAGAAGTCCTCGTTCAACTCATTATTCAGTGGACCATTGTCCGTGTCTCGTTTGTCTTGTTTCGTTTGCATTGTAGTACAGTTGTAGAAGTCGTCGTTCAACTCAGTATTGAGTGGACAATTATCCGTGTCTCGTTTGTTTTATTTCATTTGCATTGTAGTACAGTTGAAGAATCCTCGTTGTAGAAGTCCTCGTTTAACTCAGTATTGAGTGGACCATTGTTCGTGTCTCGTTTGTCTTGTTTCGTTTGCATTGTAGTACAGTTGAAGAATCCTCGTTGTAGAAGTCCTCGTTTAACGCAGTATTGAGTGGACCATTGTCCGTGTCTCGTTTGTCTTGTTTCGTTTGCATTGTAGTACAGTTGAAGAATCCTCGTTGTAGAAGTCCTCGTTCAACTCAGTATTCAGTGGACCATTGTCCGTGTCTCGTTTGTCTTGTTTCGTTTGCATTGTAGTACAGTTGTAAAAGTCCTCGTTCAACTCAGTATTGAGTGGACCATTGTCGGTGTCTCGTTTGTCTTGTTTCATTTGCATTGTAGTACAGTTGAAGAATCCTCGTTGTAGAAGTCCTCGTTGAACTCAGTATTGAGTGGACCATTGTCCGTGTCTCGTTTGTCTTGTTTCCTGAAGTCCTCGTTCAACTCAGTATTGAGTGGACCATTGTCCGTGTCTCGTTTGTCTTGTTTCGTTTGCATTGTAGTACAGTTGTAGAAGTCCTCGTTCAACTCAGTATTGAGTGGACCATTGTCCGTGTCTCGTTTGTCTTGTTTCGTTTGCATTGTAGTACAGTTTTAGAAGTCCTCGTTCAACTCAGTATTGAGCGGACCATTGTCCGTGTCTCGTTTGTCTTGTTTCGTTTGCATTGTAGTACAGTTGTAGAAGTCCTCGTTCAACTCAGTATTGAGTGGACCATTGTCCGTGTCTCGTTTGTCTTTTTTCGTTTTGCACGAAGCACACTGCACGACAGTATCATTTTTTAATCGTTACTGGCTACAATCTCCTAATTATTATTTTCTTGCATATGAGCCACTGTGAAATACTTTTGTTTCAACTGGTTTCTCCTTTCTTCTCCTCTCTCTTTCTCCTCTCCCACATCTCCTTCATTCTTTATCGATGTGTCTCCCTCCTTTCGTCAGTCCAGATATCACCTGTCCTCTTCTTGGGGTTTTCCTGAAAACATTGGGCATTTTTTAATTAATTTTTGAGTGGCAAGCATTATTGAATGGCTTCTTGAGTAATCTGGAGTTGTCCTATGTCTTTTTCTGGTTTCTGAACCACGTATTGGGCATTTTGAGCTTTTTGAAATAGTTAAAAACCTTCCCTGTTAGTTTGTCAGGATTCATTCTTTGTACATGACCGTAGAAAGTAATTCTTCTTTTTCTAATTACTTCTGTGAGTTTCTCAACATGTGTGTACAGCTCATTATTGTGGCGTCTTCTGTACTGTTCTCCATTTTTATTGATCCCAAGATTTTTTTTTTTTTTAATTTTCCGTTCTGTGACTTTTAGTTCTAACATCATAATTTTCTTGCTCACAGTCAGACACTCAACTGCATAATGTGCTTCGGGGCAAATTGCTGTTGAAAAATGCCTAAGTTTAGTATTAATACAATTTTTTTGTTATTTTAATTAATATTTTATTTTTTGAATTAATTAATATCGTGGCTCCGTGTAGTCTTAAAATAAAGACAGCAAAATCTAGTGTTTTTTTTTTTTGGAAAAGCCAAATAATTTACTTTAAGTAAATAACAAGGCCTTAGTTAAAAGTTTGGATAAACATTGTTACGACGGCTACACCGGAGCGTCGTAAGTATAGTGGAAACGGAGTTACTGACACCAATGAAATCATTAAATGGAAACAGACATAAACAGCAGTTATAAATCAACAAATAGCGACTATTGTACAATAATTTAAATTACATTCGTCTAAAAACTACAATAAATGTCACCTTATTACAATTTCGCGCTAATAGCACAATGATCACTTCTTACTGAACCGCCACAATAACTCCGCACCGCACTTATAAAATTGCCAGGTGTAACTGAACTGCTTAGGCTGCCGCTGACGTTTATAGAGGTTCCAGAATAATCTTCCACTCTCTGAACGGCGTGCCGAGACTAATTTGCTTAGTTACAAACAATACGACAATCTGGAGTCTACGTCAAAGTCCGACCTCGAACATCTAGTCCGATAACTAGTCTAGAAATGTGTGGAAATGCAATCTCGTATTATCTAGAGCGTTACGTAGTTGTCCTGGTTTTCGAGGCTAATGTTTGAATTGTTAGTTGTTGATTGATACCACCGTATAGGGCAACACATGCATCGAACAAGTAAGTCATTTCAACTATCTTGGACGTGACATTACTTATGATCCAGATAGAGATATAGAAAATAAAGTGACGAATTTCACAAGAGTGTGTAGAACGATTTGGAGAACGTTGGGAAATAAAGTAGAAAAGAAACCCAAATAAAATATTATAAAACAATGGCAATACCTACACTACTATATGGTTCTGAAACTTGAGTCATAAAGAAAAAAGATGAACAGAAGATACAAACGGCAGAAATGAAATTTCCGAGATCAGTTAAAAGGTGTAATAGACGAGATCATATAAGAAAGAGGAGAAAAGAAGTGATTTAGATATTTTTTCAGTTAATGAAAAGATTAAAGAATACAGAAGAAAATGGATTCAACACATAGATAGAATGGAAGAAAGTAGAATACCGAAGATAGCGAAATATTACAACCCTAGAAGCAGAAGAAAAGTTGGTAGGCCTAAGAAAAGGTGACTGTGGAATAGTGTGCCGAGTCTAAGAAAGATCGGCGCGTGTACGGTATTTAACGTTTTCGCTAAAAGAAATATAGGAACGATAGTTGGCGGTAGCGTTTTGCCGTACTGTGTTTAACAGATATACGCAAACTATACTGTAATGAGGGTATTTAAGTGTGCCCGGTTAGTGCTGCGCTCTGGTGCTCGCCGCTGATTTCAAGTGAGAAAGCCGGAACAGGGTTTTCTAAAAATTGGCTTTTCCTGGTCGCCGTCCAATTAAGAACGCGTGGCATTTCTTCTCCGACAGAAAGGAGTTTTTAGTTGTACCATCTTCTTCATCTATGGCAGGCTAAACTAATACAGATCTGCGGGTCCCTCGCCGGAAGTCGAGGAACAGCTCCATCCTGAACAATTAACATCTAGACTCTCTCTCAACTTCATCTGCCGGAGGAGAATAGCGAGGACGAGCCACAAACACCCTATCATGTAGACCAGGAGACCACCGCTTCACACCATGCAATATATAAGGTGACACCAATCCATATTATTTTTACACAGTGTGATGTAACCCACTAGAACCAGTGGACATAGAGTCACCTCATTTTTAAATTCAGTTTGGGTCATATAGGGATAGAAGTTTCTTTGGTAGTTAAGTCGGGTCACCAGTTTAATCCTGTATAGGTGCATTTTCATGCAGACTTGAACATGCTCTTGGGACAGGTTGAGTTATGCACCATCTTGCCTAGGAACATGTCGGCCTTTGGGCCAAATTAATTTAGAAAGGTTATAAGGCTTTATGACACGTTACTATTTTCAAGACTTAACAAAATTTATCAATATTTAAATTCTTTTAATTGATTATGGGCACTTGGGTGTTCACTGTATTCTAATTATAATTACTCCAAGTCTAAGTGCTCAATGTGGGAGCACTTTATAATAGTATCAGGCACTATGCCAACTCTTGAATTTAGTATGTCCTGGGGCCACTGGTGTTACAAACATAATCTGTTATACACATTTAATATGTTATACACATATTAGGTATTAAGACCTAATATGGATATTTATAAATTGCTAATTATGTACCTCATGGGGTGGAAAAGGGTGTGGCAAGATTTAATGATAGATGTTATAATTGTCCTGTGTTGTGGAACGTGTATATGTATTGTATAGTCGTGTGTATTTTTGGGGGTTAGATATGTATTGTATATTCGTGTGTATTTTTGGGGGGTTAGATATAGGGCTAAAAGGAGAATATAAAACATAGATTTTATATAAATTTATTTTCAAAACCATTTTTAAAAGGAGAATATAAAACATAGATTTTATATAAATTTGTTTTCAAATACCATTTTTAAAAGGAGAATATAAAATATAGATTTTATATTTATTAATTTCAAATGACATTTTTAAAAGCAAAAAATATAGATTTTATATTTATTAATTTCAAATAATTTTTTTTTTTAAAGCAGAAAATCTAAATGTTATATTTATTGATTTTTGTAAGTAACAATTTCGAAGGAGATATAATGAGTTTAGTTATAATAAAAAGATTTTATTAGTTGTTAATTTTGTGAGTTTTAATTCCAAGTCCCGTCTCACTGGATC
Source organism: Magicicada septendecula (assembly GCA_034769895.1). Lineage (NCBI taxonomy): Eukaryota > Metazoa > Arthropoda > Insecta > Hemiptera > Cicadidae > Magicicada > Magicicada septendecula. The sequence continues at coordinate 6,346,315 of CM068371.1, forward strand.
CAGCGCATTTTTGGCTTCGCTAGGCTTTGGCCTAGTTTTAATTATCTTGTGGCCCCTCTTTAGGAAAAAAAAAATAAAATAAAATAAAAATTTTTTCAAAAAAAAAAACAAATTTTTTTTACAAGTCAAAGTTAAAGAGGGGTTACAATAGGAACAGGCCGCTAAAACCTAAAACCGTTAAGAAGATGATGATGATGATGATAATGATGGTGTTACGTAATTGTCTTTCACAGCAATATAAACTGAGACATCTCATCGAGCCGGCGCGGGGACGCCATACGGTATCCACGTTAACGCGGCTGTAAGCACCTACTGGTGAATCCTTCACGGAGTGCACACTGTCGTGGTGGAGAAAGTCAAGTAAATTATTACTTGCACACCCGCATCCTAACCCCTTTGGGGTGGTTAACACATCATTTCTCCGCACCGCAAGAAATTGGTGTTCATCAAGCTGCAACCCAGACAACAGACACACTACAGCGCCAAGGCGCCCCGCACAACTTCTGCGTGTCTACACAAATAAATCAGGATATGACAAATAAATTAAACAGGAAATATTAAATACAGTAAGGAGCCCCTTGAGTTGGAGGATTCGCTCCTCATTATTTTGAATGAAGTACATAAATTTTTCATAATAAAGAATCTTCTAACTGACGGAAAAAATTACTAAAATCCCGATCACTCTACTGTTTCTTTAGTAATATAACAATAGTAGAGCACACAGTCATTCAATAAACACGAAAACAAAACCTAAGCATTCGGATTTTGGGTTACAATTCCCTTTAGTCTGAGCTTTTAATTTCTTTCATGGGCACTAAGGTTCAAAATTTTAAAATGCCCAAAACTTAACATTGCATTTAGATGTCAGCTGAAATTCCCTTTAACTGGATACTCCACATGAAGTTTTGCAAAATTTTCACCCACTTTTAGATCCTGACGCATCGAAAAAATTTTAAATTTTCAAAAATTAACACTATACTCAGAATGTGGTTAAAATTCCTTTAATTTGTTACTCCAAATGGGGTTAATAAACTTTTTCATAATTTTGACCCTCTTACATTCTTCTTTCCCGTCCCTCCTATTTTTTGGGGGGATCGACCTAAAACTAGGGTTCTGCAAGGTAAAAGTGAGGACATGTTTTACGAATATAGTTGAAATGGTTTCATGCGTTGAAAAGTCAGAACAGAGACACAGAAAGACAGATACCAAACGGTCGAGTTTAAACCAAGAACTCGCCTTGCTCCTCCAATAATAAGCCCCCGAAATTGGAGAGTACATATTGGTAAGACATTCTGTCTGGTGAATGACGTATTTTAGCAAGCAATTAAGTATACAATTATTGACACACACACAACTACTCAGTATGTGTGGAAATATGAAAAAAGACTGACTAAAGCCAGTATCATTTTGATACGCAATAAAATATCTGAGAAGATCTTGAATTCGTCAAGTGAAGATCTGAAATAATGGCAACCGAGTAGAATGTGTTCGGAAATCTTGTCTGTCTGTACAAGGATCAGGGGCCTCTGAAACAACGTCGTGGTACTGAAAGAATCTTGGAACCATAAAATAAATTGGTATAGTGTTTGGTAGAGAAAAGAAAAAGTATGAAAATATTTAAGGGATAACTGTGTTAACGTACAAATTTATTTAGATAATGATTACGCTTTAATTACGTTGGATTAAAAAGTTAATTAAGTCCCAGTGACTTCATAGACTAACTTCTAACGGGATAATGTCGTTTGATAGATTCCGTTCCATCGTGTAGAGTGTAGACTTTAACAACAATTGGCTTTTTCAACAATATTTTCTCTTGTGTAAGATACGTTCTGTTGTTAGTAAACACAAATTAAAAATCGGTAATTTGTATTAACGATACATGACTTCCATGTTATAAGATTTATATTAAAAATTTTAAATATAAATTGAAAAATTTGACAAGTTTGACAAACTGTAATTAAATATTTCCACAGAAATCACTTCTTTGTTGCCGATAACGTAGTACACATATAAAAAATTATCCCCTTCCCCTTCAACTTCATTTTCATTTACAGAAAACTGCCCTCTCCCCCTTCAAATACCCTTTTCATTTATAGATATTTCATCTACCTTTCAGTGGATATTTCTACAGTGGAGTATTGTGACCTTCTTTTCAAGATACTTTATTCATCAAAATTAAGTACTTTACTCTTGTTAAAACGTAAAATGTTTAAGGTAAACTACCCCTCCCCCTTAACCGATCTTCACCAAAAAAAAGGTCTTGAGTCCTCTACAATTCGGGTACATATGCAAAAAATTAATTGATTCTCTTTGAATTTGCGGCAGTTATCGCTTGCCATAGAAAAATTTGTACACACAGACATTTTTCGGAAAATTACTTTTCTTCGTGTTTTGAGAGTAGTACAATCAGAATCAGCCCTTATCTCGAACAGATGACGCTGGGCCTTCTAATTTATCAAATGATGGTTTGTGTACTGGCTAAGAGACAGAAAACACTAGTGACCCCAAATGTAATTCAACAACCCTTTTCCTCGTCTTTTTGTTTTCCTTCTCTCACGCCCTCTCTCTCACACCCTTTACTTATCTCATTACTCTCTTCTGTGCGTTTCAGTTACTGAGAGATTAAGAACTAAGCGTACAAATGAGGAGTTGTAGTCAGACGAGATTGGAAATAATTGTCAATATGTTACTACTGATACAGCAATCGAAGCCACGACCTATACACACGTGTGCGCACGCATACCGTATACCCAAAATAATAAATGTCTCGTGAATCCATGATGGTAAGAGAGAAAATGTTCAACTTATAGAAAACGTTCACAACAGCAAAAACCTATATCTGATTTCTGCAACAGACTAAAAATAATAGTATAGTATATAATAATACATAATTTATAGGTGTGAATAGGTCTTGAGATGGAAAGACTTGATCACAGCGAAGGAATTGTGCGAGCGCACCGGGGTCGCGGGTTTTCAACAGCCGATGTAATCTATATTTCTGTGTTACAACACAGAAATATAATGCATTACCTTATTTGTCTCTACATTGTACATGGGTGAATTTATGTTGTGTAACTGGACTGTTCCCACATTTGAAATTCTTTATAGAAGATACGGTTAGTAATAAATAGTGTTTCTTGTTTGTTCTTTTGTAAATAATTAGTTTGAGAACTTTAAGAATACTTTAGAAAGTAAATGTATGTTATTTTAAATTGAAAAATTGTGTTCCGAAAGAAAGTTGAAAGTAATAAATAGCTTGGTTTTGATTAATTGTTTTGTGGAAGCATCAAAAACGCATTAAACTAATGTGCTGCTTCTTCTTATTCTTCTTCCAACTTAGAAAACGCAGCCTGTAATATAATTACACTGTTTGACGAGAAATTTTCTAATTGCACTCGTAATGGTGAAATTTTACACCTTTCGTAGTTCTTCTTCTTCTTCTTCTTCTTCTTCTTCTTCTTCTTCTTCTTCTTCTTCTTCTTCTTCTTCTGCTCTTACTGGGAGCGTTGTTAAATTTAATATCAACGATATCCAGGTCACTATAATAAGCAGTTGATGACAACATGCTTTGTCGTTGAAGTAAAACAAGCATCTTTTTTATCCACACGGACTTAAATATTGTCGTCCTTAAATCAAAAACAAAATTTATTTTACCTAAGTATTATTTATAATATAATATTTACTCAAAATGATTAAACGACTAGTCGCCTCTAAACACCTCAGTCCTCCAGCCTCCGCCTCCAATCCCCGATACCCCATCCTCCTGAGGTTATCTTCCACGTCCTGTAGCCACCTTATAGCCACCTTATTCTAGGTTTTTTTCCTTCTTTGCCCATCTATTGTCCCTCTAAGAATTGCTTTGGGCATTCTATTGTCCTCCATGCGCATCACATGTCTCATGTCTCCTCATAGACTTGATGAACGTCATTACGTCCTCGCCATCTATCAATTCCTCTAATTCCTTATTGTTCCATATGCGCCATTCTTCACCTTCCTTCACTGGTCCAAAGATTTTTTTTACAAGGCGGTGGTCGATATAACATCGACATCAGCGGGAGGGTTTCGAATCCCACTGCGAAAGCCGCAAAAAGCGACATAGTTACGGAGGATCTTGGCCGAACGATACCAAAGTTTTTTTCGGGTAAGAGGTGCAAACCCGGAAATCCGAACATTTTGCAGATGTTATGTTTTTGGCATTGTTTCTTTTTCATCTGTTGTTTGATTTACGAAATTATGTAACTATGTGTGACACATTATGTGTGTGTGACACATTATGTAAGTGTTTGTGACACATTATGTAAGTGTGTGTGACACATTATGTAAGTGTGTGTGTGAAACATTATGTAAGTATGTGTGACACATTATGTGTGTGTGACACATTATGTAAGTGTGTGTGACACATTATGTAAATGTGTCTGACACATTATGTAAGTGTGTGTGACACATTATGTAAGTGTGTGTGAAACATTATGTAAGTATGTGTGACACATTATGTAAGTGTGTGTGACACATTATGTAAATGTGTCTGACACATTATGTAAGTGTGTGACACATTATGTAAGTGTGTGTGTGACACATTATGTAAGTGTGTGTGAAACATTATGTAAGTGTGTGTGACACATTATGTAAGTGTGTGTGACACATTATGTAAGTGTGTGTGACACATTATGTAAGTGTGTGTGACACATTATGTAAGTATGTGTGACACATTATGTGTGTGTGACACATTATGTAAGTGTGTGTGACACATTATGTAAATGTGTCTGACACATTATGTAAGTGTGTGTGACACATTATGTAAGTGTGTGTGAAACATTATGTAAGTATGTGTGACACATTATGTGTGTGTGACACATTATGTAAGTGTGTGTGACACATTATGTAAATGTGTCTGACACATTATGTAAGTGTGTGACACATTATGTAAGTGTGTGTGTGACACATTATGTAAGTGTGTGTGACACATTATGTATAACAATATTAACAAAACAGTTTATATTATATAATTTTTTGTCAAAGTTATAAACTCATATTAACAAACGAAAACAAACCAACGTTTACACTTTCCGAATTATAAACTCGGACGATAAGCCATATTCATGTTGCTTATTGCATTTGATTTTTTTTTTTAATTTTAGTTTTAAGATTTAGGAGATGTTTATTTGCATAAGCTTCATAACAATGACTTGAGGGATGCCACTGCCGTGATGATGTAAATGTTTCATTTATTTTGTTATTTTATCGTTATTTTAATTGATTTTGTCTTGTATTTATCTCTGCTTTTTAACGCCTTATGTATGGCATCGCCTGAGAGGATGAGATGCTCTCATGTATTTCAGATAAGACGGTCAGAAATTTCACTGCTATCTACGATCATAGAATACAATATTACTGTATATAGATTTTTTAATAACTATAATAAAAAAATATACACGTTAGAAACCCTTTTAAAGGAAAATCGTAAAACGTAATGGTGAAAATAATTGAAAATGGTAGTAAAATTGAAAATGGGATTTTTTTATGTGCCAGTAGTGGCATCACCTGTGATAATCTTGTTTACGATGTGTCTACAAGCATATTGTGGGAAATGGAGACTATTATTATTCTATTTTTATACAAATCAATTCATGTTTCATAAATTACGATTTCAAAAATTAGGAATTACGAACAGTGTCTTCCAAAACTAACTTAAGGAAATCTCGAAAGGCGTGCCTATCAGAAGGTTAGCTTTTACGCACAGTTTTGAGTATACAAATACATGTGTAGAGTACGTAAACAAATACATTACCGACCTAATGAGAAAATGGAAGTAAAGAGTATACCGTAAAATGGAAATGTCATTGCGTAGATATCTGGATAGATGTCTTGCTCTTGAATGTCCCGCAAGTAGCTTGGGTCTCATAATAAACGAAAGCAAGACAAAATACATAGGACAGGAAGATAGAGAAGGAGAGCGCATCCAAATTGGCATCTATTCCTTCGAAATAGTCATCAACTTTGTTTATTTAGGATGCCAAGTTAACTCCGATGGGGAAACAACAGAAGAAATAAAGCGAAGAAATACCTCAGCTAGTAGGTGCTTCTTTGGTCTCAGACCCCTGTTCCAGAGCAGAACAATTGCCAGGAGCATCAAGCTGCTTCTGTATAAAACACTGATCTGCCCAGTTCTCAACTATGGTTCTGAGATTTGGATCATTTCTAGAAAGTCTGAGCTAAGCTTGCTGGTTCATGAACGCAAAATCCTTCCAAGTATTTTTGGTCCAATATGTGTCGGAAGTGAATGGAGGAAAAGGAACAACTAAGAACTGAACACTCTTCTGAATGAACCAGATTTTGTGAAAATTATAAAAATTGGTAGACTCAGGTGGGCTGGACATGTGATCAGAATGGTGGAGAATGAAATACCCAGAAAGGCACTCACAGAACAGATCTATGGCACCAGGAGAGTTAATAGACAGAAACTACGTTGGGAAGACGTTGTGAACTCTGGGAACGGAAACTCTGGGAACACTGTCCCTTTACATGTGGTTTGAGAAATTATTAGAAATATAATGAGTGCTATTTCCTATGTCCTTAGGTGTGGAACAGTGTTTTTGTCACTTTGAGGGATATTTAATTCTGTTTTTTGTGTGTTGTTGTAATAGCCATGACCAAAATATTCGTTATGATAGAACTTATGAAACTGATGTTAAGTTAGGTAAGTTACAGACGATCCGTGGAACAATCAACCGTATTTTTATAAACACGGTATGTCCAGATACAAAATTGCAGTTTTGCAAAGCTATGGCGGTCCCTGTACTGTCCTGTGGGTGTCAATTATGGACAAAAACCAAAAAACAAGACAGTAAAATACAGGCCTCGGAAATGGCATTCTTGAGAGGAGTTAAAAGGTGTTCTAAACTTGACCCTATAAGAAACGAGGCCATAAGAGAAGCGTTGCAAGTTTCTTTACTTGAATGAAAAATTCAAAGATTACAAACAACTGTGGAAAGAACACTTACAATGAATGTCAGAATCCAGATTGGCCAAACAAGTCTGGAAATACAAACCTATAGGACACAGGTGTGCGGGTAGACACTAGAAGAGATGGCTGGACGATTTTTGAAGGCGGAAGAGGCAGCACGTTGCCTATGCCGTGATGAGAAGATGATGAAGAGTCATGACCAAACCCACAGACAATCGAGAGGAGAGCTATCTCCTTGTAGAACTTCAAGCGTGTCTCTTTACTCGTCGATTTTAGAGTCTTGCTTGCGACAATTTATCAACTAATATGCTATTAGCGAATCGCAGTGTGAGACAATGGTGGGGCTGCCACCTTCGGACTTAATGTCCAGCCCGATTTTCTGTCTGGGTTGTACTCCACAAACTGGCTGTCTCACCGGACTAAAGAGACCAGTTTGCTATGCACGCAGTATTAGATCCGAGAAATCCAACGAGATTCACGCCTACAATATTCTAAAGATACTGAAGTTTGCTCATAATAACGAGGTTATTACGAAAGTAATTCCTCGTCGAAGTAATTCGTACCTTCACTCTGGTGTCTTGTTACTGCCGCCAAGTGTTCAACTGACACTCAACAAAACACTGACAACATTAAAATAGAAACTACTACTGCGTACCTTTACTCACTACTGTAAACAACTTTTCTTCTTCTCCTCTTCAAGGATTAGGTTATATAAACCTGTTCCGGAACCCACCTCATCCTCGGACGACCTACATCTCTTCTACCAATGGCTTTACAATTCTGTGCCGCTTTCGGCAATCTATCCTCTGTCATCCTTTGCAGATGATCCCACTATTGTCCTCTGTAAATTGAAACAATTTCATTTATGTCCTTTACTTCAAGTTCTGTTTTGATATTTTCATTCCTTACTCTATCTTGCAATGTATAATTTAAAGTGTTTCGAAGAAACTGCATTTCAGCACTTTGAATCTTGCCGCATTCCTTTTTTGTAATGACCGACGCCTCACTTGCATAAATCAACTTGGGTATTGTAATTGTCTTATAAAATTTAATCCTTGTGCTGTGTCTAGTTCTATTTCTAAGATTTCTGTGAATTGTACAACAAATATTCCTACATTTATTTATCTTCTCTCTTACATCATATTCAGATTCTTAGCTTACTGCACAGCCGAGATATTTGAAACGGCTCACTTGTTCTAAAGTGCTGTTGTTTATAACTATCTTAGCCCTAACTCTGTTTTTACCTTTAAAGGCCATATTGAAAACAACTGTTTAATTTAATTTTCTTCTTGTTTCAGGTAAGGACTGTTAAACCGCTCACATCTACTACACATCGAGTATACCAAAACTATTGTAAGTTTTTACATTTCATATCGAATTAGATATTTACGTAAAGACCCAAGGATACATTTTGAACAGTTGCTTAGAGTCATTTAGGCCTGCCGCACACTGGAGCGACATTTTGTTTCGCGACAGAACCGTTTTGGCGCATTATGTCGCAAACCGTCGTAGACGAGTCTATTGCCATCAGGATCGATAAAGCTACAAGGACAATATTTAAAGTCCAACTTTTAAAGTCGTATTTCGTATCCTAGCTTCCAAACTTTACGGTCTTTCCAATCATCCTCCTTCAGATTTGTCTGTGCCATTGCATTCCTTATACCTTTTATCCAAGTCTTTTGAGCCCTCCCTCTGTTTCACTTTTTTAGGATGGGTCCATACTAGCAATTTCTTTGGCATCTAGCATTGCTTTCACGGCAAACATGCCCGTACCATCCTAATCTTTTTGCATCAATTGTGTAATTTATATTGGTACATATATTCTTATTTCTTTATTGTTGACCCTATTCTGCAATGTAAATCATTTCTGGCCCATTCCATCTGCTCAAACGTGAAATAAGTTTACTCAAGATAATGCATTTTTATAGCATCTCTAGGGACGAGGAGACACTGTTTCTTCTGTTTGCACTAAGCTGAAAGAAAAGACGGCGCTTGGCCCATGATATCAACAAAAAGAGAGAATGCTTTGGCGAATACCACCGCCTTAACCGAGAACTGGAGTCATATGAAGAGCGATTTTTTACATTATTTTTGTATGTCTCCAGAATGCTTCGAGGAAGTACACGACCTACTAAAACCAACTTCTTGAATTGCTGCAGTCTTTACAAATATATTTGTTATTGAAATTGTAGTTAAAAACGAATAACAAAATATATTTCCAAAAATACTTACTGGAACAAGGAATGCAATGGCACAGACAAATCTGAAGGATTTTACGATTGAAAAGATCGTAAAATTTGGAATCATTTAAAAGTGTTTCCAAAAGAAATACTTACTATTTCACCGCATGCCTCTGCTTTTTCACCAGGGTTTTGTAATCGTTGAGACTAGTAGGCCTACCATATAAAAAACATACTCCCGCAATTTCTCAATAAAAATTTCCATGTTTTCGTCAGCCATATCGCCCTACCCGCTCGGTAATTTTGTAAAATTGTACAGCCATACCGCTCGACGCCTCGGTCTAGACTAGACCGTCGCGACAGATCGCCTGCTGTGTGCTAGAGCCTTAAAAGTCTTTTTTCGCATCCTTGCTTCAAAACTTTACGAACTTTTCAATCCTCTTCCTTCAGTTTTGTCTGTGCCATTGCATTCCTTATTCCTTCTATCCATGTATTTCATGACCTCCCTGTTTTTCTTCTTTCGTGACGAATCTATTGTAGCAATTTTTTGGCCTCTTAGCAATACCCGTACGGCACACATACACGTACCATCTTAAACTTTTTGCATCAATTGTGTAATTAATAATGGTAATAATATTCTTAATTCATAACCCTGTTCTGCAATGTAAGCCAACACCACCTTCCACAGTATCCCATTTCCATTATTTGATTGATTGATGATACGATATCAAATATCGGTATGGAGAACCACACGTGACTTCCATGTCCTAAGATTTATTTTTAAATTCATTTTCTAAATGGAATGTTTCCATAGAAACCACTTCTTTCTACTTCTCGGTTCAGCCTTAACCAAAGTACTGTGGTCACTGACGTATACCACCTCATGTTAGCGCACTCGATTTTCACTGATGATGGCAGTCGATGATACTACCGAAACGTCTGGTTTTGCAGAAAACGTTGGACCACGACCAAACAGCCCGAGAAGGAATTTTAGCAGCATACTACTGCTTTGTTGCCGATAACGTAGTAACATATAAAAAATTATCTCCTTCCCCTTCAACTATCATTTTCATTTATAGATATTTCATCTACCTTTCTACAGTGGATTATTATGACCTTTTCAGGATACTTTATTTATAAAAATTAAGTACTTTACTCTTGTTAAAACATAAAACGTTGCAGGTAAGCTACCCCTTCCCTTTAACCGATCTTCACTAAAACCAATAAGCATTATGTCCTCTACAAATCAGGTACATATGCAAAAACATATTTGATTCTGTTTGAATTTACGGCAGTTATCGTTCGTCATAGAAAAAATTACTCTTGTTAAACATAAAACGTTGCCGGTAAACTACCCCGATTTACCCCGATTGAGTAACGTTGCCGGTTACTCTTAACCGATTTTCACCAAAATCAATAAGCCTTGAGTCCTCTTCAATTCGGGCACATATGCAAAAAATTATTTGATGCTGTTTGAATTTGAGGCAGTTATCTTTTGCCATAGAAAAATTCTACACACAGACACATAATGTCTCAAACATAGACACTTTTCGGACAATGACTTTTCTTCATGTTTTGAGGGTAGTACAATCAGAATCAGTCCTTATCTCGAAAACGATTTTTTCGCCATCACCATACTTCCATTTCCTTACGGAACGTGAAAGTAAAAATAGTCTGAGAAATGTAACATCGCATCCAGTGTGTAAATAAACAGACTTTTGTTGTAAAAAGTAATTTTTCTTAAAATTGTTGACAGAAATAACGTTTTATTTATATTTTTCGTTGCTGAAAAATAAACTAAAACGCCTACGACATACAATCATCGTTCACCCCCCCCTCGTATGAACAGCCGCTCACAAACACTCGCCCCCTGGTTGTAAAGCGGGGACAGAATTAAACTGGGCTAAAATTAATTTTACAAAGTAGGCGTTTACAGCCGTATTTTATGTGTTTAATCTCCGTCACCACCGCCCGCGCCGTTCCGGAAGAAGCGAGTGTTGGGCTCGTTAATAATTACTTACAGCTACGGATTAAACAAAGTGGAACAGATTTCATCGTAAACGGATTTCTGACTGTATTCATGTCTGGTTTCTGTGTTTATTCCTCTGTGCTGCATTCGGGACTTTGGCAGACAAATTGTTATGCCGGTCTCTCTGATCGTCGTATGGTACAGTGGAAAACAAAATACAAGACACCAATTGCGGCACTAATCACCAGCTTTAATTGTCACAGTACCGTTTATAATCAATTCGTACAATAATCCAAGCAAAATTTGTCCACACGCAATAATAATGTCAACTAATAGAGTCCCACACAATAATCACTTTTCACTAACAGCCACTTCAAACGCACTGAGTAATCGCCCGAAGTAAACTGAAACTGACAGGCAGGTGTAGGCTATTTATAGTTTGCAGGGTTCCCCATAATATGCGTTCTTCACAAGCTGTCGAAAATTCTAGAGCATACTTCAGCGCGGCCTTGGCAGAAACACACACCGACAGGGCTAGTCGAGAAGCTCGTAGAACGACACCATCGAACGTACGAGAGTGTTCCGTATTACGTAACAGTATGAATAGTGGAAGTTATGAAGACAGTTAATTGAAAGAGTTGTAAGCTCTAAAGTTTAACTGTTGCCTTAGACTCTCAAGACAGGCGTCAACACTGTTAAAGTTAGGACTCATTGTTTGGCTATTAGGACGTGGTCTAATACAGAAATAACAATACCAACGCAAGAAATTCATATTATGGAGTGATAATGGTAACAGGCGGTAGTCATAGAAGCATGTCACTAAATTATAATCCATATAATAACAAAAGAAATACATGTCTTGTGATTTTCAACGTCCTCCTAATTTTTAAAATTGTTGTAAGTACTATCAACTATTCGAATGACCAATTACCTAAGGTTTATTGATATATAATATCTGGATAAATGCAGGCTTAAATTATCAAGAATTAAACGTCAAACAAAGGAAAAATTGGATGACAGAAGAATGGATAAGAGAGTTGAAGATTGGAGACCGGTAGAAGAAGAATTAGAGGCAGTCCCAGAAAGAGATGGTTGGATGACGTGGTGGATGATTTGAGATGTATGAGCGCGAGGGGATGAAGACGGATGTGTGAGAGGGCGGAACGGAAGAAAGTAATTGAGCAGGCTAAAACCCACGCTGGATTGTGATGCCAGGGAAAGAAAGGAAGGGTTCTAGACTATGTAAAAGATATAATTTATATCTATATAAGAAAAGTTATAAATTAATGATAAACAATTTGTAAATGCATGATTTTCGCGTTTATAATTTAAAGTAAGCTAACGAGCGAACCAGATTTGATTGGAATGATTCCGACTGATTTGTGTAAACAAGGAAAATGAATTCATAAAAACAGCATATAGTTTCATCAACAGTCGTTTACATAGTGTTCACATCTCCATTTTTATTTTAAAAACAAAAAAAATGATTTGTTTGTTGCGCTTTTGTGATTTACAACGCGTTCCTAATTTTTTTTAAATAATTTATTGTAATTCCAACCATTCGAATGACCAATTATCTAACGTTTATTGATATATAACATCTCGACAAATGGAGACGTAAATGATTACAAATTAAACGTCAAACAAAGCAAACATTGTCCTTGAATAAGTGCTAAGAAGAATTATTCGGTAAGATGAGGTAGTTAAAGAGAAAAAACAGTTCCACGACAAGAAATGCATACTATGGAGCGGCGATGGTAAAACGTTGACGACATGTTGAACTATTTTTCAAATTTTATAATTGATTATATCAATCCAAAAGTTCCACTATTTCAGAATTAATTTTTTACAAACATATCCTGGCACATCTGACTGTATTGGGAGCGTTATAGGCTAACACTCGACAGACAACCTTCAATAGCGTTACGCGTTTGTACACATTTAGTTAGCGTAATGGTATAAATAAAGTGGGCCACTTCCCTTAAGCCCCAACCTCCAACGTTTTGCCAGATTCGAATTTAATTTAAAATGTTCTGCTCTTAATTAATCAAATGAATAATCTCAAGTTACTTTACCAGTTGTTAATCTATCCTCTTCTTCTTCCCTCTCTCTCTTTTTCTCTGTCACACTGCACACACACACACACACACACTGTTTCCCTTGTATAATGTACATGAGTTTTTCATCATTTATCTTGTTATATAAATCATGTTAAGCGACATTAAACGACATATTGTAACGTTACATAACCCTGTCCCAATAAACTAAATCATAATAACATCAATGTCAGAAATGGGTAACCTATGGCTCGCTCAAAATTAAATTATATCACTCAACATGATAAACAATTCGAGTGGTATACAGTGCAAAGTGAGTTCTAGTGTACCCATTGAGGTGAAAAACAAAAGTGAAAGTAATGTATTACCAAACTGTGCTGTATGTTTGGAAATGATAAAACTATGGGAGTAGAATGTAATAATACTGATTGATTTTTGTAATTTTATTTATTTATTGTAATTTATAGTGTATGGACCACCACTTGTTATACATAAGTTAATGTTATATTTTTTTAAATATTTGTGTTGTAATATAGGATAACCCAGGGTTAGTTTTAAAGGACATAAAAATTTAATTACCAAAAGATAATAAAAAAAATTAAAATAATCCTATGAAGGAAATGGCAACAGGAAGTAGTGCCGGGTATGAATACTATTCGAGACTAAATAAATAATATATAAATTTATTTAAAGATAATAAAATGATATAATACTTATATACAATGTCATAAAAAATTAACCAAAACTTATTATGTAAATTAAATGGGTGTAGAAACCGGAATGGAAAGGAATTATTTTTCCATAAATAAAATATAAATTTATAATAATTATGAAATGCCTACATAATAAAAATACTATGTGTTACTAAGAGTGATGGAAAATAACAAGTATTGTTAAGATATAAAAATGTTGAACAAAACCGGAGAGTTGAAGAAACGATGCGACTAAAATTATAAAAAAATAACCTTTTTTGGGACGTTGGAGGAGTTGAAATTAACGCAAGATTAACAAACAGAGTGACCACTATCTAATTATACCTGATTAATCCAAATTAAATGGTTATATACATTAATAAACAGTGGATGAAAACCTTCTGCGGACACAACATGGTTCGGCCTAGTTCTCGTTGACCATTGGAAAATACTTCAAACGAAAAGGAAATAATAACGCAAGACGGACCTCATCACAGAAAAGCTGCAATCCAGTAAGAACCATACGGAGCGAGGTAATATAAACATTTTTTCGTAATAATTCCAGAAGAAAACTCGTTTTGAACGGTGAAATAAAACAAAAAATAATCATTTGATCATATGCTTTTTTTTTCAAAGTAAACAAATATACGCTGCTCCCTTACGGCAATTCCGGGAACTACTTACTACATGGAAAATAAACAAAATTATTTATTAATTTTTCGGTATTTGTAAAGCGTAGTAATTATCCATTTCTGACACTCTCGTAACACAAAGAACTCACCCTGAACCCTGGGGAATTATTAAGAATTATGTAATACTTGATGTTTTTTATTATAGCGTAATATTGGGTAAATAACAACATATATGTTTTGCTCCTGAGACAACTCTATGTTTACTCGGTAAAGTCGAGATGATGTTTTTTTCAGATAAGATTAATTGTGATACCTATATTTTGGTGGCAGGAGACAAAAGTCAATAATAAATAAAGCAATATTATTGAAAATTAATATTGAATAATAAAGTGTTATAATTTATTGTAGTGGATAGTTATAAAAAATTTCAGCACAACAAACAGAAGAAATCGTTTCAACTGAGTGGAAATAATGATACTTACTCTCTCTTCTGTATAAGGCTGAACAACTTCCCTCCTTGACCACAAATCACACACTCTCGATTTCTCTTTAGATTGAGTAAAACAAAATCCTTTAATTATACTTTTGAAAACATCAGTTAGTATAATTCAGAAGTGACGCATACTGCGTGAGGCATATAATAACACTTTCACAAGTACCTCACATTAAGCGGTACGTTACAATATATAGGTGATTCAAAATTGCACGGCAATCTCTCGGGGCCTGATTCTATAGCTAAAAATAAAAAAAGGTTCAGTTTTTTAAAAATTAAAGTCAAATTCCTCAAATTTGTACTTACTTTTAATAGACATTATACACACCAATTTTCTCACTCTTAAAATCTCTGCAAAGTTAGTTAGATATTTGTATTTCTTTATTGGTAAATTAATGAAGTTATTTTATCCAAAATCTAAAAATGTGTTTTTTTCGACTGCAATGTTCTGTGTTCTACACAGTTTTGTTAAAAACTAATTAAGGTAGAGCTCTGGAGCATCTTTTATTAAATTTTAAGATCAAAAACCATAAGAAACCACTAAATTTACCCTTCACTTTGTGCCCCAAGAATTTCAATATGGCGTCATTTTACCGTGGGAGCAGAAATCAGGGCGAACTGGCGATTTAGCCGTAACTCACTAACGAACCGTTTTCGGACGGTCATATCAACGTTTTCTTATTTTTAGAATAGAATCAGCTTCCGAGAGATTCCCTGCAATTTTGAATCACTCTGTATATTATCTTCCAAATGAGGAGACATTTTATTTTCAAGAAGTCAGAAAATTCTAGGTCAGTAAATCACAGTATCTTATGTCTGACTGTCTGTGTGTGTGTGTGTCTCTTTCTCTCTATCTCTCCCTCTATCGAGCCTGTAGGAATAAAGCTGTGTTGTTTGTATACGGATGGCTGTCAACCCATACAGCTTCTGATTGGCTATCGTAGCGCATCGTAAGTTATATAGGAAAAGAACTTTTCCCGGGAAATTTTTGTTTTCGCCTCAGCTAGGGGGTACCATCCGTTTGTCGAACAATGTTTAATTATTTTTACTACTGAAGAAGATAAATAAATTTATAAATATTTGTGGTAAGATTTATAGAAATCTTAGAAATAAAACTAAACATAGAACAAGAATTAAATTTTATAAGAAAATTTCAATTACTTACATTGACATATGCGAGCGATGCGTGGATCATGACAAAAAGGAATGCGTCTAGATTCAAAGTGCTGAAATGCGGTTTTGCTTCGAAGTACTTTAAACTATACATTACAAGATTGAATAAAAAATGAAAATGTCAGAGCGGAACTCGCAGTAGAGGACATAAATGAAATTATTTCAGCTTACAGAAGGCAATGGTGGGATCATCTGCAAAGATGACGGAGGATCGATTGCCCAAACTGACACTGAACTATTAAGATATTGGTAAATAGATGTGGGTCGTCCGAGGATGAGATGGGTGCCGGAACTGGTTTATATAACCAGTCGAGAAGGAGGAGGAGGAGAAGAAGAAGAAGAAGAAGAAGAAGAAGGAGAAGAAGGAGAAAAAAGAAGAAGAAGAAGGAGGAGGAGGAGGAGGAGGAGAAGAAGAAGAAGAAGAAGAAGAAGAAGAAGAAGAAGAAGAAGAAGAAGAAGAAGAAGAAGAAGAAGAAGAAGAAGAAGAAGAAGAAGAAGAAGAAGAAGATGAAGAAGAGGATGAAGAAGGCCTTCGGTGATTGGTCGAAGAGTCTAGTTATGGCAACACCAGTGAGCAATCAACCACGGCCCAACAGCCCGAAAATTAATCTTTTAAGTAATTTCGTTATCAACTTTATAAAACTATATAACAATTATGAATACTAATTAAAAACAAGTGCAATTTTGTTTCTTAACACATGACAGATATCATATACAGACTTGTACTAATCCGTAAAGTTTGGAGGTAACATAGCTCTATGGACTAAAGATCTGCACACAGGTGCACAATAGCAAGTAAATATTAGAACAAGACGTATCAAATTGTTGAATTAGCAGCTGTTGTTATGAAGAGAGACAAAGTGCGCATGCAGTTAGTTTCAATGTCGCGTCAATTTACATTAGAGTTTCACACGCGCGCGCGCTAACGCACAGCCTAAAGGATCTCTGTATCACTCCAATCCGGGTACAATTATTTGCATATAAATATTGTAATTACACTGAGAAAAATGCCATGCAACAGATTATGTTTTTGTGTGTTTTGTTTTGTATGGAATGTAAAACGGCAGAGCTCCTGAAGAACGAAAAGTTAATAAAGCGTTTGACATGTCCGGCGAGAGTGAAATAATCGTGCAACGCATTTGCATAACTACGGGACCACTTTGGATTACTGAGACATTACGGAGTAATTACCGTCTGCATTAAGCTTTAATATTATTGTACTTAACACGTATGCAATGGCAAACACACACCCACGTGTGTGTGAAGTAAAGTTTCCAATCAGCTGTGAACGTGTTCGCCACAAAGGCAACATTATGTAAACACGTGAATAAAGTGTGTGAATCATTTATTACTAACTTACTAACGCTTCTGTGAGTTTGTTTTCTGCTACAGTGAAATGGTTAACTGTCGGAAGCATTTGATGTAACAATGTAATCTCAAAAGTGTGACTTTGTCCCATAAAAAGTTTGTAGAAATATCATCTATATTATTGTACATAATTGTTATTGTACACAATAGATGAATATTACAATAATAAAGTATATTCTTCTTCCTTTTTGCTCCCTTCCAATTAGGCTAACATCTTGTTGCATGTACCAGTTACAAAACACCATTCCATTGTTTCTTCTTCGATCGTCAACTAGCTACTTTCCTGTTATCTTGGCACACTATTACCATTTATTTTCTTAAATTTCTCTCTAAGATAGTCTTCCGTGTCGCAACAATGTTTACACATCATTGGTAGGGATAACATCCCAGCTTTGGCTGCAAGGTGTGAGCTAGATCACAGCTGACTGACATCGTTTACTTTCCACACACACACAAACGCCAGTGTATACGCATTAAGTACAATAACATTACCGCTACACGCAGAGGGTAATTACTCCGTAATTTTCGAGTTAGCCACAGTGGAACTATTATGCAGATGCGTTCCACAATTATCTCACTCTCATGGGACGTGTCAAACATTTTATTAAATTTTCTCTCTTCAAGTGTTCTGAGACGTTTAATTTTACATACGAATCAATGCTCACCCGACGATGAATAGCAGTTACTTTCAGTATATAATTACAATGTTCATATGTATATTACTGTATCCGGATTGCAGAGCAATAACGTACCTGCAGGCTGTCGTTCTTCGTTAATTCAATGTAAATTGGTGTATCATTGATACTCAACGCGTGGGTATTGTTGCTTGTTATCGCAACAGCTCCTTATTTAAGTGATTTTTATAGTTTTAATTCAGCCCCATTATATCCGTTTCTTTAGAGTATTCTTTTCTCCTACCCCTCAATCTTACGATTGGTGGATAGACAATCATTCTTCTTCTATGTTGTTAAAATTCCTTCGTGGGCTGTTCGGCCGTGGTCCATAGTTTTCTGCAACACCAGACGTTTCGACAGTGTCATCGACTGACATCTTCAGAGTAAATCGAGTTTACGCTAACGTGAGGTGGTTTACGCTAAGTATTTTCAGGAATTAGGAAATCCTTACGCTAGCGTAAACTCGATTTACTCTTAAGATGGCCGTCGATGGTATTGCCTAAACGTCTGGTTTTGCAGAAAACAATGGACCACGACGAAGCAGCCCGGAAAAGAATTTTAACAATGACTCTGGCCGTGTAAGCTACGAAGTACAATATTCTTCTATACATCTCATAATATGTTACGCTATTACAGAACGTCCTACGAATTTCTCGTCTATCGCACAGGAGTCCGGCTGTAATGTGTGTGTGCGTACATATTGCTGCTACTTTGAGACGAAGGACAATTACGTGACACTTGTCACGCGTCCGCAGCCGAGACTTTTCCAGACTTCACCGGTCCGGGCGCACTGTGTTCAAGGATGCAAGTAATTACGCACTAGTTTTTTCTACTAGCGTTGACGCGTAGTATGGATTATTCTGGAATAACAGCGGGGTATAAATATAAGTATTCAGCGACGCTTAGTTTCAGTTTAAGTGGCGATTTATTTAAGTGTGGTTCGAGTTTACTTCGGGCGATTACACAGTGAATTAGTGGTGTGTTACTGAAAAGTGATTATAATGCGGAATTCTTTATAGTTGACATTATTACTTGTGTGGACAGATTAACTTGAAGGGTTGTACGAGTATAATGTTGTTGATTACAAACTGTTAATTGTGATCATTAAAGCTGGTTATTAGCGACTTCATTAAAGCTGGTTATGCGCCCCTGGCGTCAACGCTTCTTCAGACTTCCCACACCTCTCCGTCCTTTCGGGATAAATTCAATATTCGTTTAAGGATGCTGCAGTCTTCCATTCGGTTAAATGTTAAAACCACTGTTTTCGATATTGGGCAGTCCTATCGAGTATATTCAAAATATTAAATTTTTGTCATATATCCGCATTTATTTTACTAGCTTGAAGGGTATATCCTGTCACGTGTCACAGAAATCTCATTTCAGCAGCTTGAAAACGAAACGAGTATTTTGGAAATTTCCTTAAATTTCAATTCTCAGACCCCTAGACATTACTTCGGTACGGTTTTAACCCACAATATTTCGTTAGTCTCTAGAACTTTGACACACACAAAAACGTATGACGGGAGAGCAGAGTCAATTGGAAAATAACATGTTTTCTCTTCATCGTCATCACCATCATCTACTAAGATTAAATCAAGGTTGGTTTGTTCCGGTCTCAAACAGGAAGAGATTAGAGCTGGTCACTCCAGTGCCTCCTCGGACGTCCCACACCTCTCCGTCCCATCGGGTTATAGTTCCATAGTGGTTTGGTGATACGGCAGTCATCCATTCGGCCAAGACTTTGCCACCAATTCAGCCGATACTGAGCTACCTGTCGAGTATACTCATAATTTTCAGGTCGTGCTGTATGTCTCTGTTTTTTCTATGATCATGGAGAGTATACCCTGCCACGTGCCTGAAAAATCTCATTTCAGCATCTTGGATGCGACTGGTCTGGCATTTCGTTAAAGTCCAATTCTCAGACCCATAAAGAAGTGTGGGAAGAGCCATCACCTTGTAGAATTTTAGGCATGTTCCTTTACTTGCTGACTTAAGGGTTCGCCTGACGGTCCAGAACATAAGGTTGAACTTATGCAACTTATTCACAACGTTGTTGCTTGTATTATAAGACACATTGTAGCCCATTTATTCAAAACTGCTGACTTGTCCCAGGACAGTACCACCTACAACAATTTTTGCCCGTACGGGATCAATTCCACGAAAAGCCATCACCTTGGTCTTAGGTGTAAATGTTTGTAATCCAGAGTCTTTGCAGATTCGATTTAACAAATTTATAAATTTTTCTCTTTTTAGAGTAATTAATTAAACCTGCACAATCTAAATTTATAAAAATTACCCGACCTTTATATGGTTTCTGTTTATTCACGAAGAATGTTAGAAGTCATCGGTGTTGTACATGAATAACGAGGATGACAGAAATTATACGAATAAATAAAAAAGTAAAATGAAAGAGAGGCGAACGCGTCAGGAGACAGGTTGCAATAAATCTCCAGTTGAGTGAGAGAACAGGGGGAGAGGGCGCTGAGGTCGCGGTCACACATCTGTCACGTGGAATTACGTTATGCGGTGGAATAAACGTCTAACAGAACAGTTATAATCCGTTTAAATGATCCGCTAATTTAAATTAATTCCCCTGGCTATTTAGTTCTGTTTTTCTGACACACACACACACACACACACACACACACACACACGGCTCTCGTGTCTATTGCACAGAGTTATCCTTTGAAACTGTGTCTATCTAATTAAAAGAAGAAAAAAAATATTTTATTTCAATTAGTTTCAGTAATCATCATCACCTTCTTAAAGTTTTAGGTTTTAGCGGCCTGATCCTATTCCACAGTCCACCTTTTCTTAGGCCTACCAACTTTTCTTCTGCCTCTAGAGTTGTAATCTTTCGCCATCTTCGGTATTCTACTTTCTTCCATTCTACCTATGTGTTGAATTCATTGTCTTCTGTCTTCTTTAATCCTTTCATTAACTCCAAAAATATCTAATTCACTTCTTGCCTCTTCATTTCTTATATGATCTCGTCTGTTACACCTTTTAACTGATCTCAAAAATTTCATTTCTGCTTTTTGTATCTTTTGTTAATCATTTTCCTTTATGAGCCAAGTTTCAGAATCATACAGTAGCGTAGGTATTGTCATTGTTTCATAAAATTTTATTTGGGTTTCATTTCCACATTTATTTCCTAACGTTTTCCAAATCGTTCCACACATTCTTGTGAAATTCGTCACTTTATTTTCTATATCTTTATCTTGGTCATAAGTAATGTCATGTCCAAGATAGTTGAAATGTAGTTCTTTTCGCCGTGGTCCTATAACAGAACACGACAGATCTAGACCAGAGAAGGTCGATAAAAGTCTAGGCGGCATAGGGTTGGTTGCCCTATACGGTGGTCTCAATCAACAACTCACAATTCCAACAGTAGCTTCAGAAACAACGACTGATAGTTTCAGTAATAAAAGTGTACAATAAAAGTAGGCTTAAACTATCCAGAACAGTATGTGTAAATGTAATGGATTTTATCATCATCATCATCAACCTCAAGGATTAGGCTCATCCTGAATCTGTTCTGGGACACATTTCACTCTCGGCCGTTGCTATAACTGGAATCTTGTCATCCGTCCATTCTTCACAAATGTTCACACCGCCTTCTTTTGCTCCATAGCTATTCCAAAAATGGGTCGACCCCAGTTCCATCCTTATATCCACATTCTTCTTTCTATCGAGAATGGTACAGCCCAGAGTACTCCTTATAAAATTCCACTCCGCTGCCTGGCTGAATCTTTGCTTTCTCTCTCTGTGTCATAACTCTGGCTTTTTACTGTGAAATAATGTCCTTTTAACAATGTCAAAATTAACACTTGACACTTGACGATTAAAATTGTCTCTTCAATTATTATTTTCCATGTGAAAATGGCATCCACATATGACCTTCCCTTCCTGAAACCCATTTGCTAATATGGATTTCATGTGTGAAGTATTCTTCTTCTTCTTCTTCTTCTTCTTCTTCTTCTTCTTCTTCTTCTTCTTCTTCTTCTTCTTCTTCTTCTTCTTCTTCTTCTTCTTCTTCTTCTTCTTCTTCTGCTGCTGCTCATCCTCCACCTCCTCCTCTTCCTCCTCTTCTTCTTCTTCTTCTTGTTGAACAGTCAATCCGTACATTTTTCTGCGGCAGTCTCCAGTTGGCTCAATTCTCTGCCCTTTTCTTTGCATCTATATAGTTCCTGCAACCAACGTCTTCCACGATTTGCTAGACATATTGTAAGCGTGTTCCTCTTCTCTACCATTTTCTTCGTAGAGTTCACTCCAGAATAGTTCGTGTCTAGCCTCCCCCCTTAGTCCTAGCAACCCCCTCCAGTAAATTCTAGTGTCTTAGAATATGTCCTATTAATCTGTGCTTACTAGATTTTAACTCCTACGCTTCCACGAGTCAGAATATGCACTTCCTCAAATTTCTTCTGTAGCACCCATTGTTCAAATAACATAAATCTAGTTTTACCTTCTTTCCCAAATGTCCAGATTTCAAGTTGTACAAAACAACACTCCATTCCGCAATGGTGTACTTAATCTCTTCCTTTTTGCCCAGCTGGTCACAAATTTTACAATTAACAAATTACGTTAAGCTAGTTTTTTAATTCGGTTCATAGTTTTTAGGGCGCTTGAAGCTAAAATCATTAATTTTTTAAATTACAAAGTTTTCTGTGGCCGTATTGTCTACTTCTAGTAATCAATGCAATTGGACCCAGTGTTATAGCTAGCCAGACAGAGACAACTGTAGTAGCGCGGTGGCTGGCCTTAGTGGCAGTACTTTTATTAAGTTTCGTTCTCAAGAAGTCAACAAGTACCGCCCGCCGACCGCGCGTTCTTCATCAAACATCACTAATCCAGTTTCATCTCTCTCAGACAGCGTCTCAGCTGGTTCTCATCGCTCGCGGGATTATTATTTAATAAAGACGCCGTTAGCCCAGATAGTTTTTGCTCTGTGGTGTGTGTGTGTGTGTGTGTGTGTGTGTGTGTGTGTGTGTGTGTGTGTGTGTGTGTGTGTGTGTGTGTGTGTGTGTGTGTGTGTGTGTGTGTGTGTGTGTGTGTGTGTGTGTGTGTGTGTGTGTGTGTGTGAGAGAGAGAAATGATAGGGCACTGGCAGCGATGAGTATGTGAACAGAATAAAATTTACCGTCTTTTATTCGTCTAGTGTCTTTTCCTTTTCTGTATTTCACTACGGGTTTCTGGGCATATGTCCTATGTTCAGGTGTAATGCCTCAGTAAAGTTCGTCAGATAATTAAAACAAATTACCTATAATTTACACATATGTAGTAAATAAATATAACATATATGAACACGGAACACACGCGGTGTTGTTGGTGCGCACCACGCTAACACTATAATCGACTGTTATGCTTACGTTGTTATTGACCGTGCACTGCGGACCTCGTCTTGTAATCTTATCGCTGTGTCGTACCTACAGAGAACTGGACTGGAAGCTCAGCTGTTCGTTCAGCAGGACTTCTTTGGTGTTTTTATTTATAAAGGCCTTATGTATTTCGAACTTCTCGACAGCACTCTTATATCTGCCTTTTTTACATATATGGAGTGGTTGAAAGTTAGTCTCGAAAACAGTATAATTATGATCACTGTCCATCAAATGACGTGCGTAATTTGACTTTGTTTTGTGTGATAAATCATAGGGCATGGACAGCGATATGTGTACGTTCTCGTTCTGTGATAAAACTTTGGCAGTGACGCTAATATAACCGCATACCGTGTTTTTTTTAAAGTTGCGGCAACTTGAAACCAACGTAATATCATCGTCATCTTCTTAACGGTTTTAGGCTTTAGCGGCCTGTTCCTATTCCACACTCCACATTTTCTTAGGCATACCAACTTTTCTTTTCTTCTGCCTCTAGGGTTGTAATCTTTCGCTATCTTCGGTATTCTCCTTTCTTTCGTTCTAATCCTTTCTTCCGCTCTATCTATGTGTTGAATCCACTTTCTTCTGTATTCTTTAATCTTTCATTAACAGCAAACATATTTAAATGACTTCTTATCTCCTCATTTCTTATATGATCTCGTCTATTACACCTTTTAAGTGATCTCAAAAATTTAATTCCTGCTGTTTGTACCTTTTGCTAATCTTTTTTCTTTATGAGCCAAGTTTCAGAATCATACAGTAGCGTAGGTAATGCCACTGCTCCGAGGCTACTGTTGGAATTGTGAGTTGTTGATTGATGCCACCGTATAGGGTAACCAACCGTATGCCGGCTAGATTTTTTATCGACCTTCTCTGGTGTAGATCCGTCGTGTTCTGTAATATAATATATACGACGTGTTCTAGATCAACGCAATATAATTATCAGAATTAATGCCGCTGTTTGGCCGCTGTTTGGTCTGACCTCTGGCAAAGGCTCCTTTCCCACAGTACTGTGGTGTACTGACGGATATCTTGTCAGTGCGTTAAGTCCTTGTTACACTGACGATGGCCGCCACAGGTGAGGCCGAACGCCTGTTCGAGTTAACACCTTTCGACACGATGAAAATGAAAGACCAAACAGCGGCCAAACAACGGCGGATAGTAGTAACTTTACTTCCATGTTCCATAAGGAAATGGAAGTGTGGTGGTGGCGAAGGAAATCGTGTTCGAGATAAGGGCAGAATCTGATTGTACCACCCTCAAAACATGAAGAAAAGTCATTTTCCGAAAAGTGTCTGTGTGTAGAATTTTTTCTATGGCAAACGATAACTGCCGAAAAATTCAAACAGAATCAAATAATTTTTTTCATACGTGCCTGAGTTGTAGACGACTCAAGGCCTATTGATTTTGGTGAAGATTAACCAAGGGGAAGGGATAGTTTACGTCCAACGCTTTACGTTTTAACAAAAGTAAAATACTTAATTTTGATAGACAAAGTATCCTGAAAAGAAGATGACAATTATCCATTGTAGAAAGTAAGATGAAATATCTATAAATGAAAATGATCGTTGAAGGGGGAGTGGATAATTTTGTATATGTGTACTACGTTATCGGCAACAAAGAAGTAGTTTGTTGTTAAATTCCTTTCCGGGCTGTTTGGGCGTGGTCCAATGTTTTCTGCAAAACCAGACGTTTCGGCAGTGCCATCGACTGTCATCATCAGTGAAAATCGAGTGCGATAACAACGTGAGGTGGTATACGTTAGCGACCACAGTACTGTGGTTAGGGCTGAAGAAGGAAGTAGTTTCTATGGAAATATTTCATTTTTGTCATATTTCATTTTTGATTACCGACCGTTTGTCATCTGTTTGTCTGTCCGTCTATCTATTTGAGACATGTGACTCAAAACGTTTGCATGTATCATACATAGGGTTGCTACAGTTAGTGCCGTCTCCCTTCCTTCAACCTGGCTTTCCAATTCTCCTTCCTCAAGTCCTATACGTTGCATAGGTTCATCCACTTCGTCCCTCCAAGATCTTCTCGGTCTTCCCCTTTTTCTCCTTCCTAATGGACTCCATTCCGTCACTTTGTCGATCCACCTATTTTGGGCTCTCCGGACATGACCGTACCACACCAATCTTTTTTCTTCGATGTAGTCAATTACACTTCTTTGACTACATCGGTTGCATGTATCAACCGACACAAATACAACTAAGCAGCGTCTACTCTCCTCGTTTTTGATTATAGTTAACATCTTTAACAAAGCTACTATGAAACCTTTTTGTTATGTGTTTGTTTATTACAGTCCCACACTGAATACAATAAATCATTCCCAATTTGGCAAATATGTGGACAGTAAATCATGGACAATAACAGTGCTTGCAATTAGCAGTTTTATAAAGCACTGAAACACTTGATAAACAGCGTGTTAGTTAGTTAACAGTTGGTTAACACACCTGTATGTTGCGTCCGCAATAAATAGTACAGTGTGTTGCATTCTACGACCTTATGACCCTTGCTGCAGCCATTTGTTTCCACCACTGCCCAACGTGATTTATTTCTCCGAACATGTATAACGGCCACTTAGGCCTAAACTAGACTACTTGCCCTAGACGAAGGAGCCCAGAGTGACAGGACTTGCAATAAAACACTCTTGTAACTAGTAACAATTTTTTATTAGTGCTACTTTAGTTACAGACTTCAAAAGATTGGACTCTAGTTTGATTTACATAACAAATTTAAATTATGTCAAAAGTTTAATTACAGCTTTCAAAAGGTTGAACTCTAGTTTGATTTACATTACAAATTTAAATCTTTACATTGATATAAAATGTCAGTTAGACTTGATCTAAAACCGGTGGAGTTGTTGTCGACTGGTTTAGTAATTGGAATGCTCCCACCTGTACTTTGAAGAACTGACATGATATCCCGTAGACCAGTCTGGGATTAGTGTTGGTGGTGCTGCTTGAAGGGTCCAGAAGTTCCAGCTAGTTCATACTGGGCAGATGTGCCTTGGGGCTCTGTAGGCGTAGTATTTCTGTACCTGACGGCTTCGGGGAGCTTCGTGCTACACTGCTCTGCAGATGGTGACTGATGTGGGTGTCACCACCTTCGCACCTCCCTCTCTCCCGGCTGTGCGGGGACCCTGAAAACCCTTTACTAGATCACGAAGTCATATTACGATGCAACTAGGTACATATAAACTAGGTACTCCCCTGGACCGTCAGACCAGCACACCCTGTTGGAAGGTTGAAGACGAAATGAGAGAGAACCACTCATTCTGCAAACCCAAAATGGTACAGAAATTCTACCTGTTGCGGATTGCAGAAGCTAACCTTTGGCAAACTGTATTGTAACAGTCGCGTCCCGCAATCAGCTGACAAGGTTGACTGGCTTACTAGATCGCGTCGCCGTGGCGCAGACACGGCCTTACTAATCACGTTAGCTGTGCCACCCAGCGGCCACGCGCTTTGGTGGCACAGATCGTTCAAATCACGCCGGGAAAATTCAAATCCCGGCCCAATGTTATAATGCATCTACTTTTTATTTCCATCTCTCTCTTCTTCTTCTTCTTCTTCTTCTTCTTCTTCTTCTTCTTCTTCTTCTTCTTCTTCTTCTTCTTCCCTTCCCGAGTCACCCAGAGTCTTCGTTAGCACCTTTATTACATGAATCAAGATGTTGCCTGTACCGACCTCACCAAGTATTTCCAAACGACATATCCGGCTTACGTGGAATATCCGGCTTGGGTTGTAATATCTCATATAAAACTGATTTTGATTGGGATAGTAAGCAAACAAAATTTAGACGGATCTGTGGGACGATTAATAGGTACCTGAAAAATAAAACACGGAAGGATACCCGAATGAAATTTTATAAAACTGTGGCTGTCCCACATTCCTGTATGCTAGTGAGACGTGGACTCTTGGTAAAACGGGTGCAGAGGAATCAGGCAGCCGAAATGAAATTTCTAAGAGGGACGCAAGGTTGTTCTCTCTTGGATCGGAGAAGGAACGAGGATATTAGAAGCGATTTAAACATTGTATCATTGCACCAGAAGACTGAAGACTACAGAAGGAGATGGTGCGAACGCTTGAATTGCATACCTGTTATCCGTCTACCTGTGGCTGCCTTGGGTTATCACCCTACTGGGAAGAGAGATGTGGGTAGACCGAGGAGGAGATGGGTTCTGGAACAGGTCTAATGCCTAGTCCTTGGAGTGGTGATGATGATGATGACATCCGGCTTACGAGACGGCATCCGGAAGGTGGAATCATTCGAGGAAAGGTGGATGAAAAAAAAAAGAAAATATATCTCCTTACAAGAATAAATATGACCAGTAATATGACATGTGGATGCGAGATCTGGACATTTACTAATGCAGCCGAACAAGAGATTTGAATAGTTGAGTGCAAAATCTTGTGAACGATCTTTGTCCTGGGGACAAACTGAAGACGGGTCCTGGAGGACACGACCGAATTACAAACTGGATCGGTTAATACACAGTGCTGACATAGTTTTAGGTTCCTCAAGAGTAGAATGTTAGCATGGCTGGGTCTAAGGTATATAACGAATGGATGGCATATAGGTACACAATGTTGAAAATGACCTGCGCAGAACAAACGTTTTTGACACACTTGGGAAATTTATAGGAGAAAGTCACGTGACGCAAGGCAACTGTATGGAAGGGATCATTCACTTCCCGAACACCGTATGTGAGCTATACAGGGTGCTGTTGATTAGGAAGGGAAGGGGGCAGTAAGACAGATAAAGTGGGAGAGGGAAGAACCTTACTTCTCCACCCTCCGCATACTGAAATTATTGATGGCTTTTTTCAAAGTTTTCAGTCTATAACAGAACAACTAAAATAATCACGGACTGGAAACAAATGGGCAGAAGGATTAGAGTAAGACGTAAGAAAATATGGATAGATGACGTAGAGGATGATCTGAGGTGTATCAGGAGAAGGTTGCGTAGTGAGAGGACGGAATGGACGGAAATTATTGAGACTAAGACCCACACTGGGCTGTGACGCCAAATGAAAAGAAAACAAAGAAATATATCTATAAAGTGCAATTTTCTTTATAGTGGCAAGTGAGTACTCACTGATAATTTCAGTAATCAAACTGATAATTTCAAACCCATGGCCTTTAAAGGTAAATGTCCAGTGAGGACTAAGATAGTTATAAACAACAACACTTTAGAACGAGTGAGCCCTTTCAAATATCTCGGCTGTGCAGTAAGCTAAGAGTCTGAATAAGAGAGAAGATAAATGAATTTAGGAATATTTGTGGTACGATTCACAGAAATCTTAGAAATAAAACAAAACACAGCATTAAATTTTATAAGACAATTACAATATCCACGTTGATTTATGCGAGTCAGGCGTGGGAAATGACAAAAAAGGAAAGCGGCAAGATTCAGAGTGCTGAAATGCAGTTTCTTCGAAAAATTGTAATTTATACATTGCAAGATAGAATAAGGAATGAAGATATCAGAGCAGAACTCGAAGTGAAGGACATAAATGAAATTATTTCAATTTACAGAAGACAATGGTGGGATCATCTGCAAAGGATGCCAGAAGATCGATTGCTGAAAGCGGCACTAAACTATAGAGCCAGTTGTAGAAGAGACGTGGGTCGTCCGAGGATGAGCTGGGTGCCGGAACAGATTTATATAACCTAATCCTTGAATAGGAGAAGAATAAGAAGAAATGTTCTTTTCAGAAACTTAAGTTAACCAACTTGCTCGACCAGACGTTAAAGGAACACATGGAAGACGGTGAAGAAGAGAGCACTAACTCAACAGCACTATGATTCTACCAGCATCCTAGTCAGATACAAGTAATTGTATAGGATTAGATTTAAATATAAATCTGTGATCAAAAGAAGCGTGTTGCGCCATTACCACCTTACTATCCACGAAACTAAATTTAAGTAGGGCAAACCTCTCCAGTAGATAGGTAGGGCACTGATCCCGTGACACGTTGTTTTCCACGGACCTACAGTTGTCTCTAGCTAAACATGAAACAGTATAGGAGAGACGTTGCAGCTCCGTCTCAACCAGTTTTCTAAGGAGTTAATGGGGAAATGTTCCCTCCTTAAGTTAATGACACTAGTAGTTCGAAAAATAAATTTTACCATATACAAAATCTTAAATAAGTCCAATATTAACTTATGGTAGTTAATAATGATCAACTATCATAAACTTATGGTTTCAAGTAACGATCAAGTGTTTTCTGCTGAAGGGCAGATCTTACAATTCATGCTCCCTCCGCGCTTTCCTGTATGGTAATGAGACATGGACCGTGACAAATAATGACAAACACCTTCTTTGAATATTTAAACTAAAACTGTTAAGAAAGATATATGGAGCATTAAGGAATATTGTTGGGACATGAATGATCCGGATGAATCATGAACTCGACCAAATTATAGGAGGAGCTGACACAATGAGATATATATTGAACCACATGATGTACTGGACATGTTCCGTCGATGGATGAGAGTAGAATTTTAAGAAATGGAAACCTAAGAAGTGTAGACTTAGGAAGAGGTGGAGGGATGACATGGGGGAACATCTAAAGAAACTTGGATATGAAACTGGAAAGGAATGATCAGGGAAAGGGCAGGGCAGAATGGGGGAGAATTGTTGAGAAGGCAAAAGCCCTTAAGGGGTGTGGTTGGTAATTGAAGAAGAAGAAGAAGAAGAAGACAGGGCAGGTTTTTATGAAGTCAGAGAGTAACTAGTTGTAAGGAAATATTTATATATGCAATGAAAATGAAACGTAAAAATTAAAAAATTAAAACAATAGGTTTTTGTAAAGTTCAGGTTTACTCAAACATCGCTCGTGTTTCGAAAATGACAATAACAAAATAAATGCATATGTTTCATTTTTAGACAAGAAAAGAAAAGCATGTGAACGTGTTCACTAGTATTTTCCTTTCCTTATTGTCTTTCATTACTTCTTCGTGTCTTACAAAATAACATTTTATAATCAGAGTAAATTAAGAGTCTGCTTTGACTTTCAGCTCCAAAAAAAAACACAAATACTTATAAAGTTAATCCAAACATATTTTTGTGATAACAAAAGTCAAAAGGGAGAGATATTCATCCCGGTCTCTGTTAAAGTCAATAAGATGACGTCAAATAAGGAAAAGGTAAGATAAAAGTTCTAATATTTAAAGTTATAATATTGAGAATGTGGTGTGAGTTTGTGCAAAGCAGCGGCCGGAAGAATCCGATTTCTAGTGACGTGGCTGGTAAATATTCCCACTCATTCTTTCTCAGACGAAAAATTCGTTTGAATAAATACACCGGAAATATTAATCTTTTAAAAGTCAACCGATATTATGGCAATCAGTAAAATATATTTAAGAGGTAGGCTATAAATAGGAAGTTGAATTTGAATAAACAATAGATTTTCTTTTCTTTGAATAAGCAAACATTAGGCAGAAAACAATGGTGGGAACAAACTGACTAAACTCCTGGCTGCTGGGACACGGCCCACTCCTGTTGTTGCTAACAGACGAGACGTTTCGGTGTCTCCTCTGGAGGCCACCTTCAGTGTCCAAAACGGTTCACTAACTGACACGGCGTGTCCCGTGGTGTGTGGATCTGTTCCCACTGAAAAACCGACCTCTATTCAAGCATTGATATCCATCCTGGAACCACTTAACGTATTACTTCAGGTTGGAGGCGACCGCGCCCTTATCGGGCTTCTTCTAGTTGTCTCTTATGTGCTACTGCCCGTCGGGTGCAAGTTGGGCCAGTGTTTTCCACTACCGTCTAACTGTACGTTTTCCTACCCAGACCCAGAATGTGCAAGTAGCACAATTGGAGGGGGGAAGACACCGTCACTGTATCTGCTGACACTAGCGCCGTTTTGACGCGCCTTGATATTAATTTGGTTCAGCTTTACACTATTGTTATAAGCGATTATGCATAACATTAATTTTGTGTAACTTAAGTAGTTTAAAAATTAGGAATACAACTATTATTTTCAAACTGATGCGGTAATATTAACAAACATTTACAGGCATTGCACAAATGCAATGCACAGAGAAGGGCATTGAAAATGCTTCAATAAATCTAAAAAATATATATATTTATGTTCATTCACCAATCAATGAATTCATTCTTCATTTACCAATGTACGGATTATAAGTTAAATGTAGTCCCATTCATAAGCGAAGTTTTATATGTGTTCTACGTTATTGACAACAAAGAAGTAGTTTCTATGGAAACTCACCGGTTCCCATTTTCGATCACGCACCAGCGATCGGCCACAAATGTGCGACACGTCCTTATAAACATTTTCAATGTTAAAACATAAAGACAACCTTTATGACTAATCACAGAGGACATTTTATATGTTTGTTACACTTGCATCAACCTAACTACACACAATTTCTTAAACACATTCGGACACAAACACAACATTTGTAGTTAATATTTCTTTCGGTGGTGATGTCAGAAATGATAACAATGTGTACAATATATAATCTTAATTCCAGTTTATAATATTCATTTATAATATTGATTTATTAAAATTAAATTGTTTTCCTTTACTACTCACAATTACTGTAGGTCTATGTATCCTACTGATGGAAGCACTATGAAAAGCTATGCTGGACACCAAATAGCTGTAATGCGATGATTTGCACATTAATGAAAAATTACTACTAATAATGTCATGTTAACTAATGCAAGAAAACGAATAAAAAACGAATAGTTCTAAAAAACACTTTGGTTATTTATCATTGTTTTATAGTTCACTTGAGTTTTCCGTTAAAAACAGATTCGATTGCTAAATAATTTCATTTTGTAACAATTATTTCGAATTGCTGTTATGGATGAACTCTGTTTTCGGTAATTGTTTTATTCGGTAATTGGCTCACAAAATTCCCAAGATAATTGAGAATGCTGTTACTCAATTATTTATGATTAAATAAAATATTATAATCATATTCTTAAATTGTTAATAAACACGAGAGGACACTCGTAGTAACACCGCTAAACAAACCGAAAATAAGTTACGGCCTAGTGGTTAAGTTTACAAAATATCTCACTGTTGACATAGTCGTTAGACTCGTCGATAGAGCGTCAGTGCTGTCCCCTGCTGTCTCCCTCCCCTTTGTGCTACTTGCACATTCTGGATAGGAAAACGTACAGCTAGACGCTACTCTTTCCTTCTAGTTGCTCCCGAATATATAATAATAATAATAACCACAATAATAATATTAAAATGACACTGTAATAAGTTGTAAAAATTATTATAAAATACAAATAACTAGTTTTCACGAGAATATAATAAAAAAAATGTAAAGGTATGTAAATTTGTCTTTTCTTCTCTTGAGTCATAAATTGTTGCCATCTGTATTTTAAATCGCAATTATAAGTTTAAGAATTTAACCTCTTCTATAATGGTTCGGCAATCGATACAAATCGATGATCGGAAGCGGGCTGGAGGTAAATTTCCACACCGGTTTAGTATCTAGAAAAATATCCGAATTTGCCTACCGTAAAACAGATAAGAAATGTGTTAGATCGCAAAGGATGAACGTAAGTAAATTGCCACGCCACGACCGCGCAGGACTGCTGATATGTATTGACCATTAATAAAGGGAAAACCCTTTTCGTATGAGTTGTTCAATTTGCTTTCCCACTGTAGTTTTTGTGAGGATATATTTTTGATAAGAAATGATGAATATTTTCTGTAATTTGGTAAAAAGTATATTGGTGCAGTAAGAATTTCATTTGTAATCATATCTGCAATAGAAATGTTCAATCTTCCAACAAAATAAATACTAAATTTTGACAATGTGTTTTAGTTTTTGTTAGATTATGTTGAACATTTTTAAAAATTAGAATATAAAAATAAAATAATAATCAACTTTACAGACTTTTGAACACGAGAAATAATACTTTGTGTGTGTACAGAAATTATTTATAATCGAATTATTTATAAAACTATATTGTAAGAATTCTAGATTTCTCTTTTTCCGTGAGAAAAATGAGGGGATCCAACGTTGAAGCTAGTCTTATTTACCCCTCCCCCCACTAGAAACAGTTAGGCCACTGTATTTAATATCAATTACTATTTTTTTTTTACAAATATCACTTAGTATGACTTTCTGTTTGAGTTACTGAAAAATATTTTCTCTAATGTTTGTACTTTAATTAAACACTCTTACAACCTTTAACGTAGTGCAAAACTTACTACACAAACAGCAGTGACCTTTCCAAATACTTTACAGATTAAAATGCTTATTTATGATGTTTTCGCATAGAATACGATGTCACTATAGCTTTTGATGAAAATATGTGTGAAGTATATTAATCCGACAGGAAGGTTTTAACAGGGTAGCAGTTATTTTAATATCTACAACCAAATCAGGTGACTAACGGTAGTATAATACAAACAACACATACCAGCAGTCCGGCGTGGTCGTGGTGTGGTAATTTACTTACGGTCATCCTTTGCGGTCCGACACTTTTCTTATCTGCTTTACGGTGTAGCAGTTCGTACGTTTTTCTAGATACTAAAACGGTGTGGCATTTACCTCCACGCTCGGAAGCGTGCTTGTTCCCCAATTAGTTTCGATTACCGGCTTTACACTGGACCAATATACGTTAACATACGGTGACGAGAGGATTGCGTAATTTGATCAGCTGATCAGACTTGAGACGGTCATCGCTCCCACCGCCACCGCCACTGCCACTGCCAGCTATATCGTTATACGTTTCTCATACGTTTTGTGTACGCGCGCAAAAACTACACAATGCAGCAAGCACCGCTATTCTGTCAGACGTGTGTAACCGATACAATGCCCACTGAAGAGAAAATCCGCAGAAAATCAAAAAAGGACAAGAATGTCGTCACCAGCCCCAGCTGTCCACACGCTATTCAGCAGCATTGTATTGTACGTTATATAGGAGAAAACTCGGTTGGTTAACTCGACAAATGATATGAGTGCCGTGAGGCTCGATTGTCGGTCCTTATTACGTCTATTAATACATACTGCCATGAGGTCACTATGGCTACTAACGTTAAAACAATATATATTCAATATTTAACCATCAGTGAAGTTACTAGTCACACATTTAATTAAAATCTTCTTCTTCTTCTTCTTCTTCTTCTTCTTCTTCTTCTTCTTCTTCTTCTTCTTCTTCTTCTTCTTCTTCTTCTTCTTCTTCTTCTTCTTCTTCTTTGAGGCGCAAAGGATTGGTAAAAGACGCAAAGTTCGAAGGGGAAATAAACATGGGCTCTTCAAAAAGACTCACTTTTACAAGATTAATACTGTTACGATCGTCGTATGGTACAGTGGAAAACAAAATACAAAACACCAATTAAGTCACTAATCACCAGCTTTAATTATCACAATTAAACAGTTTGTAATTAACAAGACAGTCTCTTACAACAAATCAAATAAAAATTGTTCACACGCAATAATAATGTCAACTGATATAAAACACAATTATATTACAATTGTCCCGCACAATTATAAAACACGTAATACTTCACCAGAATTTTTCCAACCGCACTGTGTAAATCGCCACTTAAACGCACTGTGTAATCGCCCGACAATAACTAACTTGACCGTCGCTGAATGGCTGTATTTATACCCCGCTGATTTCCAGAATAATCTGTCAGTTTGGATGACTTGTTAAACAAACAGGCACTCTCGACAGTCCACTAGAATCAGTGTCCTTGAACACACTGCGCTGACCGGTACGGTCTGGTATAGACCCGATAGTTGACGCGGAATTGTCTTTCACCGCAAAGTAGCAGCATTATGTACGCACACACACATTACAGCTGGAATACTCGAGAAACTTGTAGAACGTTCCGTATTACGTAACACTTTTTCCGCATTACGTAACGCAAATTTGTAGTTAGTCATCTCTAATGGTACGAGATTTATTACCTTTAATGTTAATGACAATAATTAATCAAGTTAGAATGTTTTGAAATCATCGCTGCTCCATAAATTATCAACCCTTGTACTTGACTTTGGTTACCCTAAAATTTGAGACGCAAAGAATTAATTAATAATATGTAGGCCTACGTATAAAGTTATCAGGGAAGAATCCTGAATTTGTTATTTGTTCTCAGGAAAATTGGAGTCCAACGTTAAAGTTACTCTAATCCCTCCCCAGAAGCTAATTTCATCACCTCTCAGGACCAGTTACCAGTTACGCCTCTGCTGAAGTTGAAACCTAAGACATGTCTTAGGAAGAACAGAAACAAACTGAATTATTTGAGGCGAACCTGTAGAATGCCAACTTTGAAACGATTTAGAAATGAAGCAATAAACGAAAATGTTAGTATGAACCGACCCAGAGAAAAATGGAATAAGATAGTTTGTCAATCATAAAGAGAACGTAATTTATGAGATTGGCACGGAGTTTCTTAGAACTGACACTGAGCAAAAAGCCACGAGAACAGTATAAATGACAGAAAATAACGGGTGGAAAATAAGTGAAATTGAAGAAGTTAGACGAACATCAGGTCAGGCCCTTATAACAAGCAAAATTAGATTAGAAGATTAGAGTAGGTTGGTCACGCTTATAAAACGTGAAAACGAGATCGTTACGAATCACCAAATAGGGAAAGACCTGCCTCGAAGTCTACGAACAGCCTTTCGGGTAATATAAGAAGAATCCAGGAAGAACTAAGAAACTAAGAAAAGAAGAAAACTGGAAATAACGGCACAGAACACGAATAGATCGCAACGCATTGCCAGCAAGGGTAGAACCTTACCAGGGTTATATGGACATAGAAAGTAAATAAGAAGTAGTAAGTATTATAAGAAACAAGCAGCAGTGGAAGATGAGAATCCAATCACTTGTGTAATCTTCGAATCCGAAAAATGTGTAAACATTGTACAGCCGGAAATAATAATAATAATTCTATGGGAAATAATTTAAGAGGATGGTTTAGAATAATCTGCTATAGAAGAAAGGATTCATAAAATCGAAAGAGCGTATGGTACAACTAAAGATATTTACAATAAAACGTGCGTATCTAAAAATGCGAAAATAAGGCATTACAGTACAGCAGTGAGGCCAGAATGCCTATATGCAAGTGGATGTCTAGCATTGAGTTATAATTTAGACAAACTAGAAACATTGGAAAGACGAATTATTAGCAAAATATTAGGCCCACGAAAAACTTCAGAAGACTGGAAATTAAGAAGTAATGATGAAATATATCAAAGTATAGAAAATATAACAGAAACAATGAGAAAAAGAAGACTATTATTTTTTGGACATTTATGTAGAATGGACGACAATAGAATGACAAAGCAAATCTTCAGATATCTGTGGGGGAAGAAGTCAACATCAAGTT
This sequence comes from Magicicada septendecula, assembly GCA_034769895.1. NCBI lineage: Eukaryota > Metazoa > Arthropoda > Insecta > Hemiptera > Cicadidae > Magicicada > Magicicada septendecula. The sequence goes on from CM068371.1 coordinate 6,383,243, forward strand.
GGATTAAAGGAATCAAAAAGGATTTAGAACAAAATAATATAAACACAGAAGAAGCAATTGAAAGAGACGCTTTTCGGGCAAAAGTGTTAAAAATGGAAGGAGTCCAGGGTAGGCGAGAGAGAAACGCAGGTTGAAAGTGGACTGAAGACAGGAAGAAGAGACACAGTGAAAAGATAAAAAAATATTGGAGAAAAAGAAGAGAACAAAGGATAAAGAATTGAAATTGTCATGTGGTCCTTAGATGGCCGATACAAAAAAATAATAATAAGTATTATAAGAAGTAGTAAGGACCAGATGAAGCTGGAGAGACTGTACAGATGGAGGAACCTGGAGGTACATGAGAGTCAATAAAGAAAAGCTTGTCAACAGAGGACAGAGAAACGGTATAGCTAATCCGTTTTTTGTGTTTATGCATGTTAGTAGAAGTATCTGAAAAGAGAGTTCCATTGTCCACTTATTCACCTCTCCGTGGCAGTGAGAGGACAACGTTTGCAAACAAGCGGGTAACGAATGCAGGGATCGAGCATCTACCGGGATAACATGATCACTTCTTGCCAAGTGTCAACGTCCCCTAAGGAGGACGGCGAGGCTGGATAAAGGACAAATATATTTCTTGCCCTTGGGATGAGAAACCATTCCTAACGGCTCATGAACTGTCGTCAAATCAACGACATAGGATGTAAAGCGAACACAAAGCCTCTCCCTTAAAGATCCAATAGGATATTCTTTCTTTTGGTATGCTTAGAATGGTGGACCAATCTGTAGATGAACATTTCGGAGTAATAGGACAGCATACACTTCACCTATATTGAACAAGATTCTGAAATGTAAATACAATGTGACGATAAATAAGGAGAAACAAAAGTTATGAAACTATACAGAAACTGTAAAACAGAAGTCTGAGACATTTGTGGGTGGTAGGAAGCTAGTACAAGTCATACCGTAAAATATCACTTGGGAGATGCAGTACATCACATGGGAGATCCAGCTGTATGTAAAAAGTAAAATTGTACAAGCACGAGGATCAAGAAAAGACCTCTGCCGGCGGCGTCCAGAAACGTGTCTCTGGAAATCAGGAAGAAATTCGTGAACAGCTTTATTTAGAGAGCAGGGGCCTCCAGACTTTTGCGCTTGAGGGCCGAATTGAATAATGTTGGAAGGCAGGCGGGCCAACAACCGTGTGTGTGTGTGTGTGCGCGCGCGCGCGTGTAGTAATTTTTTGTTTAATTTACGAAATATTCAAATCAATAAAATAGGTATTTAAATAAAAATTAAGCAGACTTATCCAAAGAAAACAAATTCATTTATTCAAAATAATGTAAATAAAAGTAACGAAAAATAACACTTAAAGATGTTTCTTGTGTATTATTTTTTGGCTTTCTTATGTACGCATGGGATTTGTGGAGTTGCTCCTGACATATAATGTCTGTCCATTTTGGGTCAAATTTTGATGCTCCTATCACTAGAATAGATGTCAAGTGTTCGTCTGACAAGTTAGCCCTATACTATGATTTTACAAAGTCCGTTTTGAAAAGCGTGATTCATTCCAGGCAGCCAGACGAACAAGCACATTTATGTTTTAAACTTGCACAAAATATTGTAACATTTTACTGAACTTATTCTTGTTTAGTTATTTAGTAAAATGTTATAATAATTGAGTCGTCTAGTTTCAAAACCAGATACATCCACTTCTACTACATTCACATTTTTTCCATTTTCCTATACTTTATTACCTTCCACATGTTCCTATCTTCTTCACCAGTTTCTAAAACAGATACATCCTTATTAAAATTGGAGTTGAAATTGCTCGTGAGTTGCAAAAACCGCAAAAACCAGCTCTCCGGCAATAAAGTTTTGTAGCTCTTCTGAAAATTTTTATTTTTTGGATGTATCTGGTTTTGAAACTAAACGACTCATATGAAGTATTTTGACGCTCTATTTAAAAAATTTAAAGGGCCGGATAATGACCCTTAGCGGGCCGTAGTTTGGAGATTCCTGATTTAGAGCGTGGACCCTGCAGAAATTGAAGGACAGCTACAGTCATCAGATTTGCAAACAACACAATATGAGAATCTCCACTATAAAAACAAAGGTAATGACATTTCAAGGCAAGGAGCCAATAAAAACAAATACAATGATTAATGATCACATTGTAGAATAGGTAAGTCATTTAAGCTATTTAGTAAGTAATAATGCCTGCGATAAGAATTATGATATACATGTTAAGTTAGGTAAGTTCCAGAAGATCTGTGGGACAATCAACCGGAATTAAGGAAAACAAGGTACGACGAGATACACAATTGAAGTTTCATAAAATTAAGGTTGTCCCTGTACTGGGTGTGAATTATGGACAGCAACCAAGAAACAAGGAAGTAAATATAGGCCTCGGAAATGGCGTTCTTCAGATGTATCTTAAACTTGACCGAATAAAGAATGAGGCCATAAGATAATAATCAAAAGTTTTTAACTTGGAAAGGCTAAAAGGTTATAAACAACGGGGAAAGAATGTCAGATTCAAAACTGGAAATATGGTCATACAAATCTGGAAGTATAATCCTATAGGAGAGAGGTGTCCTATATATGTAGATCCAGGGAAACCTAGGAAGAGATGTTTGGAGAGTCTTTGAAGGCGGAATAGGCGGCACTTGCCTACGCCGTGATGTGAAGATGAAGATGGCGATGACAGCAAAGTGTAAAGCAATAAGAACATGTTGACATTATAGAGATACAACAAAACGAATGAGAGTATAAAGTTGGGAAATGAGTTGAGAATTAAGGTGTGAACATATATTCAGAGGAATTATGTAAGAAAGTATAGAAGGTAAGGAGAACAAATCTTCAGTGTGCTGTGTTTGCTAGAAGAATGTTTATTCGCTGACGCAGCGACAAAGTGAGACGAGCTCGTCCCTTCAGCATATTATGTTTTAGAGTTTCTTTTAGAATTACTCACCAGTGTTTCAAACTATTTACTAAAAGAGAGCGCTCCACTACAATAACAAATTGCAGACTGTGAAGCGAGCACTTTGGCAAATTGAATTAACCGTTTAATATAAGCCTGTGTCGCCGTTTCTCGGCCCAAGTCACTCCAACAGCTTTACGAAGCTATCTATCTTCAGCGCTCTCTAAACCGCTTTATTTTAGGTTTATATCAATAAACTTTGTAAGCTTTTAATTAAACTTTAAATAAATGTTGAGCTCGCAAAACGCAGACATACACAAACGCTTATACTGTTGTTGGAGTTATTCGGCGTCCCCCACGGATGTCGTTATTATTACGTATTAATCTAAACAATGATTCGTCCGCGACGTATCGTATCAGGTTGGCAGTGCAATCATCTGAGCTTTGATTTTGTTGTTGTTCGATGTCACGCCCCCGCCTTGTCTTTACAAAACTATTCAGTACTCAGCCGGTCGACCTTTTTTTCTTTGCTCAGTCAGCTACCGGGGTCCAAGCTTGTAATTGGGTGAGCGGAGTCGGGCAATTTTCTTCACATCTGTCCTTTGTGCTGGTAACTCGATATACCAAGCATCGGCTTGGTCGAAGAGTACCGACAGTTTTGATTCGTCGATGTAACCTGTACGCACTTAAGGAGACGGAGGCTGACACCTAGTGAGAGTACCCAGGAAATACGTCTCCACGACAGGCCGCTGCACGACATCGTCGGCGACATCATGCTTCGAGAGGGCACGCCCTTTGTTCTTTCAAGTAAACTAATTAATTACTAATTAAAGGGCATCCGGAACTCCAAGTTTGTAGCACTCCAGACAGAAAGGAAAATGAACTAAGTTTATTCATTTATGTGACACACAAACTTTTGTTATAACTAAGGTAGCATGTATGTAATAGATTTTGTAAACTGACATTGATTGATGCATCGACATTAATTTTACTCCGCTGGATGGCTTCATTTTTTACACATAAAGAGGCTAATCTTTATTATACTAAAATAAATCAATGCTGATTCTCCTCACTAGAACGTACTACTAATTATTTCTATTATGCCTTATTAATAGCATTCAATATAAATATTACAGTTATTGGTGACGAAACATTTTTGTGTTATGTCTGTTTTTTAGGCCCAGCAGCTCATCATATAATTTAATACACACTGCTCGTAATACTGTGTAGTTAAGTGACCTGAAACATACTGCTACGATAATAACGTAACGCTCTGGAAACCGTCGGCAGGTGCAGTTACGTGAACGTCCCAATACACATTGCTCGGCAGGTGCAGTGTCTCTGTCAAGGCCGTGCATTTTAGTGGCTTCCAGACTTTTTGAGAACTCTAACTAAACAAATTATGCAGGCACGCCCCCAAAAGAATGGCAAGTTATTCTGCAACTTCTGCGGGGTGTATATCTGTGGCTTGGTGCAAGAACTATACACATTTTAATGAGAGTCAGTTTTTTGGTGAAAATGACATTACAATCCTGAAGGTATTCCCATGTGTAAAAACCACTAATGTCAATCTGTAATATCTTACACGAGTTAATAATATCAATGGTTGCCAAAGTCAGGAACAGTTATTGGAATTCAGAACCAAAAATGTCACATTTATTGTAGAAACTAAAAGACACTTTTCACAATTAAACTTAAACGAGGCATGCTCTTACATATTGCTACGACAGCACAGAACAATCTACGCGTTTATCGAATGTGCAGATGGATCTCGATGTAACGCGTGTGGCGTACGTGCTACTATACGCATTTTGCGAGAATCTTCTCGACTGTGCCGGGCTTCGCTCGGGCGCTCGGCCTGTGTCAAGGCCGTAGTAATTACGTAATTCACGAGAGATAAGACGCAGTTTGGAAGCTTCTGGTGTGTGAGCGTGACTATAAATACATGGAGTAGCGGCCTTAGTTTTCAGTTCAATGCGAGATATTGGATAGTGCGGTTCGAGAGTATTAGTGCGATATATTTCCAGAGCGGTTCGAGTTATTACTGTGTACGTGCAAGTAGTTATTATTGAAGTGTTGCGTTTTATATTCGGACGGTATAATTGTAATACAATTGAGTTTTAATATTAGTGGACATTTTATTGCGTGTGAAGAATTTTCATTTGATTTGTTGTAGAGACTGTGTTGTTAATTACGAACTGTTTTACTGTAACAATTAAAGGTGTGATTAGTGACTTGATTGGTGTCTTGTACTTATTTTGTTTCCACTGTATCTACGACGATCGAGTAGACCGTCGTAACAGTGGTGTCAGAACTGGGATAGAACGGTTAACAGTGGACACTTTGTACAAGACGAGTGTAGTTCGTAATTAATTAATAAAATGGATCCCAGTCAGATGATGGAAGCTTTACAAACACTGCTGCGGCAGACACAGGAAGAAGCAGAGAAACGACAGGATGAGAAACGCAGACGGGAAAGAGAAGAAGCTGAGGAGCGTCAGAAAGCGCTAATGCTAGAAACAGAAGAAAGACAAAAAGAGGAACGTAAGCAGGAGGCAGAGGAACGTAAGCAGGAGGCAGAGGAACGTAAACGTGAAGCAGGTGACATCAAAGCGTTAATTCATGAACAAAAGCAGATGCAAGAACATACTACCGCAGAATTGGGTCTCCTACGTGGTGACGTAGGTGAATTACGAGGTGAGCTCAACAATCAGATTACCAGAATATCTGACGTAGAAGAATCCATGTCAAATAAAATAGCCAAAGTAGAAACATCTATCTTGACTGTAGAAGAAGTTATGTCAACAAAAATATATGCAATAGAAAACTCAATGGCAAACATAAGAGAACAAATTAAAATTGAAGTTGAACAGTGGATGAAGATTCAACCAAAACAAATTTCTGAACAGACTGTACCAGTGATAAAGACAGAAAAAGACAACAGAAAATAAGTTAATAGAGAAAGTCACTTTGCCTGCACTAGGGACAGTTCATGTCAAAGCTCCAAACTTTGACGGAAGCAGTCACTGGGCAACGTACCTCCGCCAATTTGAAGCTGCTGCATGCGCAAATAATTGGACAGAGAAAGACAAGGCTGTTTCACTCGTTCTGTCATTAAAAGGACCCGCGGCAGAACTACTACAGAAAGTGCCACCTGACAGCCAGAACACCTATGCCGAGTTGATAAAAGCTCTGGAATTACGGTATGGTGATAAACATTTGCGAGATGTGTACTGCACCCAGTTGAGAGCAAGGCGACAGCATTCCGGGGAGAGTCTTCAAGAGTTTGAAGCAAGTATCGACAGACTAATTAGACTGGCCTATCCTGAAGCGCCAGAAGATTTTCGAACGCGTTTTGCGATGCAGACATTTACTGCCGGTGTCCGAGATAACGAACTACAGCAAGTGTTACGAATGGCAAGACACCAGAACAGTGCGGACGCCCTGGTACATGCTTTGCAATAAAAGATCGCGACGGCACAGACGATGAGGAAGAAGAACAAGGAACAGAGACTCGACGGTCGGCGCCACGGAATAAAATAAGAAAGGATGGAAGACCGAAGTGTTATCGATGTGGGAAACCTGGACATCTACAACGAGATTGTCGGGTTAGAATTCAGCAGCAGGAAAACGAGCAATAGTCGGTACAACGGGGCGTTTGCTGACTAACTGGAGGAACGAAGCTCCTAGAGAATACGCAATTTCTACACTTCAGAAAAACAGCGAGATCTTGGTAGTTACCGAATTTGTTCAAGAAAGGCCAACCTGGATTACAGTTGACACAGGCGCAACAGTTTCTATTGTGCGCCCGACGTGGTGAAATCTCAAGCCAATCTGGTGCTCTTGCAGCATGCGAACAGCTACTGGACGACCTGTAAAAGTGTATGGAAAAGTGGAGATACACCTACGCCTCGGTCGACTTGAGTTTAATCATCAAGTACTTGTTGCAGATATTGTGGATGAAGCAATTCTTGGTGTGGACGTTATGAACGCATAACAAAACTACTAACAAAACAGAACACACACTATCAAAACGCACGCACAAAGCACAAAACAAATTCGATCTACCCGGTGTATACAAGCTAAATTGCTCAAATTGCAATAAATTCTACATAGGCCAGACAGGACGTAGCTTCAAACAGAGATACATTGAACACACAAAGGCACTCCACACCACTACAGAATCCACCTTTGCAAACCACCTCATTGAAGCAAACCACACATATAAAAACATCGACAATAACATGAACATTCTAGACGTACACACAAAAGGCCGAAAACTAGACACTCTAGAACAATTAGAAATATACAAACACACAAAAACAAATAAAAATGACATCCTAAACGAACAGACACAATTCAAATCGCACGCATTATTCCAACACATCTCACCCCACACACACACAGCATCGATCTTTCGAAAATCTATCCCGTCGCCAACAACAAGACGGACAGCGCTACCCACGGCAGCCTCTGAAGAAGCCTTTTAAAGGTGAAAGCCGGTTTAGGCTGTAAGGTAAATCTTTACGATTTTACTTATAAAAAACTTAGTGTTCCGAGTCGTTATTACAATAATGATATTTAGTTAAGTAACGGACACGTCATGGACAACGAAATCCATAAATACTTTACTCTTGTTAAAACATAAAATGTTGCAAGCAAACTACCCCTTCCCCTTAACCGATCTTCACTAAAGTCAAATAAGCGTTCAGTCCTCTACATCTCAGGCACATATGCGAAAAAGTATTTGATTCTGTTTGAATTTGCGGCAGTCATCGTTCGCCATAGAAAAGATTCTGCACACAGACAGACACACACACACACACTTTTCGGGAAATGACTTTTCTTCATGTTTTGATGGTAGTACAATCAGAATCAGCCCTTATCTCGGACATGTTTTTTTCGCCATCACAATGTTCTTTACGGAACATGGAAGTAAAAGTCCCAGATAAACGAATTTTATTTGTTTTCATCACGTCACAAGTACTAGCACAGTCCTTACAAATACAATGACAAAAAACAGAATTAATGTATACATTATTTCTGTGTTTGCTGCTTAAACTCGTTATCAAGTGTACACTTCAGTGAACGTGGTAAACATGGTGGTTTGCGAGTTGTAGGCCTGCCACGGCCATGGTGCTATATTATATACTCGTTATAAAGACATAAATACCTACCCACACAAGCAGTGAACTACGTAAGCTGTGTGTGTGTGTGTGTGTGTGTGTGTGTGTGTGTGTGTGTGTGTGTTGGACCTGCCTCAACGTAACGGGGGGGAGATAGTGCCAACGAACTTGACCTAGAGAGAGAGAGTGACAGAGCGGCAAAGGGCGTTGCCATGGAAACGGCCCTGCAGTGACGTCACCGCTAGCCAGGTTTACAAACAGCGCCGCCCCCCAAATTGTCACACCAGAATGCTGCTGCTGTTTCCCGTTACAGCTGCTGCTTACCACGCTGTGTAGTGTTTACAACTCAAGAACATCAGTGGCGTATCTAGAATTTGGCCCGGGGGTCCGACCGAGTCAGCTTTATACAAAAGAGAAAAACAAGTTAAAACTAATCAATATTACTATCTTCAAACTGGTTGAAAAACGTGTTACAACATCCTGAAATCGATCCCATTACACAAACAGCAATAAAACAACAAAAATATTAAATTTTAAGGTGTTTCAAGGTAAAAGCTCAACAACTACTTTAATACACATCTTCAGTGCATAGTGCTTTATAACGCCCAATTTTTAATATTCCTTAGTCGTGTTTGGTGTCATTTTCATCGTATTATTTCGCTGATTTCAAATATAACAAACTATTACCAGTATTGGGCGAGGCAAACAAAAAAATTGTTTCATACTGGACGCACAGTGAGGTGACTCACGCGGCAATTAGCTGCTGTTGAGCCCGGGCGGAAGTATTACAATGGGGGAGAGGCAGCAGGTAGGCTAAGGGTCCACAAGCCAAACATCGTCATACAGAGCATAAGTACTTACCAAATATTTTTCTTAACCGCTTCTGTAGAATGTCTCTCTAGCCGCATAAGACAATGTGGAAAGATACTGATTATTTTTGGGTTCCACCGACACCGAACGAATCTTACATAGTCGCCAGCGATTGTATTTTCGCCCGCGATAATAACACGACCCGCTCTGTAAATATATCGCTACTACACTGAAATTTAAGGCCGCTGCCGCCATGTATTTATACCTGCGCTCACAGAGCAGAATGTTCCTAATTGCGTCTTAGCGCTCGTGTGAACTACGTAATTAACTGCGGCCTTGACGCAGTCCGCGCGGTTGGCGCTTTCGAGAAACCTCTCGAAAATGCGTCGACAAGCACGTACGCCACACGCGTTACATCGAGATTTTTCTGCCACATTCGACAAACACGTAGATTGTTCTGTGAAGTCGTAACACATCGCCTCCTTAAGCCTGTTCGTCCCGAACTGGCAAACCGTCTCTGAAGTAGTACTTAGCCAGGCGATCTAGGTGGACGACGTTGAACTTTCGCTGTCCTTCCAGTTGAATCCGATAAACAACATCGTTGATTCTTTTTTTCACAGTGTAGGGTCTTTCCCAGTTAGACTGAAGCTTAGGTGAGCGACCACGACGGCGCTTTGGATTGAACAACCAGATCTGATCTCCTTCTTGGAAACCCACACTACTGCGGCGAATGTCATACCGAGGTTTCATTTTATCACTGGCAATCTTCAGCCGTCCTCTTACCAAGCGATTCATTTCTCGCAGTTGGTTTTCTAATTGCGAGGAATAGTTCTGTGGCTCTTGGGACTGAGTCTCAGGTGATCCGAACATTAAGTCCCCAGGAAGACGAATCTCCCGCCCAAACACCAATTTTGCTGGAGTCATGCCGGTTGTGTCGTGTACTGACTGATCTATACGCCATGAGGAATAGTGGTATACGTTGGTCCCAGTCTGTTTGGTTCTAGTCAGCAACCTTCGAAAGATGCTGTTTAAGTGTCCTATTGAATCTCTCAACCATTCCGTCCGACTGAGGATGCAGAGGCGTTGTCCTGGTCTTTCGAATTCCGAGTGGACGGCATAATCCTTTAAACACTCCTGATTCGAAATTTCTCCCTTGATCTGTATGGATTTCCATAGGGGCTCCGTAACGGCAACAGAAGTTGTGAACTAACTGCTTTGCCACAGTGGTAACCTCCTGATTTGGAATTTCGTAGGCTTCCACCCACTTAGTAAAGTAGTCACCTACAACCACGCTGTACTGGTTTCCATCGTCAGTAACTGGGAATGGTCCAGCAATGTCTATGGCAATTCTCTCGAAATGCAGTCCAACGTTATACTGTCTCATTTTTCCCCTGCTACTGGTTTGTGGGCCCTTGCTTGCAGCACATATTTCACACGTCCGAACCCATTCCTCTACGTCGTGGCGAAGATGAAGCCAATAGACTTGCTTCCAGGGTAGCGATTTTGTCAAAGGTTTTGTTAACGCCAAGATAGCCTCCAGATATTCCATCATGCATCTCCTTCAAAACAGATTGCACTTTACTTCGGGGAACTATCAACTGCATGACCACGTCTCGTCCATCTGCACTTTCCCATGCCCTTTTCAGCAATCCGTTTTCTAAGATGAGAGATTCCCATTGTGCCCAGTAGCCCTTCAGCACTTCGGAAACATGGCAGATATCTTGCCAATCAGGGCGGCGACCTTCCTCTTTTGCTGTCAAGATCGGTCCAATGTCTTCACCAGTCATCTGTTCTTGTCGACAGTCTTGTATTGTCCAATCGTCTGCCAGGAAATCTACAGTGATGGCTTGAACATGTTCGCTTCAGTTTTGTTCTTCCTTTCTGTGGCAATGTCGGCAGTCTTCCGGGCACGGTCTTCGTGATAAGCCATCTGCATTACCATGCAGGCGCCCCCGTCGATGTTGTACTTGAAGTTATACTCTTGCAGACGTTCAAGCCACCTTGCCAACTGTCCTTCTGGATTTTTAAATCTCAAGAGCCATGCAAGCGCGGTATAGTCGGTACGTAGTAAAAACTCTCTTCCATAGAGGTATTTATGGAAGTGCTCCAAAGCTCTGACGATTGCCAGCAACTCTCTCCTTGTGACGCAATAATTTCTCTCCGGTTTAGAAAGCGTCTTGCTGTAATACGCTATTACTCGTTTTCCACCGTTCTGCACTTGAGACAAAACTGCTCCTAGACCAGTATTGCTTGCGTTTGTATCTACGATGTACTTCCCTTCGGAAGCTGGAAAAGCGAGAATTGGCTGCGAACATAATGCAATCTTCAAAGTCCTAAATGCTTGGTCACACTCTCTCGACTACTGGAAGTTTCGTTTATTTTTCGTTAGCTCATGTAGTGGTTTAGCAATAGTAGCGGAGCCTTTCACAAAACGTCGGTAATATGAGCATAACCCCAGGAAACTCCGAACTTCGTGTTTACCCTTCGGAACTGGTCAGTCTCTTACGGTGTCTACTTTATTAGGATCCATGCTAACACCCCATGTCGAAACCAGATGGCCCAGATACTGTATTTCCTTCTGGAATAGAGAACACTTCTTCGGGCTCAGCTTCAGTTGTGCACTATGAATTCTAGTTAGAACTTCCTTAAGGTTTTCCAAGTGGTCTTCGAAAGTCTTCCCGATCACTATGACATCGTCTAAGTAAACAAGGCAAGTTTTCCACGTCAGGCCTTGGAGTACCAGGTCCATCAATCTCTCAAATGTTGCCGGTGCATTACAGAGTCCAAATGGCATGACATTAAATTGGAATAAGCCACTTGTGGTCGAGAAAGCGGTCTTTTCCTTGTCTTCTTGATGAAGACCCACTTGCCAATATCCACTCTTCAAGTCCAATGTGGAAAACCACTGTGCTCCGGACAACGT